>CM057809.1:24701987-24976987 GCA_030067965.1 Latrodectus elegans | reverse complement strand
AAACTTACTGGATTTTATGTAAATCTTTGAAGGATCTTCCTGCAGCCCCATGGCCTTAAAGCAATAATTTATCTTGCTTGAAGTTAATTCTTAAATTTTTCAAGCTTTATAAGCTAACTTTGGAAAAGACCTGAAATTTCTATTTAATACTTTAGACATTGAAGAAATCTTAAATGGAGATGTGAACCATAATGTCACAAAAAAAGGTCTATTACCAATTTTATCCATCATTCGTGTATAAGGGCAAATGGTTATCATTTTAAATAACAATCACCATTTTACCGCAATAGTATCTTGCTTTTATTTGAAATTATATGTAAAGATAATCACGATTCACACAGCAAAAATCATTACATCGTAAAAATGTTTGACTCCAATATTTCTAGCTACTATAGTACTATTTTTATAAATTTTTTAAGTAACCTTTGAAATTAAATTTTATGCGTTTTATGTGTTTTTTAAAGAATACATCTCTTTTTGATATAAAATTTATTAATCATAATTTCAAATATTATCACAAATAATAATGAATATATAAAAATGTTTCATTTTATTTTTATCATTACATCAAAAATTATAAAAAATTCAAAAATTTTTTTGATTTGAAAATTTTTAATAATTTTAACTCATGGAAATTCAGAATTGGATTTAACTCTGATTTTAATAATGCAAATAAAAAATGTAAGCTCTTAATTATTTTAACAAGCTATATATTTTACAAATTAAGACGAACATAAAAACGAGAATAAACAATTTCTGTCTCAAAATTTCCCATGAAAGATATTTGTATAAAACAATTTTAGTTTATACTAATATTATAAGGTTTAAAAAATTATACATATTTCTAAACAAATGATTAATAAAAAAAATGTAAAAAAAATTTAAATAGATTTTATTTCCTATTCATCTTGGGATCTACTAATGATAATTTTTAATTAATTGAACATATTTTCAACATCTATAACAATTTTAAAAAAATTGCATATTACTTTTATAATAATAGCAACCATCCAGATTACTTTTGTATATTTCTGAAAAAAGGTAAACATTTGTTTATAAGTTTATACTATAAATATTGGAAAAATTGCATATTTAAAACATTAGACACACACATACACATTTTCTCAGTATTTAAAGACATAGTTTCTATGGCATATAAGTTTTATAAAATTACAGTTATTATAAATCAATGTCAAATAACACACAAAAATAAATAAAATCATTTTGTATGTTTCATACACAATATTAGGGGGCCAGCAGATAGCTGAGTGGTTAGTGTTCCTGTTTCTTAGGCTATGGGTCCCAGGTTTGAATCCCGATTCATGCGTGGATGGTTCTTTCTCTCTGTGTTTCTCTGTCCTTTGTTTTGATATGATGTATGAATGTGGCCCCTCCCCTATAAACGGGTTAGTAATGTAATGGTGTGGGTAATGTTACTCGCTTCCATGATTTAGTTCACAAGTGCCCAATGGTTAATGATAAATGAGTAGCAGTTTCCTGATTTGTGATGGCGAAGAGTTAGTCACCTAAGTCCTCACTATTGATTAGAAAAACTTAATATTAGGGGTAAAATTAAAATTTTATCAGGAAAACAATACAAAAGATTTTAAAATTCCTTCTAGTAAAAAAATCAGAAAAGAAATTTATATAAAAGATTTTAAGAATATAAAATTAGAATTAGATACCAATAATTATTTAAATATGTACACAATTTTTTTCGAAGATAAACAAAACCAGTTTCAAAGGCTCCAAAATATTTTTGGAGCAAGTGATACACAAAATGATTCAATTTCTCTTTAGTAATATGAAAGAAAAGAATAAGTTCTTAGTCTCAATCAGTTTATGGCACAGGTTTGCATCATATGAAAGCAAAGATTTTAAAGTTTCTTCCAGGAATATTTTTCGTTTTAACTCCAACTGTTTTTTGATGTCAAGACCACTGCAATAATGCTGTAGGAGAAAAAGAAGAAAAAATTCTCATTACTTTCGTTTTAGCCCACAAGACTCAGAAAATTGTATTAGTTTCAACGTTGTTTTCTTTATCTGTTTGTTTTTGACTTTGTTGCAAAGTGACGCATGTTAGCTTTTTCCTTCTCTTCATCTTATTCTCCCCTCCCCCTGTTACTAGACTTTCTCCCTTTTCTTAAGCGAAAGACACCACGAGTTTTCAACGCGACTCCAGACAGACGAAATCCGCCGTAATTATTTTAGAGTGCATTTTTAAAGGGTCTTTTCCTGCTCTCTTTTGTTTCAACGTTTTTCTCCATTGTTTGTGGCGAAAAGAGATTAAAACCTTTTTCCTTCTTTTGTGTATTCTTTTCCTCTTTGACTGTAGGGAATTTTGATTAAAACGCATTTGAAAACGTTGTTGCACTGGCATAGGAGGGAAAAAACAAAGATTGCCAGGCTTAGAGCAAGCTGTTTGTGAACACCCATAAATCTCAATCTTTCAAAAGCATGAAGCAGTTGTCAGAAAAGTAAAAGTATTATATTCATTCAAAACAAAAAAATTCTGTCAAATATATTTAGAAGTAAAAAAAAAATTGCGTATGTTTATTTCCTTTTTAAGTATTTATTGAAAAGTACTTTCTTAACTGATGAAAGGTATATAAATTTAACATATTCATTTTATTTAACCTTTAGCTACTCATATTAATTAAATAGTTTAATATTTTTATCATGAATTTATATGTAGACAATATATAATATTTTATGTTATTTTAAATGTACTGAAGTAACTGTTAGAACATCAAAGTAAAGTGTTATTGCAATTATGATGATTCTACAATTCTCTATAGAAATCTTTTATTATGAATTTTTATAATGAATAAGAAAAATTTCTTCGCAAAAATTACACTTAGTTTATTATTATTATTTTTACTTAATTTAATTAAACATTGTTTCTTGTTTAATTTTTGCAAATTTATTCTTGTTTCATATTCAGGGGAATTATTGTTTTCAATAATTTTTCTTCTTAAAAAATTAAGCTTTTATACATTTTAACAGTAGAGATGTGAAAAATTTGTTTTTTTTAAAATAAAAGGCTATTCCCTATAGAATAAAAAAAATTTATTTCTTCATTTAAAAGAAATTCATTTATTTTTTTGTAAAATAGGGAAATAAAATTGAGAAGTTTCAAAGCAACAAATGCAACAAGTGTTTATTTTTTTCCTTTGTTAAAAAGACTAGAAGAAAATATTGATCGTATATGTAAATTTTAGTATAAAAACTACGTTATATCTTTAACAAAGTTATATGACATTTTAAGGAAAACCTTTATAAAAATATTTTATGCTAAAACTATGGAATTAAAATCTATTTTTATTTATCACTCTTATCTGCTGATTACTAATAAGTAAAATATTCGAGATAATTTACTAAATTCCTCTCAGACTAGAGTTTCAATTCCCAATTGTCAGGTCTTAATTTTGTAAAAGGTTTTGCATTATTATCTAAAAGTGAGTCACAACTCTAAGAAGACAATTATTTTCCTAATTTAATTAAATTGTTAGAGGCTTCCTTTCTGCATGGAAAGCTGTAGTTTTCAATTTATTGATCATTTTCTTGCTAATAATGCTCCTTAATTATAATTCAATATAATACTATGTTTTTATTAATTTTATATTAAAGTATAAATATTTTAACGATTTAAAAATAATCTCTGTGCCCAGTGATGCTGTTATGATGACAAATTTTGAAAGCTAAGAATAACTGAAAAAAATGTGAAATGCTTTCCATAGTCTAATTATAGTTTCATAATAATGTTACATAATTTCGAAATTCAAAAATAAGAAAAACGTTTTTCAATTTTTGTGTATCGAAACATATATGAAATTGTCTAAATATTCTGCAAAATTCACGTGTAACATGCATTTTTGAGCTCCATTTTTATGTGAAACTAAAATTTACGATACAGTATCAGAAAATTTTCTTAATGTTCTCGAAGAAACAAACATTTTGAAATTAGAAAAACAAGGTAAGAAATATTTCGTTATAAAGATATATAATAAGCAAAACCTGATGTTCAAAAACTCCGAGAGACACTTAAAAGTTGGTATTCCCGTCCGTGATTTTGAAAAAGTTCCGAAAAATTCAAAGGTTGGTAAACAGAAATTAAATGGTATGAAACGTAAAAATATTCTGAAATTTTTCACAAAATATAAGATGTATGCTTCTAATTTGCATGTTTCATTAAATGCAAAAATTTGCTTCATAAATATTAGCTGTAAAATTGATTTTAGATATTTATGAATCATTACATTTTAACAATTGGATAATTCCTCAAAACTGAGTTTCATAGAACTATATTTAAAGGGAAAAACTCTTCGAATATATAATGACATAATATTCATTTTAAAGCTCTAAGATATCTTTATGGTTATATTTACCAAGCAAAAATCAAGAGAATTCATTTGCAATTGTAATTATGTTTTCTAACTAAGATATAAATGCACTCTGTTATTCAGACTATTGATTTTCATGTTTACTTGAATATTTTTCACTCAACTCAATGAGATTTCAAAATAGAGTTTAAAAAATAAATAATTTCAGAGAGGAGAGAAAGCAACCCAGAATTAATTATAAATATCGACAAAAACTTACAGTCTAGATTCAATAAAAATAAAATATGAAAAGAATTTTAACAAATTTTTTATACCTTCGATTGAGCTAAACTCTTAGAGACTGAGAGTCGTTAATTAAAAACGAGAGCTCCTTCGAATGTCATAATGAATAATATATATTTGTTTTTTATAACATTCGTTTATTTACTTCTGTTCGGGAGATGCAATGAAAGTTTTTGAGTACAAAGAATTTTAATGAAGCGGAAGATTAAAGGTTTTTAAAAGAATTTCTTCTCAATTGTATCTTCTTTACAGGCGGAACTCTTCTCATCCAAAGGATTTTGAGGAAATAAATTAGGTTATATTAGTTCATTAGTTTTCAATTTTTTGGTTTGAAGAAAATTATTTAATTCGCAACCGCAGAATTTTTATGCCTGTTGTAAATCTCAATAATTTATAGGCTGAATAATCCAGTTCTCTCTTAATTTTTATTGTACATTTACATTTCAATTAAATTGATGTTGAACGTTTTCATTAACCAGTAATATTAAATAATAAGTATCAGTAGATTATGTTTAGGTAATGAAACTTATCAATTAGTTTAACTAACTTTTAATCATCAATTTGATATAATTTAATACAATAAATTTCTTGTCATATCGATTGCACAATTTAACCACTTTTTTATTATAAACTTCTTTAAAACAAAGTAATAAAACATTTAATTTGAGACCTGTGTTATAATTTCGCATAAAGTTCTAATTTAATAAAAATTAAATTTAACAGTTTCATGATTTTAAATTTTTATAAAAATAATGGAGCATTTAAAAAATGAAAAATTTTATTTTATAAAAAATAGAATATGAGCAAATTTGGGATTTTAATATTTTGATTTTTAAAAAGTAGATTGAAATTATTGTCACTGACTAATATATGAAAAATTACTATCGTATTCTATGTCATTACATCTTAAAATTCATTTACTAACGATCTGAAGTCTGTTATATAATTTAACCATTAGTATTTTAAAACAATTTCCCCATAAATTAATCTTTTTTTTACAGTACATAAAAGGAATCTGCTAGTCTTTTGCTCATAGGAACTAATCAAACAGAATATTTATTAAATTCTTGTAACTTTTAAAATTCGATTAGAAACCAATAATAAAGAAAAAAATTTAATTTTTGTTATATTTTTACGTGATTTAAAATGACATACTAGAATATAATTCTACAAATATACAAATAAAATATCAAAATAATTATAATACATAATATCATAAGAGAAGTGTCAATAAATATATGTTTCGCTGTAGAATTCAAATACAAATTGTCTGAAGATTAATTTTTATCTTTTTATTGGCTCTTTTTCTGTTTGAGAGCTCATAATATTGATTAGATAGAGGTATTATATATATATATATATATATAAACTTGAAGGAGAGAGAGAGAGAGATTTTCAAGGACGCACTTGTGGGGAGAAGCAAATTCCAAGAAAAATTTTACTCACATTGATCAGTATTGCATCCTTTTGATCCTTGGTAAAATTGCATTTAAGTGCTTTTTCAGGATCTTGCCGTGATCATCATGAAAACGGACAGTATGCTGCTGTTATAAAAATCTGAATATATATTTTCTAGACATATTATATTCATAATTCTTATTTTAATGAAAATATTACATCTGTTGAAGGAAATACTCTTCCTTTAAAAATTTTTGTTTTTATCTTCAAGCTTAATACTTTTATAGTTAACCGTAACTGCTAATTCCAGTGTCTTTTTGTTGAATAAAACTGTTATTCTCTTAACTCTGGAATAAGCTACCTAAGTATCTAGATCATACATAACGCTCTAATTGCGAAGTGTCCAAACAAGTATTTTGATAAATGATATAACTGATAAATTGCCAAAGTATATTATGTAAGCAAATGCATTTACTTGAATATTGGATGAAAATTAAATATTACAAAATTAAGAATAGAAATATTCTATTAAGGATTTAAATTTGTTAATAATAGAAATATTCTATTAAGGATTTAAATTTGATAATCGATACTCTTTCCTTTCATTAAAACAAAATATATGATCTTAACATAGTGAAAGTTATGTTAATGATAAAATAAATTTAAAGAACCAAACTCTAAGTCAACAATCCACTTTTTTGCTCTTCTAGTAAATCAATATTTCCTTGTAAACACACAAATGATTGTTTAACTGTTTGAATTATTTTTCATATATTTCTTATATTGTAAAAATTAATGACTCGGAAAGCATTTTTAGACTTACTGGCTGTGGTCTATTTTCCCATTCGAAATTTAGAGAGATTAAAAATAATATAATTCTTCAGTCATATTTTATCAATAATTGAATTTGTACAAAAGTATTGCTTCAGTAGATAAGAACCCAATGGCGAATACATCTATTCCTTTTGGTTAATCCCAGAAGAATACGCCCCGCGGATTATGATAAAAGAATCTTGATACTGTCCTTTTTTTACCCATTGCGGCCGATCCATCTTTTATGGAATGTGCTCTAGAACTCTCGAATTGCCAACTCATGTCCAGTAGGGCTTCAATCTTTCGGAAGAAAAAAATGAAAGTCGAGTGGATAGAATATCACTTTTTCCTTCACTTGACTCGTTTTCGAATAAAGTATCTATTCTTAGTAAGTAATCTTTCGTGCAAATAGAGTTCTTTTAAAACTAACCATGTTATGTTATATACTATTTAAAATTTTGACTGCATCTGTTTTCAATTTATTGTTTCTCAAATGGATGATATTTTTATATCTCTCGGATTGAGTACTCTATAATTAAAGTTTATTACCAATTTGAGTTCGTCAAATACAATGACAATTGTGACCTTTGTACTTAAGTGATTACAATCTTAATTGATATATATAATTGTTTCAGGTTTATTTTTTAATACCATGAGAAAGTAATTTTCTATGAAGAAAATAAAATACATATAAATGAATATACCTTTGGATTTCAAAAAATGCAGTGTTAATATGCTATTTGTCAGATTATAATCTGCTTTGTATAAATTAATAAGAAAATGGATTAAAATATCGTCATAAAAAATCACTTCAAATCTCATTTAGTTCAAGTTAGGTTATTTGAAGAGAAAAAAAAAGAAAATTAAAAATACCGTAAATCCACTTCGTTTTTTATATATTTGAACTCCAATCTTTATAATTTTTTTATTAAAAATTGTATTATCAAAACTATGATAGTTATTTTCATTTATCTGGAATCGTTTTTAATTCTTCTATGAATATGTATTTTAGAAAAACATGAAATTGCGATTGAAAGTTATTAATTAACAGTACGGATTTTAATCTTTATATATTGTTCATAGGTTGGATCACAAATTTATGTATGAAGTTTATCCTAAAAATTCTCTTTATTGCATATAATTTCTATTTTACTTCAAAAAATGTCAGGGGAAAACTTAGTACTTAAGTTTCTTTAGTGCTCCTGAAATGTAATTTTATCATGAATGTGATTCAGATGATGATAGATTATTTAAAAATTATGTACGTTTACATTCGAGTTCTTTAAAATGTCTTACATTAAGTATTGTATCAAATGATTTAAGTCGTTTTCTATTCAGAAAAAAATGGACTTTTTTTAAAAAATATTTTTGAAATATTCGGTAGTTAGAAGTTTAGATAATACTATATATACAGTAAATTATATAGTTAAAGTAAAATGTAAAGAGGAGATAAAAACTACAACAATTTAAAACTCTATGAAAGAACATATTACTAAGAAATCAGTGATTATCAAAGAGATATGAAAATTATAAAATTCTTCAAAGTGAATATAATTAAAGATTTATATAAGAAAAATTTTATGTGAATATCAAATTATTTAAAGTATAATTAAAGGAAGTCCCCCCTAACAATAATACATCCGTTGATGTAAACATGAAAATTTTCAAGTAAGTGAGAAAGAATAGAAAAAAATAATAGAAATGAAAATTGATAGGAATAACTCTTCACTCTCAATTATTTATGTGAAACTAAAATATAAAATGAGATACATCTTTGTAATTGAAAGAGGGGAAGAAAATTCCCTACTCCTTCATGTAATATCTTGAAATTGTGAAATTATAAATAAATGACTCATGGAGTTTTTTTATCTTAAAAGCATAAGTGAGGTAAGTGCAAAATAGGTTATCCAATTTATTTTTCTAGAATAAAAGGAAACTGAAATGTTTAGTTACGTTTCGAACACTTTCTCTTTCAATGAACATATACATTTATTCAATCATCAAAACTTAATAATCTTTAATTATTTACCAGTAATTATAATCATGTGTGAATATAATTAACTTTTATTTCTTCACAAAGTATTTAATGAAATTACGCATGTTATTGTTTCCTAGTCACATCAGATGACTATGATGACTTGTACTAAAAAATGGATTTATTGAAAGTACATTTATAATAACATTATATTTCTTAGTTAACTCAGAAACAGTTTTCTTCACATAAAAGCACACAAATAATGTTGAAAAATTAAATTGCTTCTTTTGCGTAGTATTACTATTCAGCATATTTCTTTATTCACTACACATTTTAAATTTTATTTAATGAAAACATATCATTAGAGAATGCACTATAAAAATGTCTATTTGAAAAATTATATCCATCAGTCTTCCGAATGCACGCTAACCAAGCGAATAACCAAGAAAATATTTCTGTCGTAAGAAATATGAAAAATTCAGTATCAGCGCCATGTTTAATGTAGAAACAAGCTGACTTCATTTCAACTTCTTACATCGAAAAGGAGCTTTTTCAACTATAAAGAAGATAAACAAAACTTCCTGAAATCAATCCACTACATGATTTAAGCTCCAACGATGATTAAGAACTAGGCTTTCAGCACAATCGTTGGCGCCAATTTTGTTTACTTGAACTGTGTGTGTTTTCTTATTTTCGCTTTTTCTTTCTCTAGCTGTAAGTACTCATATTCATACTTTTATTTCCAGGTTCTTTTACGTACTCAGCACCAGACCAACAAGGAGCCTTCTGTGAGGAAACGACTCCCGCTGTTCTATTCAGCGAACAAGTTTTCCAGAAGCCCTTCGTATCTGAAACTAGGATTCCTGCTGAGCGACATCCACATAACTGCTACAATTCAGCTATCTTCCTACCCCATAAATTTTAGGAGGATATTTATATTCAGTTCGATTTTCTTTCCTATTTCGCTGAAGTTATTAAGACGTTTTTCTTATCATCAATTTTTTGCTTACTACAAAACCTTAAATCATTTTATCAATGAATTTTTATAATTTTCAAGCTAGCGTTAAAAAAGCATTTGTTTAATTCTGATTTAGAGAAATAATTGCGTACATTTTTGTAATAAAATAAATCAGAATCTTTTTGTTTTTGATAAAATATATTTTTTAAAAAACATATTACATTTTTTATACAAATATACTTTGAAATCTAAATTAATTCAATACTTTCATTTCCTTTTTTTTTTTTTTTTTTTTTTTTTTTTTGCTTAATATTTAATTGGATATACGATTAATTATATTCCACAATTTTGCTATAAATGAAACTGAATCTATCTTTTTTTTTGGTCATAGAATTCCGTTTTAACACACGCCTTTACCCATGCCAATTTGGAGTAAGTTATGATTTTATCTCAGAAATTGGAAGAATAATGCTAATTGAAGGAATAAAAACAGTCATTAGAGTATAATAATATGACACTAATACTTATGTTAGTATTTGTAATCAATGTATCCATTATCACTTGACTATTACATATAGAGGTCATCTTTATATTTTAATTATACTGAAAAAATTAATTTCTCATTTGTGGGGAAGTATCCAACTGAGATCTATAACTTTTGGAACACAGAATATGCCATCTTTAAAATTAAACAGAAAATTTAAGATTTAATGGCTGTTCTTTTTTCATTATTACCACAGTTAATTCCAAAGCCGTTGCGGTGGAAATTTCCTGTACTTAAATGTTTGATACGAAGTAAGTGCCCTATTTTTCTAAGAATTCAATCTTAAATGGAGAATTGAATGAAAAAGTGATGGTATAAACGCGGAACATTTCTTTTATCTTGCAGTCAACTTATCCTTTTTAGAAAACCATGATTGAAAACTTCTATAGAAACCATGTTTGGAACAAATAAGTTCTTAATATGTGATAACTAGAGTACAATGCACTTTTAAGCTACGTAAAGAATGCATGTTTTCTAACCCTACGAAATTAAAAAATTTATAGGAAACATTTACTGTAATTTCATAGTTTTTTTTATAAAAATATTTCCTAATACTATTTAGAGAAAATTATAATTATGTGGATGAAATTCAAAAGCGTATGTCAAAGGTAGCAATTAAATGAAGATGATTCCTTATATGTGTAAAAAATATTATTGTTATATTATTGCCCTCAAATGTGTTAGAAATATTAGTATGATAGGTTTTTTCATTGTATTCCTGACGATTGGAACCCATAACCCCTGAATGCTGGATTTAAGCCATAAAATCACTGTTACTAAAGAAATTTCTTTCTGTAGGAATAATATTTCTCTAGAAGAAATGGCCATATTTTAAGGCCACGATCACGAAGTTATTGCTTAAAACTCTTTTTTACTTTGAAAATATAATTATTGTTTATATCACTAAGAGTGGAAATTTCAGTTTTAGAGAAATATCTAGCGAGATTTTGCTACTCATTCGAATTGTTATTCCAATGTCAAAATTTGGCTTTCACAACAAAGCGGGAAACAAACTTACGGCATTTATTTATATTTTTCAGTTTTTCAGTACTTTTACAACTCAAATTTGCACCTGTTACTATAGAATTACATTGTGTAGCATTTGTCATATCATTTGCCAAGAAACTTTCCAGTTTTATTCATACAGTAAGCATCTGAACAATATTAATCACATGATTTAAATTCCTTTCAATTTTTTTTTTTAACCAAGACAATTTACTCTCTCATATTACTATCAAATAGCACCTTTTTCCCTTTTAGGCACTTTTCAGCAAAATCTCAATTCGAGATCCAATCTTATCTTTAGATGAGCACATGATTGAAGAATGTAGGAAACCAATCATTCAAGTTCGATCTTAAAAAATCTACAAAATTTGTAGAGAAATAGATAATAGCTGTTGAAAATCCTGGTTTTCTAATGTGGTAAGACGTTATCGTCAATGACTGAACAAGCCCGAAGGGTTTTTTCTTCCCCTGTCTCTATCGCTGTGCACGCTTATCTTATTGGCTAGTTATCTAATATCGAACGCTGAGTTTCACCACCTGAGCATCTTGCAATTCAATTCAGAGACCCCACCCCTTCTTGCTAACTAGTACAATATACGCGTGTATCTTTTCCCCTTTTCCTGGAAGTTGGGAGTGTAGGGAAAAAAAGGCGAGACCTAAAATTAGATTTCGGTTCCCATTCCGTTGTTTTCGCTTTCGCCTTTCCTACAGTTCTTTTTCTTCCGGTACATTTTTACGAAGAAAGAAAAAGGAAATGCAGGGTCATGAAAAGCATCATCAACGTGTTTCCAATGCAGAATAAGAACTGGAGTTAATGTGAGTAGGGAAAAGGGAGAAAGGAAAGTTGCTTATTGGAAGTGAATTTAAAGTGTGGTAATTTTCATTTATAAAAACGAAATTGCCTCGATGTCGCACCCGATGACCTATTAGCAACACAAGTTGATCGAGGCACGAGGGAATTAACTTCCCGTTTGAATAATTCTTTTCGAATGAGTTTTTCACGGGAGCGACAAAGATTGCATGAAAGAAGACAAGCGTTCTTGAAGTCTTTTACTATATTGGTACTGCTTTTATTTTGTGCGAAACTGAATTTCTCTCAACTGCATTTCTTTCATGAGGATAAAATTTCAGTTTTAGAATGAGGCAAATTTTATATAATATGCATTCCTGCATTTAACTTCTTACATGAATTTTAATAATTATTTAAAACAAAATTTATTTCATTTAAGACATATGTTAAAATTATTTATTTAAATTTCAGTTGAATAAAACAAATTTCATTGTTATATTTTTTAGATAACTGCACAAAATATATTTTTGTGTTATATAGACATTAAATGAACAACATTTTAAATATTAATAACAAAGTTTATATTATATAATATTTTTTTTCATATTACACTTCAAACACTTAACTCCTCATACATTATCATAATTAAATTTAATTCTCAATTAAGCTCAAAAAGGTTTAAGCTCTTTTGATTAACAATTAATACGCATGTTATAACTAGAAATGTTATACTTTCACATCGCTAAAATTACTTATTTCCCTTTCAGGAAAACTGTTTTAAACGTAAATTAAAATTTGTTATTTAATTAGCAAATATGTCATAAATAAAATATATATTTAATGTAAATAAAATTATTTAAATTTTGCTATTTTATGCTTATAACAATGTTTCGTCAGTAATAATATAACAGCATAGATTATTAAATTAGTCTCCTGATAAATTGAATTAAATCTGTTATTAACGATGCAAATGATAATCATATTGTTATAATTTGAGTCACAATTTGACATTCTTCTTGCCTTATATCGTGTAAATTTAAAATAAATGCCAAAGAATTTATTCTATTATATACTTTGTAAAAGATATTTCTTTGTAGTTTGCAACTATTTAAATGTCCTAAATTATTGCATTATTGGTTCCTATTATAAAATTAATTATATAATTTTCTATTTGCTTTAAGTAGAATAATACAGAGAGTTTATAAAATTATACCTTCCCTGGGAAATATTTCGCTCACAATACAGTATATTCATTATTACCATCATAAGTTGTGTACATTTTATCAAAATATTTTAAATTACTGCTTTGTATAGTAGAAAATGCTAAAAATCTTAGTAATATTGATGTATAATTTATCGAGGAAAGAGTACCTACTTTGCTCTGCTGCTACTTTGAGGAAAGTGGACCTACTTTGCGCTTGCTGTTAATTACAGGTGTTTATATTTTTACGTGTTAAGCCAATATAGAGAGAGTGTATTTAATTGTGTTCTATGTGTACGTCTGTTGTTATCTTAATACATTTGTCAATGTGATTTATTAAAAAAAGAGGTCTCACTCTAATGATAAGGCAGTAGTTGGACGATGAGGGAGAAGAGGATATACAAATTAGACTTCTAACAGAATTTTTTTATGTACAAAATTTAATGCTTGAGATTTTTGAACCTGAAGTTAGTTCCTTCATTCTGATTCGACGATACAAATTTCTCTTCAATATAAATATAGATCACTAGGATTCAATGAATACGAGAAAAGAAATAACATGCGCACAACTATATCGCATTCACGTTATTTTATTATTTATCGTATTTTTTTATTATTCCATTTACTATTAATATAGGGATTAGCTTAAAATGATGAAAGCAATTCTCCCCCCGCATGTAAATTTTATTTATATGCGGGGGGAGAATTGCTCCCCCGCATTTTTAAATGTTTCCTTTTAACTATTGGTGATAATCAATGATTTATTATAGTGCAAATAATGCCGTTTTGAATACGTTTTTGAGTGTTCTAATCTTTATTTTTCATCTCATCAAAGAAAGTGGATCTTTCGAATGAAGTTTTCTTCAATTCTTCGTTGCGTCAGACATTGTATGGTTATTTCTGTTCTGTCTTTTTCATCTGTTGGGAGGATGTATTCGAACAACTTTCTATCTATCATGACGCATTAACATCTTTTGTATCAACAATGATTGTGATATTTAAAGAAAGTTCCGCTTAATTTTGACCTCATTTAAAAATTGTTTGATTGGGTTTCCAAAACAGAAGACATTTAGTATTGGTGATAATTAGAGATGGATAAATTAGAGATCAATGATTATTAAAGCTGCCTACTATATTACATCATTTGTTTAATGTTTTTTGTTGTTTTGGAGAAGATAATTTTATAATCAAATGAATTGCTGCTGTATCCTGTGGAAACATTTTGAGGATTTTTATAGATATGATTTTTACAGACAGACTTTACTCGTGTGGAAGCATGTAAATGAAATTACTCTATTTGTTTAAAATTGTTCTATTTTGCACAAAACTATTTCCTGAATTCTCAATGAGTTAGATTTTTAACTCGGCAGAACGGCCGAAAGAAGATATAGATTTTTATTCGTTTGAATATTCTTAAAGCTAATTCAAGATTGTTACATTTCTTTGATTTAGCTACAAGTTTTTTTAGGTTACTGTTGAATATTTTATAGGGATTTTGCTTTAAAACTCTATTTAAAAATGGATTTTTTTCAAATGTATATGCATGTTGGTATCATTTTAAATTTTAGTAAAAACCAAGTGTTCAAAGGAATGATTTAATCAGAACTAATCAGCCGTTAACCACATTATTTACGATTTCTTATTTTGAATTTTTTAAATGATGTACTTACATTCTTAATAAGCTCATATTAATAACTCATATTAAAAGAACTGCATTTTAAAATAAATTTCCTTTAATTTACTTTTGAGGAAAACAGCTTGATTTCTCAAAATGCAATTTTTAAAATTAAATATTAAATTTTTTTATTTTCTATTAAATAACTAATGTAATTAAGATCTAATTGAATATGTTGTGATTTCAAAAATTTTAATAATAGATTAGACAAAGAGAATGGAAAGAATATGAGTTATATTATACATCTTAATTTTATATATATCAATTACGCTTAATCTTAAATGATAACCAATATGTTATTATTGCTTCTTTTGAGAATATCGGAGTCTCAAATTACCGAAATTTAAGTTAGATTAATAGCATATAATATCCCAGAAAGTGTGATATTTTAGTTTGGAGAGGAAATTGTTTGATATCGTGTTACATTCATCATTTGAACTGGATCGTAACTAGCCGTTGGTAGTCAATATTTAGTAAATCTGATTCTCCAGAATTTCATTTTTAAAATTTTTTTCATACTGATATCACTTTTTGTCAATAAAGATTAATTTGAGCAACACCCACTATTTATAGTGGGGGAAATTGGAACCTCGAAGTGTGAATTCTTCAGGAATAGTTAGCAAAAACATAAAAATTTATGCAACGAAACATATCATTTAAGCAACACAACTGAACTGTATAGTATTCTTTATCATTTTTGAAAAATTATTTGAGTACATACGATTGATCGAAGGTGCCCACATCAAAATCAATTTAGATAAACAGATTCATGATTGATTTCCTTATATGACTTGACTTTCCAATGAAGATATAAAGCCTTACCCTTTTGGAAGTTATTTCCCTTTAATTCTATAAATAACACCTCAATACCTGTTAATTTTCTGTTCTGTTTCACTTATTAAGTGTATATACTCAGGAAATATTTATCAAAGCTTAATGATAATTCATTTTCATAAATAAAAAAGATTAATCATTTATGAAACACTCATTGTACATTTATAATTTTACAATCGATATTCAAGCCTTTATTTCCTGATTAATTTAAACCTCATTTACACCCCATCAGAAAACAACACTGACGTCTGATCAATTTCTATTACATTAAGAAGAAGTATAGTAATTGGACCAAAACATAAAACAGATCAAAACTTATGTCTAATACAATAACTCTAAGTTGAAAATAACAATATTACTAAATTGTATCAGAACTTCACCTGTCATTCAATGTTCATTTCCACCGACATTGATTTTCAAATACTAAAGTACATTTAAAATTGTTTTAAGAAGGGAATAAAAAATTCTATTTAAAATAAAAAGTTACATGTAATAAAATTTACTTGTTTATATTTAAATACTATAAGAAAGTTTATACTATAAGAAATTGTATAAAAAGTTTTCAATCTTTGGTTACGTTATAATTGTTAAAACTTGATTATCTAATAATCCTGTTTCAAAATAAGTAAACAAAGCATTAAAATCTCAAAACTTATATCATTGTTTTATAATTTTCATCTGAATCAAGAAGTGCTATTTAAAAAGGAGGACTAGAATTTAAAAACATTTACTAGTTTCAAAATTTCATCCTGGTTGAAGAGCCTTTCTTAAACTGATAATTTAATTTCAAATAATTTTTGTAAAATAAATGTGTGCATTATTTTCAGCACCATGTTTCTATGTAGCATATATGTGGCAATATACACCTTAAAACTAAAAAAAATCATAGTTTATGTAATTATATTTTTACATAAAAGCAGAAAATTGTATAGATTCGGATATAGTTTTTAATAAACTAACACAGCAGCTCACTTGTATTAAACTGTAGGTTGAAAATCAAAATATATCAAAACAAAACATGAGAAAGAAAAGCCACTTTATCTTTCTGTTCCTATTTATTGTTAATTCATCACTTATGTAGCAAAAAATAAAAACAAAGAATCAATAGGTAAGAATATTCAAATTTCCGATTCTTTTCACTCTTTGTACCTGCATACTTAAGTTATATGAACAATTATCAGAGGGAAAATATCTCAACAGTACTAAAGAATCCTTATTATCATATACAAATGTAATGATCTTTATCTATTTTTCCATATCTATACATATATGCACATAAATAAGTATATATATATCACAAGTATAAAATCCTTCCTATCTCACTTAAATTTTTTCATATCATACTCAAACATTATGGAATTCAAATTGCGTGGTAAATCAGTAAAGGCTGGAAAATATCAATTCTATTCTTTCGTTGTTGCTAATTTATATCCTGTGATAATTTAAAAAATAAATATATCTTGAATTACTAATTAATTTATTAATAGTACTTTTTTTAATCTCAAGTGAAACATTTTTACAGCGTTTCAAGAGAATAAGTAATTTTATTTAATTACATTATCTGATGAGGATTTTAATTTAATTAGAATTAAAATTCATTTTAAAACAAAAATAAACTCAAAAACTAGAAGAATTTATCTTAGAAGAATTTTTGAGTTTATGAAATATGATAATAATTACGTTTAAAATTTTGTAATATTTTTAACTCCATTCTTAGTTATACTTTTTAAATTTATTTAATATTTTAAGAATTACTTAAAATTTAGTAAATAAGTTTAACTTAAGAAACATTTAATCAAAAAAATTAAATATCTCAAAGAGTTAATTAAAATTTAGCAAATTTCTTTATTCCTTAAAAAAACTATTTTGTCCAAAAATTAATTCCATTTAGTTTTATTAAATCAAAATTCTTCGATTTTTTTCCTTTCTTTGAAAAATTTATGATCTTTCAAATTATAACTTTTACAGGCCCCGAGATTATATATAGATGTGATTTAACGTGCTTCCCTTCTACGGAAAAGTATTTAATTCGAATAACAATTGTACTAAATTTGTATTTTTCAGTTTAAGAAAATTTGATTAATAGTTTTGTGATTTATCTATGAACAATTATAATATGTTTCCATGGATTATTTATGTTTATGAAAGGGGAAACATGAATAAGTTTAAACGAGTTAGATTTTTTTCCAGAGGCAAATTCAAACATGATATTTAAAGAAAACGTTAAAATCTAGTTACCGATAACTCTTTTCGGATGGTTTAAAAATTAAAATGCATAAACCATTATGCAATGAAAAACATGAACGGTCATCTAAGGATTAAAAAATGTGTCCAAGGAACTTATACTAATCTTTCTCGCTTGACTTTGGTGATATCTATGTTAGAGTTGTAATTAATAAGAATTCCAAATTATACTCAATCTAGACTCAATATATTATAGAAAACTAATCTATGTGGGGTGAAATAATTCAACAACTTAATACATGATTCTTCGTTCCTCTGATCTACAATTTTGATTTCGTTCATTTTTATTACATTCTCAACAAATAACAAAAGGAACATAAAGAATTGAATTTAGTTTTCTGTAATTATAGAGTACCAGTTTTGATCATTTAAAAATAAATTAAATACAACTATCTATTTTCCTTGTTTAACACTCATATATCGGAATACTCTATGGCTTAGGGAAACCAATCTCCCCAGAATAAACTTGAATTTAAAACAATACACAGACATTTACTATCTCTCTCTCTCATAAGGCTTTTAAATAAATATACTTTCAAATACGAAGAACTTGCGTTCACTTGATATAACAGAAAAATAAAGGAATAAGCGTCCAGTTCCGCAAATAAAAGAGGATCTGGTATGTTTGTGAACTCCCTCCTCCAAACCCTAGTACTGAGTAAACTTTAATACTAAGTCATCTTATGTTTGTCCTATCGTATTACTGCTGTCCGTTTGGTGAATCCCTATTGGTTTTTGGTTATTTTCTCGTAAAATTTTCATCCCAAAGAGAGAGCACAGGGCATTGTACAGTCCGAACCGAAATCAATAAAGAACTCTCACCAGCCTAAGAGACGTAATCCACATACGTAACCCCTATTTAAACAGGAAACTTAACGGTTTACTCTTTCACCATTTTGATTTCAAATTTATTTTGATCTTTCAATATTCTTAACACTTGCCTGGTTTTGCTTCATATGCAAATATTCGAGAGTTTTTTCAAACCTAAAACTACCACCTGATTAAACAACTTGAATGTTGGCGCAGCGCAAAAAAAAAAATTCATCTTACTACAAAAGCAGTTTCCATCGAATATGTTACACCTAAAACTTTTTCAACAGCGAAAGATTTTATTAAAGCATTTTGAAGTAAAAACAAATATACATATTTCATGGTAAAAAAAATTAATATTATTATTTATTTTTTTATTTTAAAAGGAATTATTAACAGGTTGCTATGATTAATAATACGTAATTCATTCCGAGGCTGGTGTAAATTTAAGAAATTTAAATATGCATCCGTTTTTGTACATGAGATGAAAAAATTTTATAATACGAAAGGAAAAATTTAGAATTAAATTTCAGTTATTTTCAAAATGCATACACAATTTAAACAATGCATTCACTAATATAATCAAATTTATTTAAAATAAATGCTTTGAATTTTTTTTTCAATCAAGATCATCATTTAAAATGGGGTGATTTTTTTTAATGATTCAAAATTATCTTTGTCTTTTTTAATGACTTTTGAAATAAAATTTAATTTCTCGCCTTGTATTTCACTCAACACATAAAAAGTTATACAAAAAAGAACAATATAAAGTACTTTTGATACACTTTAAAACTATTTTTTTTATTTTATTTACTCTTTTACTATAAACTGTGCTTATTTCCTGAAATTTACTCTCAAGAGCATCTTCAAAATTAATAAATTTTTCTTTAATTGATTTTGTACTTAACATTAATTTTAGTCCTTCATTAATTTTCTCATATAAATTTGATTTATGCGAATTATTTCATTATTTATTTCTAAAAAATCTCAAAATATAAATCAAACATTCAAAATATTTTCTATTTTTAAAACTCTCTTCAATAAAATTTTTACTTCAATTGATTCTAAGATTAGTGTTTACAGTGTATTCATATATAAAGTAAACGTAATATATTTGCATGTCATCCGCAAAATAACTCTCATAAATTTCCAAAATCAAATGCTTTTCACATAAATTTGGACAATTTTACTAGTGATAAAATTTAAGGGTAATAAGTAAATTATAACTCAAGTGATTTAAATATTATTTGAAAATTCTCATAGCAGTATATATTTTATTCACTCATATTTTAGATGCAATTTACTACACATCTATGAAAAGGAATTACTTTTATTCCTATTAGCAAAACATTTATGACCAGTTCAGATTTAGCTTAGAAAAAAATAGTTTGAAACTCCATATGACCACTTCATTAATAGCATTAATTATACTATATTTCAAATCAACTTACATTTTAATGGAAACTAGCTTGTAATTATAATATAGAAACTCACTCTTAATTTAAGTATACATATGTACCAGAGACATTAAGAAGTTTCAGGAACCTACAGTTTTCTTTTTTAGAGCCTTTCTGGTTCTATTTTATGAAATGTTTCATTTAATTGCGTTATAAAATATTAAAATATTGAAAACAGGTATTTTTATCTTTTAAATCAAAAATATTTACTTAAAAAAAACGAACAATAAAAGGGCTGATTAACAAATTCTCTTTATTTTTTATACAAAATTTATATTCAATAAAATTGAAAAAATATTGTATCAAACACTACGAATCTGTTGGCATTGCTTGGTAAGATATAAAATGCATTTTAGTATTTCCATAAAATGTCAAAACATATAACTGTTTATTTAAGAGGATTTAGTACTTACTTATTTTGATGCAATTCAACTTTTGTATTGAAAATAAATTTAACTATTCATATATATAATTCTTTCTTTCAAAATCAAGTAAAATGATTGTAACGTTAGAAACAATATTATCGTGTGAATAATACGTAGGAGTATTTTAAAGGTATTTTTTGAGCAATTTTTTCAAATGTACAGGAAAAATACCTTTAAAAAATTATCCTTATAAATTATGCATACCTTTTATGTTTTTATACCTTTTACATTAAAAACTGTTTGCAAATTAATCTAGTCAATATTAACAATTAAATTAACTTATAAAAGTGTCCAAAAAGTGCTATAGATATTTTATCTATACTAAGAAAAACGATTCTATTTTGTTTGTTTTTCGAAGTTAAATCCGGAAGGAAGAGAAATGTCTAGTCGCTCGAATTCCCGTTCGACTTAATTAAAGCAGACACCATTATACGTTTTTCCAAGAAGAAACTTCGAAACAATATGATTTGTTACTGCGGTAGCATTGTGAAATACACAAAAACTTTAGAAGAAACAAGAAAAAACTTTTAAAAAAAAGGTAACGTTTGAGGGTTTAAAGTAGAAACGTCTAGAAACAAAGTTAGAGCCTACAAAAAATAAAACTTTGAAGGACAAGAGTGAAAACAAAACACAACAAAAAAAAAGAATTTTTTCCCGTTGCAAAGAAAAGAGAGAAAGTCGTGTGAATTAGCTCAAAGATTCTGATTGTATTGCTTTTGTTGCTGGCGTTTCGAACTTGTCAAGCTTCTCCTCAAAGTTTGATTCTTCGAGTTTCCCCTAAGCCTATTGTTTTGACGATTGACGCATAGATGCCGAAAGCAGCTTTAATGAGAGGGGGATTTTTTAACCTACTGCACTGAGATATTTCAAGATAAAGCTCAAAGAAACCGTTGAATTGAAACGAATGAAAAAAGCAAAAATAAAGGTAAAAAAAAAAAAACGGATATTCGTTCTCTCGTCGGGGCAACCTTCCTCTTCTCCCAATCCATCAGATTGTTAAGACTCCGAAAAGCAGATAATCAAGGAAGGCTTGACAACCCTCAATCTTGCATTTCGAGGACTAGAAGCTAATGGTGCATTTTGTCACTCGAGGTTTCTTACTACTTAATACATCATCAAAAAGAAAAAAAGTAGTTCTTACCCCTTGCAATTTACACCATAGACAAGATAATCCACAGCTATTTTCCTAAAATGTGTGAAAAAAAAAAGTATTTTTGTTAACATTTTAAAATGAAGCAAGATTTTTATTTAACAGTGACTATAATTACTAGTGTTAAACTTTTTGACTTTGTTTCAATTTTAATGCATGGAAACATAAAACAACAATTTCCTTAATTTTACACACAGTTTTAACAGAGAAATATTTTATTCGGATGCAAAATATCTTACATTTTAAATGAGGGAAAATATGCTGGATTCTGAATATTTGCATAATCAAGTATTCATTGATTATTTATGTAGTTTATCAATTAAGTAATATACTTGGTGATAATAATTAAAGTCCCGATTTTAAAAATCGATAATTTTAAAACTACTGGTCAGAATTACTTGATATTTTAGCAGAACAATCGTAAGGCAATGGAATTTTGTTTGGCGAAAGAAAAAATTAGTACACAAATGTGCCGATAGATGGCGCTGTCCGGGTAATATCAGGAGGAAAGTCCAAAAATGTATTCGTTAAACACAGAAATGTTGTTAGCCAAAAGAAAAAATTAGAGTTCAGGGATTTACTAAAAATTTATTAGCGAAAAGACAAGAATACAGCGAAAACAGCGATTATGACAAAAAAAGAGCTTCATGGAATCAACACCTTGCTGATGATTAACGCATGAGTTGTTCGATATACCCTTCGCCTTGTTCCGCTACTTATTGGAAGTGCAAAACGGCATGCTCCACAACAGATCGGAGGGTATCTATACTGATGCAATGGATGTGGTGTGTGATAGATGTGGACCCGCAGGTGTGATCTCCTCGAAGAAAAACGGACCAACGATAAACGCTGCCGTTATTCCGCACCACACAGAAATCTTTTCAGACTGAAGAGGTAATGGCTGTAGCTGGGACGGATTCTCGGTCGCCCATATCCTGCAATTTTGCGCATTTACAGAACCTTGCAAATGAAAGTGAGCTTCGTCAGACCACAGAATGTTCCATGGCCATCCGTTGTCCACTTCTATCCGGGCAAGAAATTGCAGTGCAAAAGATTGACGTGCTTCCAGGTCAGCCGGTAGCAACTCCTGCACATGATACGGATAACAGAGCAAGATCTTCCGTAGGATTTTACGCACCGTGCTGTTCGGCATATCCAGCATTCGGCCAATTCCCCGTGCACTGCTGATTCCAACATCACTGTTAGTCTGTTCTTGTAATGCTGTAGCCACATCTTCCACTGCCGCAGCCGAAACTCGTTTTCTTCCTCTACCCCCTTTAACGTCAAATGATCCGGTCTCCTTGAATTTAGCAATCATTTTTCGCAGACCTTTTGCGGTTATTGGACCCCATTTAATGGATTTTAATGTCCGAAACTTCCTAATAGCTGTAAGTGCACAGTCATCATTCTTATAAAAAACTTCAAGAGTAGAGCGCGATCCTTCATAGTCAGAGTCATGATGAAGCATTTAGGCAAAGAGCTGGTGCTCTGCATTTTTATGGCAGCTAAGTCTCATGTGCGCATGTCACGTATTAGTAATTTGCATATATCTAGACAATGTGAACTATTTTTTTCTTTCGCCAAACAAAATTCCATTGCCTTACGATTGTTCTGCTAAAATATGAAGTCATTCTGACCAGTAGTTTTAAAATTATCGATTTTTAAAATCGGGACTTTAATTATAATCACCCGGTATATAAATCCAAAAATTTTAAGGTAAAAGGAATTTTTGGTTCGTATTTTATAAGTGCAACTTTGTATATTCATTTACTTAAAAATTTTGAAAAGTAGGAAAAAAATGATTCTTTTTCAATAATTTTAATCTAAAAAATTAAATAAAAAAATCAAATGATAAATTTAGTTTTATTCTTAGAAATAACATGGTTCATTCTAATAATTTCTATCATAAAGCAAAATCGCCACTGTACTATGAAGCTTAATAAACATACATACCTTCATTATAATTATGGAATAAATATGTAAAATTTCTTTAACAATTAAAATATTTACTTAAATTTTGAAAAGAATTCACTGTCTTTTAAAACTAAGAGAAATTGATATTTTTATATTAGTTTATGTTAATCTTTGAAAGATGATACAATTATTTCTGGGCAAGCTTTCTCTCTTGCAAAATGATATCTAGATATGAGAAAGAAAAATAGTCCTAAGGCTTGTTCTATTTTTATTTGTAACAGAATATTTTTAATCAGCTTATTTTTGAAGCTAATTAAAAATTAAAATCAGATTTTAAATATACATTTATATTTTCTTCAATAATTACATGAGAAGGAATTATAAACTGTTCACAAGAAAACTACAAAATGTGTCAGAACATTTTAAATCAATAAACGGAGAGATCTCGCAAAATATAAATCTTCAAAATTTAATACTAAGAGGATAAATGATAAATTAAGCTGAATTAGCTACATTGTCATTTCTAACAAAATACGTTAAAATATAAAAGTAAAAATCGCACTTTAAAAATTTAAAACAATATTAAACAAACGTCATTTCAAACAGAAGAATAATTATTTCGAAAGCAAAACACTAAAGTTGTTCAAAATTTTTAACATGTGGGAGTTTTCAAATACAGCGTATAGCAAAATGAATTGGGATGGACCAATCACACCATAAGTTTTCCAAAATAGGGAATATGAATTGATGAATAAAATAATTTCCCCAAAGAATAAAACGTATACAAATTCACTTTATCGAAATAACACAGAAAAGGACAAGAAATTTTTAATTGCTAGAAAAAACTTCTTATCATTTATTAGAAATATAATCCACATCCAAACATGAGCTACATTGACCTCTATATTAAAACTAAGGAGTTTGAAGGAATTAAGTCTTCATTTATAGTATCTATGTGGGGAAGTCTGAAACGTAATCGATAAGATATAGTTTCTGGAACCTTAAAGATCATTTTATGCACATTTGTCTTACTTTCCAATTATGTGGCAACTGTAGCTTGTTCTCTATGATAAAAGTGAAAAGTTGCTACAGTTTTACTCAAACAAAAATGACGTCTGAGAATCTCAGATGAATCGCAAAAATAATGGACATCAGCAAAAGGACCTAATTGGAAATTACAAATTTCAGCGTGGCAATCGAGCAGGATTTCTTCTTTGATCCTTCACTATTATCGTAATGAAAAAAGTACGTGTTTACCTTAATTTAGAAAAAAGTGTGCACATAAAATTATTAAATTATCTCTCAACAGAGCTCTCCTCTTGCTTTCTAATTTTTATGTTAATCATAACAAGGGAAAATACATTTCCGATAAAAAAAAATCATTAATGGCAAACACCGATGGTGTTTATGATGGCCTTTTTGTCACAGTAAAATTTGATTCAGATGAACCGTAGTCTGATGAATGTCCTTTGCTATTTTTCAAGTAGTCTGATATTTTCATCTATGTAGAAGAATATAAGAAAAGTCATAGCTCGTGAAAACTGCTATACAATTTTAAAGTTGCTTATGACTTCTAAAATATTTCAAGACTGTGAAACAATACTGAATGATATAGAATTTCTCCCTTACATAAATTACACTTATATACATTTTTCAACTTTCCAGCGACAAGATACCTGTTAAAATTATTTAAATGATGTTGCCTTCTTATTTGTCATGTCACATGGTAGCAGTAATTAGACTTTGTATCAGACAATTCATCATTTTGAAATACTTTCACGGAATAGATGAATATTCCCCACTTAATTTATTAAAACTTTATGGTATTTTGCAACCCTTCCTTTACTTTTCGTGTCATATAGAATTGATTTCTATGCCCTAAAGACAAGTCTTCATAGCCTTCTTCCAGATTAATTCATTACAATTCAGTTCACAATTTTCAACAAATGGCTGAGTGGTTAGCTTTTCTGACTCCTGAGCTGTAGCTCCCGAGTTTGAATCCCGATTCCATCATGGATGTTTCTTCCTCTCTGTGTTTTTCTGTACTTTCTTCTGAGATAATTTATTAATGTGGCCTGCTTTGTGTAACAGTTTACATAATGAGTTTGTGGTGGTATGGCATAGGTAATGCTTCTCGCCTCCGTAACTTGGTTGACAGGTGCCCACTGGGTAATGATAAATGAGTAGCAGTTTCTACCCTTGTTGTAGCAAAGAGTTAGTCACCCAGATGCCCACCGTTATCAAAAAAAAATTTTGATAGATATGTTTCTCCCATGAATTATAGTTTGGAACCCATCCCAAGTTAATTTTACTAATACGTAGATTTGCATCTCAAAACATTGTAAAGACCTGTAAATGCATAAAAACTTATATTTTTGAAATCAAAAAAATAAATTTTAGTTTTAAGGTATTGCAAAAAAAAAATAATTTAGATTTTATAATATTTTATGTTAAGTTTTTTAAATACCCTTTAAAGCTATATACATATAAATTAGCATTTTTAACATGATATATATCTAAATTCTACGAGAAATTAATCTCTCAACAGAGCTCTACCTTAACTTTATGGTATTTAAGTTTAATTTAAAAATAATGCAATTATTTATTTCAGTACTCTTTTATAATGTGGCTATTCTAAATCAAAAATAAATTTAATTTTCTTTTTAATTTCGTTCTAAAAAATATAAAGTTTCTTTACGAGTAGAATTCAAATTGATGATGTAGTACTCCAAAACAAACGGAAAATAAAAAATTAAGATAAATGCAGTTTGAAGAATAACATTATTTAATATAAAATTGCTTAGAATAGTTAACTAAAATTCTATCATAGAATAAACTCCTTTGACTTAAGAAACTTATTCGTGTTGAGCCAAGTTTCATACATCTTCTGTTTTTCCTATCTAAGAATATTGGTTTTTGCGGTCTTCAAATTGATACCACAAAAAGGTTCGGCACCGATGGGAACAAAAGACGATCCTTGTTTAGCAAGTTCATCAGCACTTTAATTACCTTCGATACCTTTGTGCCCTGGCACCCATACAAGGATCACGTTGTTTCAAGTCGTCAGTTCTGTAAGAAAGTCTCTGCATCCCAAAATCATTTTAGATTTTATTTCAAAAGAAATGAGCGCTTTTAGAGCAGCTTAACTGTCACTAAAAATAATAATCCGCTTACCGTGATAGAGCCCTTCCTCTTATTTAGTCGCAGACAGTGGATAATGACCAAACCTTCTGCCTGGAAGACCGCAGCGTATCGCCCAAGGCTTACAGATATGCTGGTTCTTGGTGACACGCCACATACTCCCAGTCCTGAGGGCTGTTTTTCAGTAATCCATCTGGGTACCAGATTAACTCTCCTGTTTTAGTTTCGAACATGTTGCTATCCCATTCGTCCCTAGTTGGAAAAACTATTTCAAATGTTCTTTCAAACATGTATGACTTTTCCATAATGTCCGAGGGCATCAGGAAAGTAGGATCTTGAATTTTCCCGGTAATACCCCTGTGCCCTTTGGCAAAAGACTGCTCGTACCATTGGTTTTGTAACTTCATTCTGTATGCAGTCATTCTGGCAGTGCTGCAGATGCAGATGTCTAAGGGAATCAGGTCCAACGTAACTTCCAATGATCTGGTTGTCAAGGTGGACATTGCTCCTGTGAGGCCAGTCTTTGTAGACTTCCTAGTCTGTCAGTCACAGACTTCTGTTCCACCTTACGCCACCAGATCACACAGGCATATGTGAAAATGGACCTGACAATAGCAGTGTACATCCAAAACATCAGTTTTGGATGTAAACCCCAGTTTTTACCAAGCATTAGCCTGCAAATCATAATGCTTTTCTTTGCTTGGTTAATTCTATCATCAATGTGCTTATCCCAGGTGAGTTTTTGGTCTAAATAAATGGCCCAGATACTTCACCTCTGAAGTCACATTGATTTCAAGATCAAAAAGTATTGGTATGAAAAAACCCTTCCGTTTCCTTTTGCGAGTAAAAGGTACAAGATAGTTTTTCTGAGTATTAACCATCAGGTCCCTATCATTGCACCATTGACCTACATAACTTAGAGCATCCTGCATGAGATGACAAGTTATGTCAAAATCTTTGTCAAGGATAAGGATGACAATGTCATCAGCATATCCTTGCGTATAGAAGCCCCTATCATTTAGATATTTTATAAGGATATTTACCACTAGATTCCAAAGTAATGGTGAGAGAACACCTACTTGAGGACAAACTCTAGTAGTCTTTTTTTCAAATTATTCACCGAAGATGCTCATTTGTATACATCTATCCGAAATCAAGGCTTCAATCCAAGTACACAGGGTCTGATTAATCCCTGCCCCTCTAAGTGTATTGAGGATGGATAGATGGGAAGTGTTGTCAAAGGCACCTTGGATGTCAAGGAAAGCTGCCAAGGCAATTTCTTTTTGATCCAGAGTAGTTTCAATCTTGGAAACTAGCTGATGTAAAGCACTTTCAATAGATTTTTCGGATTGATAGGCAAATTGAAGAGCATGCAAGGGATTGTTACTTCCCAAGTAATCTCTAATATGCTGATCAATGATATTCTCCATAATTTTAAGAAAGAATGAAGAAAGACTGATAAGTCTGTAAGACTTGGTCTGGTCATAGGTGTCCTTGCCAGGTTTAGGAATGAAAACAATCCTGGTCTTCTGCTATATCTTTGGTATATAACCCGGTGCTAAGCTAGCTCTGTAAATTCTAGTTAGTACTGGTATGATAACCTCCTCTGCCTTCTGGATCCTGATAGGCATAATTCCATCAGGCCCTGGGCGTTTTAGAGGTTTGAAGGCAGAGAATGTCCATTTAGCATTGTTGCAGTTAACAATATTTTTAGCGATAATCCATTTATCGCTATTGACTCTTTGCAAAGAGCCAATTCAATGCTCCCCTTCGTTGCTATAAATATCTCTGGCACCTGGAAAGTGTGTTTTGGTCATAATTTCCATAACATCTTTCTCCGAAGCAGCAAAATTACCCTCCTCGTCCTTGAAGGTTCCAACCAAAATAGGTTCATCCTTTTGAGGAGTTTTTGGTGTCTAGCTCCTTTAGCGATAGAATCTATCTCTTCACATAACTTCCTCCAGTAGTTAATTTTGCTTTTCCTAACAAGTTTGTTATAATTAGTGAGGGCAGTTTTATAGTTCTCTATTTTCTTAGCTTTATTAATAAGTTTCCTAACATTTGCCCTTTCGGCTGCTAGAGTCATTCCACCAAGGACATTGGAGTTTAGCTCTCCTAGTGCGAATAGGGCAATTGTTATGATAAGAATCTAGAATACTACTGTGCAGAAGATCTGCTGTGACTGCTAGATCATAGTTATCTCTAATAGGTCTGTTCCCGAGCTCAACCAACTCAGTCAAATCCTCCTGGAATTTCTCCCAGTCCGTCCTAACTGGGTTTCGGAACATGAGATCCAGACACACATTAAAGTGAATTTCAAAATGGATGTTTTGATGGTCTGAACCAGAAGATCTGCCATCTACTTTCCAGTTTTTGATATTTTTGCTACTTACCGTTGTCGCTATAGTAATGTCAATCACTTCAGATCGATTAGAAGTAATGAAAGTAGGTTCGTTGCTCTCATTTAGAATATCTAACCAGTAGTTTAGAATGAATTCTAAAAGGCACTCTTCCCTTTATTTGTGTCTGTGCTTCCCCAGATAACATGGTGAGCATTACAGTCTAGTCCTAGGACAACCTGTAAATTGTTGTCTATGCAAAAGTTCATGAACTTGTGCAGAGAATGGTCAGGTAGAGCCTTCTCTTCATAGGGCAGGAACACAGAGCCAAAAACAATTTCTCTGTCTCTTCCCTCTATGTTGAGTCTGACTTTCACAGATGTCAGGTCCCAGGATGTCAAATTCGGAGAGGGGTAAAACCTCAATGTTTTTATGAAAAAGTATGCAAGTTCTAGCGTTACTTTTGGTAGAATAGATAATCTTACCTTTAGTTCCTTTAAGGTCACTGATTATCCCCCTAACCAACCAGGGTTCTTGAATCAGGGCCAGGTGTATATCCCCAGCAAGAAACTTCTTACAGAGGTTAGTGGTACCATTACTACTGTGGTGGATGTTAGCTTGAACTACCTTCATCCCCATCAGCAGGAGTGGGTTTGTCCAGCACTTTTGCCTGCACTTGGTGAAGTCCGATATGAAATTTATATCCCTTTGCACCAAGTATCATAGCATCTAGTTCAGGTACACTAAGAATGATAGTCTGCCCAGGTGGGTCGTTCTTGATGTTAAGAACGCTCCACTACGTTGGAGTGACCAAACCGTTCTGTTCCTCGATTTTACTCAGGACCTCTTTAGGCTCCAGTTTACTTCAGATTTTCGGCAGTTTTGCAATTATCTTGGTGGTTTTGACAAGTTTCCTTGCCTTACCCATTAAGAGTTTTTGTTCCTGCCAGGAGCGTATGCCACTGACAGTATGTTCCAGCCACTTTGAGCTCCCCAGATCTGCACAAGTTGACAATAAGTGTCCCATTCTCAAGTTTACAGGATAAGAAGGTTGGGGCAAAACCCTCCTCATTCCTTCCTATTTTCTCCGTTAACAAGTGCTCCAGGTCGGAGGCCTGTTCTCTGTTAGCCGTTTTTCCGGGTGGCCTTCTATGAGCACAGCCATCTTGACAGTCGTGAGAGCCGCCCTGTGGGTAAATCCGCCAGGTCCTTCTCTCTTGGCAGCCTTTCCGGCTTTGCGCTGGTCCGTCTGGTTGGTGGGACGCATCTCACCTTTGGTTGCCTTGGGTTTTTCAACCCAAGTCCCCTCGGCGATTTTGCGTTCCTTCACCAACTTCTTCTTCTGGGCACCAGAAAGTCTCTTTTTAAGTTAGATTCTGGTCAGAGGGTCAGTCATGCTAGCGATAGCTTCTTGACTCTCACCAGAAGATGGTTTGGAGGTCATTTCTACCTCCTATGAAGAATTCATTGCTGCCCCTTCACTAGATTGCCTATGGGTTCTCTTGTCTTTTTCAGAAAGGTCTACTTCAGAGGTTTTACCTGCAAATGCAGAAAGGTTTGTTATTACCTTTGTCTTTTCAGCCATAAGATAACAATTAATAGGCTCAGATAATACAACAGTCCACCCAGCATTGCCTGCGTTACTGGACAAGGCAAAAAGCTCTAGAAGTTCTCCAGGAAACTAGAGTCTCCGTTAAGAATCCATTACCGCGGTGCCAAATAGCCCTAGGCACGGGTCGCTTAACACCAGGGCTTCGGGAGCTGGTTCGCGGCCTCTGATTCTGTACTTAAGGCTATCCTGTCATTCCAACACGACGTTCGGCTATCCACCACCTGCCGACGCGCCTATTAGCTGCTCAGGCACCAGGATCTGCTACCCTTACTGGCATTAGAAATAAAAGCTGTAAGCTCCTATTTCTCAAAAAAAAAAATTCAATTTGTACTTTTAATGCATGTAAAAAAATGGAATCAAATATTCTATTTATTTCTGTCTTATCTGTAATTTTTTTTATTCAAATCGTTAATCTGTATTCAGTATGGCAATTGATAGCTTATTAGGATAATACAATTTGATAATTTGATGCATACCTAAGCAAAATAAATTTATATGGATAGTAAGTAAACATTCAAAAAGGTTGTTGCGCATAAAATATTTTTATTAGTTTAAACTTTTCACCATTTATTTGAATACTGACAAACACCCGAACAATTCAAATTAAATACATTGTTTACATTAAAATATGAAGGTAATTCTACAAAAGTGATTAGTATTTAGATTAACTGAATGACAAAATTTTGATTCCCTTTTCACTTTTTTTTTTACAAGAAGTGTTGCAATTGTTTAAATACACTCGATAAAAAGAAAAAAGAAATAATGATATTAAAATAAGAAATTTTAATTAATTTATAAATTATAATAAAAGCTTATAAGCAATCTGTATTTCCAAATAAAAATGTAGCTGAAAATCCATTTAAAAAAAAAGATTAAAATATTTATCTGAATTTACAAAAATAGTATAAATATTTAAATTGGAGTGGGAAAAATAGTTCTAAAAAAATCAAATATTGCAATTTTATTCAGTACATTTGTTATTGTTTAATGTGAAATATAATTCACTAGAAATAATTACATAAAATTTTGCAAAAAACAACAGTCTTAATAAAAAAAATTGAATAAATCATTTAAATTTCTAAGAAAATCATTTTGAATGAATTTCACCTCCTTTAACCATGACTTTGGCAACATATTTTCAAACTCAAGTTCCATTATTCATTCAGAGGCAAATTTAGAAACTCTTGAAATGGTTTACTTTCTATTTTCATAGTTACTTTCTATTTTCATATATTAGTTGCGGAATTCTTAAATACGTGTTTCATTGTTCTTCTCATGTGGATTTAAAATACACCAACAAATCTTTTTCTAATTATTTTCAATTATGGAATCCTTTGTGTTCGAGATTAGGGCTGAAACAAGACTTTTAGTAACACGTTTACACAAACGATCATGTTATTCCAAATGCTTAGAAGGGGTGATTTCTAGAGTTTTATATAGCAAATAAAATTTTTGTTTAAATAAAATGCCCGTTTCTGTCGAATATAAAGAAAGAATCATTTTTAAATTATTATAATAAGAATTTATATTTTGCACCAATGATATTTTATAAGGGATGTGGAATATTTTATATTGTTACTTTTCACTGCTTATCTGAGGTAATTTATATTTTAGATATTTTTTATTATTATTTTAGATGATTAATAATTTATTTAGATTTTACTTTTATTTGAATAAAGTGAAATAAAAATATTATGTAATTACAGAATAATGAATAACTAGAATGTGTTTCGTAACTACAAATAACATAAATTGTGCAGCTATATAGCAATAGATATTTGAATTTGCCAAATAAGTTTACACTTTAATAACATAAGTTACAGTTTAGGTACATAAAAAATAGCTCTTAATTTTAATTACTGCAGTCCAAATCTCATTTCAATCAAATACTATCTTAATAACTTATTAAAATTAATAATGAGGAAAACAGATATTTATTTCATTATATTTAACATAATATTACTTAGTTCGCAAATGTTCTTATATCAAAAGAGGCATTTAAAAATAAACTTATTTAATTACATCAGTATTAAATTTGATAAATCACAAACACGAAAAGATTTTTATAAATAATTATTTCAAACATAATCAAATTTAAATGTCATGTAAATTCTTATTAAATAACATATTCTTCATTTATAATTTTACGTAGAGAATATTTTTTGCTATATTCCATTAATCGAACTTTTAGTAATTTAATTTTAGTTTATATTAAAAAGTAACACTGACCAAACGTAATTTTAGGTATAAATTTGCTAGTGTCGTTAAAATTTTTAATTTGGAAAATTATATTTAATTCATATTATCTATAAGCGTTTCTGTTATTATCACTCGGTAAAATTTATAGTTTCTTTTTTAGCATTTTTAAATTTAGTGATTAACTTGTATACATACTGTTTTCCCTAGATATTAGATTCAACCACTGAAATAAATTTTTTGAACTTTTAAAAAATTATTACCATTATTTTCTAAACTTTAAATCATTTAATAGTGCAAGGATTCATTAATGCAATTCAGATATTCATTCACACTTTTAAGTAAATATTCTTCTGTAATTGTATAACGTCTTACGTCATATAAATGATAGAAACAATTAATTTTTCTGAAGTAAAGCAAAGAATAAAATCGATTTGGAAGAGCCATCTCTATCCTTACCTGGCGCCATTCAACTTACTCCACTCTAGCACTCATTGCAAAATATCACCAGGACAGAAGGATTAAATGAGATGGATTCATGGATAATTGAAACCCCCATTTGCAGCATGGGGAGAAACTCGTCACCAATCACCATGAGAAGTCGAAAGATCGCTGTCAGAAGCACAAGAAACTTGTGCTATTCGAGCAGGCCAATGTGAGCAAATATTCCGTTTTTGCGACGCGTTATTAATCAGAAAAGACGTTGCTATCCCCACTGCTCCAGTGTCGCTGAAGCGTCAAAGAAATAGATTAAGAAAGAAGGGTCGGATATCCGTACAAGATGTAGTACTGGTCAAAAGATAGAAAGAAGAAATGTAAGTAAATGACTTAGTGTCCTGGAATGAAATTGATTATGGATTAACTTTTTTTTAGATGTGAGTGTGTGAGAGAGAGAGTCATACTATTTAATATCAATCTCTTCTTTTCATGTAATATATAATTAAATACGGTTAACTTAAATACTAATCAATGTGTATTGATAAATAATGCAATGAATATTAACTATTTTTGGAATCTACTGTAAACTGTTGACTACTGTAAATATGACATTTTTAACCCACACAAACATTTATTATTGATTTTATTTCCTATCATAATTTCCAATAAAATTCTTTATGTAAAACTTTTAATTTAAACATTGACTGTTCTGAAACTATTTCTATATATTATAATTTTTCTTAAGCAATTTTTATCTTAATTCCTAATATGAAAATACCCTCATTTAAGCAGATTGATAATTTTCATTTGTATATAATATATCAATATTTTAATTTCAAAACATAATAGTAGATGCATTAGACTGAGTTTATTTTTTCAAATTTTGATTGTCATTAGGAAATTTTTAATTATATTATAATAATTTTTGTTTAAATATTAATAATTTAAGTTGTAAAACTTATATAATTTGCGTGAATTGGGAACAGGATTTCATTTAGAATATTTTATGTTTAAGTTAATATTCTGAAAGCATAGAAACATTTGTAATTGTTTTAGTCTTTATTTTTAGGAAACACATACATTATACCATAATAATTGTATTATTAACCTTTCTAGTGTAAGTTCAGCAAATTATTATATGGGAGCTTGCTTCGTAGCTTACATTTATTCTGACTCTTAACATTTAAAGATTTAGAGTAAATAATAAATTAGTGTATAAATACTTAATATATATACAGCTAATCTCTTATATAAAAATATCAGTTAATAATAACAGTAATAATGAAATTCCAAATTTACAATTCATCTGTTAACTCGATGAATTTCATGCGAAGCTTTTATTCACATTTTTTTTTAAAAAATCTTGATACAAAAACTTTTCCAATAATATTGTTTGAAAAAATTAACTTTCTTTTCTAACTAGAACTTATATATGTTGCCGTTAGAATAATGTATTAATTATTAAAGGAGATATGAATTATAAAATAAAAATTATAAAAATTATTTTATAGTTAATGGTAAATAAAGTTTCAGAAAAGAAAATAATTTCTAGTTAATTTTTATTTTAGTAACAAATAAATTATTCAACTCTTTAAACGAATCAAAAATCAACAGTATTCTTCGCAATCTTTTTTATAGTAAATTTTCTTTTAACTTATTACAACTTATTATCATATCAAATTAAACTAAAAGTATTGTTTTGTTTATTGGAAAAATTAAACGGGTTTCAAAATCATTAAATGACAAAACAAAACTCAATGCAAGCCCAAAAAATATATATAATTTGTTACGTTTTATTATGCACTTACGTATGCATACAATAAATACGTATTTCTATTTTCTTCATAAAAAATAGCTTTAGCAATAATTTTACTTTTCTTTAATTATTTTCTTTTCAAAAATCTTGAAGTTGAAGCTTTAGCCCTCTTACAATCTAATTTCTTAAACATGTTATTTTTTAGTCCTATTTCCTAGTTTTGATTACACATAGCATCTCCAAAGACCTACTTTTTTACTTCTATCAATTTCTGCTTCTGTAAAAAAACTGTAAATTTTTTACTTTGTATTTTTCCACAGAAATAAAAAATCTCAATTAGAGTAGATGAATTATCTACAACTTAATAAATTTAAACATTTTTTGCAAATATGTTTTATGAATCAAATTTTATAAATTCATAATCATTACTGGGTTCAAGTCTGGAAATCTGATTCTCTTATTCATTCAGAGAATGTCCTTACAATCCAAAACATTATCAAGCAAATAAGCTATGGGTGAACATATAATGTCCATTAAAAGTGAAATTTCAGAAAACTGCGCCTATGAAAATCAAGACATAAGATCTCATCCCTATACCTAAGAACTTACATCTAAAATCTTATCCCTATATCTCATAGAATTCACTAGGGCTTTTTCAACGTCATGCGAGGTATACGCTATCTTTCATGTTACTTGTTCAAACAATTAAATTTTTGTAGTCATCGGGGACGATTACTTGGTTATTTAGAGCAGTGGTTCGCAAAACAGGGGTTGCCAAATTTTTATGAAATGTATTATGCCTGCATGCTACATACCATATAGTGTACATATAAAGAGTGAAGCACCGTCTCACTCACTGTTTAATTACAATTTCATGCTGTCAGCTCTTTCTTTGACCGTAATGTATAATGTATATAAAGTGTGAAGATGCAAATTTTTCATTCCGGTAGATAGCGCCCTCTTCGCGGTAATTCGTACTGAATCGTACTGAAAGGTCAAAAGTTCGTTTCCATGATCAGCCAATCAGATGGCGAGGTACGCTGTGTACCTGATAGTCAGAGTGAAGATTTGAAGTGCTCGCATGAAGTTGTAGCGTGTTGCAGTTGACCTGCAATTGTTTTAGTTCATCCTCGAGTTTTATCATGTGACGTTGTGTAATTATGACTTTTTATATTTTTATCGGGCTTTGCTACTCTTTGTTATCAGGTTTGTACTATCATTAGAGAAAGATCTCTATTAATTTTATTGAATTTCTCAAAAAAAAATTATAAAATTTTATATATTATTTGTTTTACTTTAAATAAAATTTAACCCCTATCTTCATAATGGATAAATGGGTAATACGTACACCAGGTACATCTTCAGCTAACAAACGAACAAATACTGATGAGGAGTCGCAAAATACTGAAATAAATGTCCGATCTAAAAAAGTAAGAAAATACAATGAGGAATTTATTAAGTAGGGTTTTACATTTTGTGTTGTTGATGATGAAGAATGCCCAATATATGTCATTTGCAACGAAAAATTAGCAAATGAGAGCATGAAACCAGTTAAATTAAAAAGATATTTGGAAATTAAACATAAAGAACTTCAAAATAAACATGCCGATTTTTTTCAAAAACGAGCTGAAAATCTGAAAATTCAAAGTGCAAATTTAAAGAAATTTTCAACAATACCTCAGAAAGCATTACGGGCTTATTTAGAAGTTTCTTATCAAATAGGAAAAACAATGAAACCTCATACAATTGGAGTATCCCTTATCCTTCCTGCAGCAACTAAGATGACATCAATTATGGCGATAAATATGAAAATGAACTAAAAACAATACCATTATCAAGAGATACCGTGCCTCGGCGGATTTCCAAAATATCACGAAATATCGAATCAGAAGTCATAAAACACATACAAAATTCATCTGTATTTGCTTTACAACTGGAAGAGACTACCGATATTACTAAAATGTCACAGCTAATTATTTACGTTAGGTTTATTTTTAATGAAGATATAACAGAAATGTTTTTATGTTGCAAAAGTTTGGAAGGAAAAACAACTGGAGAAAATATATTCGAAGTAATAAATGAATATTTTGAAACAAAGTCCTTTACCTGGACAAACTGTGTTGCGGTTTGTACTGATGGTGCTGCAGCATTAACAGGTTCGAATAAAGAGCTCATAGGCTTAATTCAGAAGGTGGCGCCTCATACGGTATTTAATCACTGGATGATTCATCGGCAAGCTCTTGTTGCAAAAGATATCGATGAAGAGTTGCACAACATATTACAAGACGCTGTTAGTTCAATTAACTACAACAAATGTCACAGCCACAACAGCCGTCTCTTCAATACTTTGCAATGAGATGGGCTCAACGTATGAGAAATTACTGTTGTACACCGAAGTCAGGTGGCTTTCGCGTGAGAAAATACTGCGACGGATATTTGATTTGAGAAATGAAGTGTACATGTTTTTAATCGAAAAGAAACATAGATTGGCAAGTTATTATATCAATAAAGTTTGGCTCGGGAGAAAAGTTAAAGGAAAATTTTGCGACAAGATTCGAGGATCTTCCTGAAAACGATCTTGGTTGGATTCGTGATCCATTTGCCTTTGACATATGCAGTTCAACTCTTCAAATTAGTGAGAAAGAGCAATTGACAGATCTAATTAGTGATTATATTCTTTGAAATCAATTTAAAACTCAGCCTTGCTAAACATTTTGGCTATCCGTGGAAAACAATATCCTGTTTTATGCAAGAATGCCATCAGAGTGTTAATACAATTTGCATAAACTTACATATTTATGTGAAACTGGATTTAGCAAACTAGTTTCAATAAAAACTAAATACCACTCACGTTTAAGCCCTGAAGATAATATACGAATTACAATTAGCAACATACATCCAAACATTGATGAGATAATTAGAAACTTGCACCCACATACATCTCATTAAAGGGCAATTTACTGATTTTTGTGTTATACAAAAAATATTTTCTTAAAATTATAAATAAAATTTATACGAGTCAAATATGATGTTTTTATTCGATGAACCGAAAGAAATGCGGGAAATATACATCGTATTTGTGAACATTTTTCTCTAGGGGTCGCCAAAAATTTTCTCTCTACAAAAGAGGTCGCAGTCGACAAAAGTTTGCTCACCACTGATTTAGAGGGCATGCAACATGGCATTGGTTCTCTCCATATGAAAGTACTTCCAGAACCAATGGTTAGGCTAAACTGGGAGTCATCCGTTAAAAAAAGATGTTTGCTCATTAGCTTGTATTCCAATATTGAGAATGTCGGCACTCTAAAAAGTGAGTTTTTCAAATCGCAGTACTAAAAACTATCTCGTGAAATTTATAGGAAATAGTAACTTTCCCATATCTTTGATAGTTAGCTTTCTGTCGCTGCATGGAAAATACGAGATACCTGAGAAATCATTTTTTTTATTCTACCTCCGACCTTGGTTTTTCAAGCAGCCCAATACATCCTAGAATAAAACGAGAAGTCAACTTTTGCAGAATTTTTCACTGCGATGCCAGTAAGTCAGGGTCAGGAGCTGAGGTGGTCACCAGTCATTTCTTCAAGCTCACACAAGGATCAAGTGGGGGAGTCAGTTAAACCGAAACAGTGGAAGTGTGTATGAAGTTAGTCATGCCCAAGTAGAAAAGTTGTCAAGACGGAAATTAGCAACAACCACAGTCCTATGGAGGTTGCACCGGGACAGACTTAGTCAGTAAAAATGCCCAAGTCTTTCCTCTCGTGGAATTGTTATGCCTGAGAAATCATTGTATGAATATTATGCTTCCTTATTATAGACAAATAATGATTTTTCGGTCGTAATGGCATGATCTCGCTCAAACATTTTGTCAATAAATCCAATATTTTCAAACTGTTTCCATACATTGGACATGACGCTGAAAGCCACATTAATATTTCCATTAATCTGAATTTAAGGGTGATTTGCTTCTAGCCTCCCATCAATTTTAACTAATGGTCATTCTATTATATAATATATATATATATATATATATATATATATATATATATATATATATATATATATATATATATATATATATATATATATATATCATTTAATTAAATCTCCTTTTATTTTATTTAAATTTTGGTAATTACTAATTTTTATTAATTAAAATTGAATTTAACCAATTGTATTTGAAGAAAAGGAATTTCTGCAAAATGTGTGCTAAAACAAATACAATTTTTGTTCTCTCGTTTTTATAAAAGCCTGCCCCTGTATGAGTTCTACTCACACCAGCGTATGCGCTTACAGATTAGATATACGAAAATTCCTTCTTTTGAGAATTATTTTTCGTTTAATTGTTTTCACGAAATTTGGAAATTCTATTATTTCTAAGCTTTATAAATATAAAATATTTACAACACCGTAGTTTACTAAGCTCTAATAAGGGGACTGCTTAGATTAAACGTATACTTCAGATTAACTTTAAAGTCATTAATGAGGTTGCTCTAATTATGACCACTGGCACACAGCCACTGAGTTTATTTACTGAAATTTTTTTATTACTTAATCTGAAATTTAGTAGTATATAATACATTTCAGAATCAATATCTAAGATTTTCCTTGAAATTAATATACATATATTATAAACTTAATCCCCATTTCTCATAACTCTTAGAAGCATAAGAATAACGCTTCATCCTTTAGACCGCCCTACTTAAATATAGATAAACTAAATGTAAGCACGCTTAAGAGAATCCTCCCTTTTAAAATTAATTTAAGCTTCTTTCAGAAGCTTAGAATAACAAGGATTTCTATCTTCAAAGAACCAATAGTTTTAATGGCATTTATGTTTCAGGTAATAAGCCAAATTCAACTATGATACGTTTCTCTCATTATGTAAAATCCATGAAATACAATTTTATTATCCAAAAGGAATAATACGTCTAATAAAGATATATGATTGCTCTTTTCGGTAAAGTAGTATTCTAATTTTCTATAATCTGTCTTTTCTTAATAAAGTTACATTTTAGTTTCCTGTAATATATACTTGTAATGTTTATTTCAATGGAATTAATATTTTTCCCTTTCAGGATTAATTTATATTCATAGTAAAGTCAAGTTACTGATATAATCGAGTCAATTAAATAAAATTACAAAAGTTTATGCTTATTTATTTTTAGTTAAAAATGCACTAAATAATTATATATTTTTATTATAATAATATTTAAATTAAGAGGATGGAAAAAATGTACTACAATAACTTACAATATTCGCGCGCGCGCGTTCTATTAATATTTATTAAAATAAAGTATTCTTTTTCATTAGTAAAATCTTATTTCAATTAATTATGAAATAAACTTTAAGATTTTGGCTGTATTTCATTTAAGATAATCTTATACCCGAATTTTGATGAAATTCCTTCGTCTAGTTATCTTATTAAGTGTAAAATTTTGTATTTTAATTAGTATTTTTAATTGTAGCAATTTGTCAGTTTCCTTGTTTGAAATTGCATACTTTTAAATTTCTCACTTCAGTCATGCATTGTTGAATCTCTGTAATAAAGTTAATTTAAAAAAATCTATCGCAAAAATATTTTTTTATATTTCTAAACTCCTTTGCTATGATGTTTAAAATTCAAATTATGTACTATAAATTATGAAAATAAAATTTAATCCTATATGCACTTGTACTGTGTCATAATGACAATTTTTTAAACTGCTGATCAAATATAAAAAACAGTTATTGTTACAGTTAAAATTCTTAAAAATTTATTTAAAAATCATTTAAAATTTAATATAATTAAATCATAAATTTAGAAAATGACATTAAAAATATATTTCCCTTGAAATATCATGATTAAATTATCATCAAAATATTGAATGCATAAATACAATTTTTAAATAATATTTGACACAAAAATAACTTTGTTATTATAAACAATATACGTAAAATTATATTCCTTGTTTATTTATCACCTATATATTCACATAATACTACGTGTCTGCTATATAATCTGAAACAACAGAATAAATTGCATCTTTTTTGCTTTTGACGCAATTTTGTCTTTAATTCCATGATTATAAGTTACTGATTATAAGTTTTCCATGATTATAAGTTACTGAGTGAAGGTAATCGTTTCATGTCAGTAATGAATGAGAGTGAGAGAGTTTTTCTCACATTTTAATATGTAATGTTAATGTATTTATCAAAGTAATATTACTGTATAAATAAGAAAATTTAATATTAAGCATTTATTGCTCTCTCTCTCTCTCTCTCTCTTTCTAGTGATTAAGATGAATACCATAATAAACTAGACTTTCCTTCCAAAAACACTTTTTGAATTTTTCTTGGAATGAATTTCTAAATTACATATAATATATACAATAATCTTTTTTAAAAGTAATTAGGTTTTTTGTAGGCAAAACTCGAAGGTAATTGTATTCTGGAAAACTTTCATTATAGACAATTTATTTTAATTTTATAAGGAAATTTTCATCAATATTTCTTCTATTATCGTGATTAATTTTGTTGTTTCTGTTGTCTTTACAGAATTCTCAATACACTTGTAAACAATTATTGATCTTTTTTTGTACTTCGTAATTTTATTGATAACGAAATTGCTAAGTATAAAAAATAAACAATCAAAAAATTCAAATTATTGATGCATTTTAAATTTATTTTATTTTTGTTTTGAATGACTTTAAGGTAAAAACTAGATTAATTTTATGTACCAAATTTTATTTTCTAAATTTAAATATATTTTAAATAAAATATGGATTCAAATTTTTCAATTGATTAAATTTCATTTTTAGTAATCCCACCTACACTCTGAAATGATTATGGAAAATCCACAAAATTTACTTGTAGACAATGCATAAAATAAAAAAAAGTTGAAATTAATTTGCGTATTATTTTCTTTTTAGTTTTTAAAAAAATTCTTTAATCCAATTCTTTTTCACTTATCATTTAAGAGATTTTAGATCTCAAATTCAGGATTATCTAAACCATGCCATCCAACACGACTTTATATCTAAAATAAATCCAAAGGGTATCATTTTAAGGTGCACAAAAATGAAGAAATAACCGCCGACACGTAACAAATCGGATTGACTGCTGAAAAAGACTCCGTTACGGAATAATACATTTCCGTACACTTTGAGTAGAAAAAGAAAAAATGTCCAACATGCATTCGAGTTCTATATCACTTATTAACTAACTGAAGTAGAAATCTCTACCTTTCTTAGTCCTATTTTATCTATTGCTGCCCTTACAATCGCAACTAGTTCCCGTTGAAATTTTTCAGTTCAGCGAAGACAATCCTGATTACCAGTGGAAACGATCGTTCATGTGACTGCTTCTTTCACTCTTATCACCGGGACTTTCTTTTCTTCTTTGGAAGTCCAAAAAAATCGATGTATGCGTTTAAGATGTTTTATTTTTTGGTCGACTTTCTAGAAGATTTTGATATAAAACTCCTATTCCTAATCATTTCTACATTCAGGAATTTCTTCTTGTAGATGCTGGTATTCAATCCCTGTTTTTCAATTTCTTTAAAAAGGATAGTCTAGAGAAATTTATTGTAGAAAAAATACTTGTGTATTGTAATAAAGTATATTTTTATGTTATTTCATCTGAATAGTTTTTAGAAACCAATAAACAGAAATGAGTAAAGTACCTATGTTTTAAAATCTATTATTTAAACTCTTTTTAAAAATATTTTGTTTTCCATTATATTCTAAAATAAAAATTATTTATAAGCAAATTTTACAATGACTGCTTATGATATTTTTTTATAATACAACTCTTCGAAATCAAATTAAATACATTAGTGCTTTAATATTTTAGTATGAGAGATTTTTAACCACTAAAAGTATGAATGGCATATATCTTACAATATTATTTTTAAAGAGATATTAATAGCACAATTTTTTTATTTATCTCAATATACGATAAAATTTCTTAATCTATGTGAAGGCTTTAATTTTATTTGTCCTAATTAATTAACATTTTTGTAGTTTTATATATGTATGTGTGTTGTGTATGTATATATATATATATATATATATATATATATATATATATATATATATATATATATATATATATATAACAATGAAATTAATATTCTTCTTATGCATTTAAATAATTATAAAACGTCAAGGCAGTATTTATGAAAACTATTATTTGTTTAAATATCTTTCTTAAAAATCCAACTGTTAATCATGTGTAATCTATAAATAGAAAAGAATCATGTTAGTACAAAGCTTTCTTTAATTAATTTCAGGTACTCAAAATATAATTACAATATAATATGAAATATATGTGGTAAAAATAAAATTTGCTTTAAATTAATTTTGCTAATTACACAAAAGTAAACTTAAATGTAATACGTATAAAAGAATATCTTATTATGAGAGCTTTCGAACAGTGGTATGTTGACCAAATTTTCAAGAACCAATTCTTTTATTAAAAAATACTTCATTGCATATTATATTTAATATATATATAAACAAACATATGTGCGAAAAGCCAAGAAAGGGGGAGGAGCCTAAATTTTTATTATTATATATATTTAGGAAGATCAAATGATTCCTTTATTATTCAGCCTCACCTCTAAGTTACAGGTAAACGTATGTGGTGTCCACAATCAATGATACTTTGTTCTGGTATTCCAGCAGCTACCAGTTTCAAGCTGCAGTGTGTTATTCAGAGCACAGAGGACAAACCTTAGTAGGAATTCAATTTTAATGGTCGTTAGTGCATAATTCTGAATTTCAACACTTCTGATGATTAATAATTGGATTTTGTGAGACTGGATTTTTCTATTTTATAATATGGTGCTTCAAATTGGGTTTCAAATTATATGATATTTTTTAAATAAAGAAATATGAAAATATTCAATTAAAGATTTATTTAAATAAGGAATAATTAAATAAAGAAATCACTGAAATGACAATAAAATAATGTAAGCTACAAGTTTTTAGCTGTAAGATCCATATCATTAACTTATAACTTTCTGTCTTTCAAAAATTTATAATAAAAAAAGAATCATAAACTATATATATAGTTTTGAGAAGAATCTCATATAAAACAAGATTACAACACGATAAAAAAGATAAAAAGCAAAAGAAAATCTCAATTGTTTTTTTTTATAAATAATTAATATTCAAAAATGTATAGATATTATGAGTATCTACTTAAATATTCAAAAACTTTGTTAGGTAGAAAAAATCACGTACGTGCAAAATGAACCTCTTGATGAAAAACGTTTAATAAAAGCCTGCTTATGATGTTTTATGAAAGGATAAGATGTCGTTTATGACTGCTTATTCATTTACTGAAATTATTATTTTTTGTTTTTCGAAGAATAATAAAAAATTTAAAAAATAGCGAGTGTGCATCATTTTATGCTCTCAGGTAAAAGTTTTTTGGGATAGAGTGAATACCTCCAAAACTCTCCTCATCAACGTCGAAATCCCTGATTCACATTGAAATTTTCACTTTTCTGAAGATAGGATGAAAGTAAAGGGGCAGAAAAGTATTCCTTTAAAAGTTCTTCCCTTCTTTAAGATACTTTTTCCCTGAGAAAACTTGGCATCCAACTGTGGAAAAAAAATCTCTAATGTAATATTGCTTGTAATATTGCTAAACTGATTTCTGTTAAGAATTAGAAACCAGGGAGATATGAATATATACTTGATTATATATGAAGGGAGATAACCAGGGCAAATGAATTTAAAAGGAATAAATTCAGCTTTTAATCTAATCTAATAAAGAATGTTTTATAACTTTATTTGATCGAAAATCTAGTAAAGAGTATATGATTACTATATAGTAAATTTGCACACCTGCATACTTTCATTTTCACATTATATAATAGATGAGTAATTTGAATGTAATTTTAAAAAGTGCCAAATTACATTGGACTCAAGAGAAACGTTTGCTTGTCTATGAGAATCATTTTTTCAATTCTTTACAAATAAAATGGACAAACTAAAATAATGTATATTACTCTTAGAGCTAATTAAATTCATTGCTTTTTATAATGAATTGATTTTCAATGATTATCAATAAACAGCGAAGAACCATACAGTTTGTATTTAAATAATAATTTTGCTGAAAAAATTATATCTATCGTTCAGTAGCTTCTTCCATGTAGTTGATTATTAGAAAGCATTAATTTCTCCAATTATAGCTATACGTGTAAAATTGTTTCATGGCGTCAGAATATTAATCCGTTGATCTAACATACAAGGTAGATAAAAGGACTAATTAAGTAGGAATGCCTTAATATTTCGGAATGTTTAATATGCATAGGAAAAATATGAATCTTGATTAGTATTAAGAGGGTTCTCATTTTACTTATTTGCATCAAAATAATCTTATAAATATTTCTCAATCTATCTCTATAAATGAAACTAGCAAAGATTCAGTAAGGAAGATAAAAATGCAGATATCTAAAAGCTTTATAATAGAGAATTTTTTAAAGTTTATTTTGATTTATTTAAATTTATCTATTTTTTAGTAAGATTGCATTAATAATTTAATTCGGAGTCATCCTCTCTTGCATATAAACTTAAAAAATCATTAAAATTTGAAAAAGTAAATCAAAAAATGCTGCATTTACATACTCGTAGTACCGTAAAATTCCTTTTTATTTATTGAAGTATTTATTTTATTTTTTAAATGTTATATTTGAAACCATAAGATACAGTTAATCATATGAATTTTATTCCACTTTTGAGTATCCAATTTCAAAAATTGGGAATAAAGTTGTATCACTTTTCTTTTACAGCAAAAGCATGCTCTCCCCCCCCCCGCGCGAAATAAATAACAGTATAATATCTTTAAATCAAGTATTTACATGATAAATTGTTCAGTTTACTATAAGAAAACTATAGTACAGAGCAATCAAAGCTATAGCCATAAAATGGTTACATTTAACCAATGTTACTCTATGTATTTTTCACTAAATATTACATTTTTACTACAGATTCTAAAATAAAAAAATCTTCAATTTTAGTTATTTTTTCTTTTATTTTAGTTGTATTTTCGACGAAAGCCAGTAAATTTCTCTTAAACCAGATGAAAAAAACTTCTTTTAAGGAAGAGTTTAAGAGCTTTTGTACTCAAATATGTTCTATTTTATTTATTTTTAATAATTCAGTTTAATACAATAAATTCTCTCTGTATCACGTACAAAATATATTTTATTCCGACTTGAAAACATATAAAAAATACATTCTCTTAAAAAATGCTGGGAAATATACTTAAATGTTAAGTACATTTATAAATCTACAAACGAAAGCATAAAATTTTTAAATTCATAAAATGTCTTTTAAGACATATTACTGGTATTTATTTTATGACTATAATCTTACAGTTTGATTTTTCAAAAAAGTTCGCAGAATTTTCTACTTAAGATAAAAGTGAAAAGGAGGAATAAGAAATAAAGAATTTCCTCGCAGGTTGTTCCCGTCGTAGGGGAGACAATTGCAATATCTCTTGAGATTCTCTTTAGAAATGAAAGATGCATAAATGTAATTCCCTTTTCAGTTAAAGCAGAAGAAAATTCTTGGTTCACATCTCAAAACTTCATGCAGAGTTGAAGTTATTGGAAAGTATAAAGAAAATATAAATATTCTGAGTTTTTCCATTTTTTAAACACCATAGAGACTCTGTCTAACAAATTGAAACTACAAGATTTTTTTGTTTCCATTAAATTTCTTTCAAATGATTTGACTCGATTGTGTTTGTGCCTAATTATAGAACTTTATATTTTTTTCAAACATTCTGAAATAATTAATTCCCATTAGTATTTTCTTTTTAAAAATTTCATACGTCTCATAAATGTGTGTATTTTCTCCTTAATTTAGATTAAAAATAAAAATATATCTTTAGCAAAATGTAATAAACAGAATGCTTTGAAGTATCTATTAAGATATTAATTTCAGTCTAGGATGCTCTTCCTGACACACCCGAAGGCAATATCATAATTTTGAGGGATATTAAATGACACTTCTTTGGCATCTTTTGCATCAACCCTTTACTGTAACATACATCAGCAAAGGAACAGGAGAACATTCTATCAACGCCACGACTAAGAAAACGCCTCTTTATATATCCTTCGGTGATGACATCTACATTTTCTTATCATCAGTTTAAAGTCAAAATACAACAGGAATCAATCTGATAGAATTTTATGAGCTTAATAATTATTCAGCTTCTCAGACCATCAGTATAATTGTGAAAGAAATCATCCTTTCAAAAATTAATGCCAAGTAATTATAATACAAGGAAATTACTGGATTAAAAGCCAATCATTATTTAAACTAATCACAATAATTTATGCATCCATTGTTAAAATATTTAGGAAATAATTATCTGCATCAAATATAATGGTATACACATTTCCTATTTCCTAAATTTTATTCTTATACTACCTGTATACATATTTTTAATAAAACATTTTTGAAGATAAAAGAAACGTGAATGAAAGTAGACCTATCAAAAAGATTTTTTCAAAAGTAGATTTAGGAAGAAAGAAACATGAAGATTTTTGAAAAGTAATCTTATTGTGAGTAAGAAACATTTCTTTGTTCACCAAGACAGCTTTCTTCATTCAGTAAGAAATAGTTATTAATCCCCAATGAAACATCGAGACTGTGAGACATAAAAGAAACTAAGAATATTTTTATTTTTGTGTTACATTTGTATTAGTTTGTGATAGTTATGGAGAAATAATGTAATATGCATTGAAATATGCAGCTACAGTTACACGGTAACATATTTCTGTTTCTTATTTGAAAAAGAACTTTAAGAATACAGTATACGTGTTTTAAAATAGTAAATTCTATTTTAATTAAATATAAATACTTATGTGTGTAGAAATAATTATTTGTGATAGATTGAAAAAATATCATAATATTTAAAAAAAAATTAAAAATTTTTGCTAAAACGTTATTTAAAAAAATCGAAAAATCAAGCAACCAAAAATTAAAGAACAAATAATGATATGTTTCTGATTGGAAAACACATAATAATCCAATTATATTTAAGTACATTATACCAAAATAGTTTGCTTATTTTATTCAATTAGAAATTCGTATTAGCTTTGAGTGTATGTTAATCAATCATTGAGATTTGGAAAAAGTTTAATAAAAAATGAATGTATTCAATAAATACAAGAAATAACTAAAATAAATTTAGGAATTCCACAGATAAAGATTAAAAAGCTTAGACAATTTCCCAGAATTCTTATCAAAGGAATGAATTCCGATCCTGTTTTTGATACCTCTGTAACTTTGGTTCCCAAATCTTATCTCAATATTGTAGCAAATCCTAGTACTCCATTTCGCCAGATCTTAGTCTCTCTCTTTCTCTCTCTCTCTCTCTCTCTCTCTCCCTCTCTCTCTTTCTCTCTCTCCCTCTCTCTCTCCCTCTCTCTCTCTCTCTTTCTCTCTTTCTCTCTACTACGAGTTAGAGCAACTTTTGACGGAATTGCTTACATTCAGAAACCACATACTATGATGACTGATATTCGCTATTCATTTGTAAAACAATTTCCAAAATATCTGGAAAGTACTATAGTATAATCGACTATATGATCATAGTAATACTAACAAAGATGTTAATGCATCAGAAAGTATAGTAGCTGCTTATAATTCATATAATGACCACATACATATTATTATTTCATAAATAAGATCAGTGTAAAGTTCATTAATAAAGAATCAATGTTATTGTTGGCCAACAGTTATTTAAGACAATATTCGACCATATCCTCTTTCGAGAAAAAATAATAACACTCATCACTAACTACAATAATTTTCCATTGCAATTTTAATTTCAACTTAGATCTTAAACACCAAAAATGAAAAAAATCGTGATGCCTTAAGCAAAAACAATGAAAAAATCATGTTTAAAATCATGATTTTATTTTATTGTTGTTTCTTAAGACTAAGAATACCTTTCGTCAGTTATTTGAAGACCAATACCATGCTAAAGCAAATTTTCTTCTAAAACTTTGTTGAACATTATAAGTCTTTAAAATGTGATGTAGAATTTCGCTTACCCTATATTTTCCATTCATTACATGCCATCCTTCTAATCTTAATTAACACCTGTATCTTTGGCTGCGTCTTACTATCATCAGATTTCGTTTTGCTTCTGATACTATCAGGATATTAAATATTGAACATTGCTTGCATATATAATTAATCATGGAGAGATTTTGCAAGAATGATAACTCGATAGCTCAATTCAAATAGTCTCTCATGTTCTATTTTCGACGATCAATTGTCTAGCACGAATCCTGGTTGTTAAATATGTATACCAAGTTGCTAAATAATCCTTATACAATCAAATCATAATGCTTAGTCTGATTTTTAAAGTCTTTCGTATCTAACAAAAATGGCAGTCGCGTATTCTTTTATGTATACTTACACCTTGTAATTTGCGCGCGTGTGTGTGAAATTTTACAGTAAAATATGTATAAAAATTAATTTTAATTATTTTAATGCAGTGCCTAAAACAATTTAAGTCTTTATTTGAGCCACTAAAAATACTAGGATATTTCAAAAAATTCCTTTTTATTTATCCAATGCTAACTTGCTGGTGCAGATTTACACTTTTGGTTAACTTTCTTTTAAGGAATTACCGCTTGTATATGTATGCGGTAAATCCTTTACGCACGAACTTTGTTAATTCTTATTGCACTATAATACCCATTTATGACATTATGCACTCTAAATCCTGCTAGAATTAGCCCACGTAATTAAAAAACAATCCTCAAGCAACAAACAAACAAGAATTTACGCAGATATTTTTCGACCTGAAGTTACAGTTCAATCAGCATTTTATATTGATTACTTTTTGTCGAATGGGACAATATGTTTGTCTTATTGCCTCTAAAAACATGCAGGTAAGTATGTTATTACATCCTCTTTAGTATTCCATGTTTACTAAATTTAGCAAACCTGAAAATTTGACATTTCTACTAATGATATCATTTATATAGTTAGATTTGTTATAGGTCAATGTTGACAGATTCTCAGACATTTCATGTATGAGCCAATAAACCAGATTATTTATGTATAAAATTTTTGCATGTTGTCGAAAACCTAAAAACATTAAATATACGATTTCCACATTAATAAACTGTTATTATTACATCCTCCCATTACATCCTCTTTAATGACTAACAACTGTTCCACATGTAATATTTCATACACATCCGTACCAAATTCTTTGAGCTTTGAAATGCTTTTCTAAATTCAGCACAATTGTTTATTATTCATTTAATACCATTCAATCAAATGGTGATCAAAACTTGGAAAGTAAATATTTGAACTGAAATTGAATTTCATATCGGTTAATTTCCACATTTAATTTTTCATTTTTCTATATCTAATAATTCATAAAAAGCAGAATTTTATTTTTAGCTTCTTTTGATCATTCTATGCGTATTTTACTCATCAAAGTTTTGGATAATTGGCATTTTTTATCTTTAAAATATTTTTATAAAAATTTATACACAAAATTGTTTAAATATAGAAAAAGGATTACCCTGCATACATACACAGGTAAATATATATATATATATATATCAATTCAATTATTTTTTATTTACATTCATTAATTTTAAAGCATAATTATTCGCACATGAAATCAAATACTTCATTTTTCATTATTTAAAAGTAATTGAGTTTTATAAAACACTTTTACAGTTAACGAAATTTCAAATTCTTTTGTTTTTCGCATAACATTTTTAAATTTAAAAAACTCTTTGACAGAATAAAAAAGTAAAAGATTGATAGTTTTTTTTTCCAAATTTTCAACTACACATATTTGGGGTATAAAAATTTCTATCACAGAAACTAATTCCTTCTTTTAATTTGCCTAATTAAATTAAATAATGTTAATACTGATAATAATCAATAAATAAATAAAAAATAACTATTACAAACAAATGTTGATTTCAGTAAAAAGCCCTTTTATCATAGGAAATTTAATATATAAAATAATGCACGTAATGAAAGCTAATTTAATTGTTATCATAAATCAAAACAGAATGAGTGGTTAATTATTTCAAATTAAGAGAAGAATCAGAGAATTTTTATTTTTTGAACATAATCCAATTACTTATTGAACATAATCTAATTAAATTTATTTTATAATCCTATTTGGAATGGATGCCTCAAGAAACTGGTAATTTTCCTATTTCTCCAATTAGAGCTATACAAACTACCTTATCATTTACATTTTTTGCATCAAGATGTATACAGTTGTTCAATTAAAAACTTTTTCCGAAGTTCACCTCTTTTAAAAAATAAATTTGCATTGCATCTTCAAGGAAATAAGATCAATCAATATTCTAACTAAGCGTGATTTTTAATTAATTAATTTTAAAGAATAAAGTTGGTCAAATTACTCTTGCAAATAAATTGATGCAAACTGAGAGTGATAATGTCATTTATAACGTTATTTAAGAATATAAGTCTATGAAGAAATTTTTAGCCACTCACTTCATTTTATAACTGATAAAATTATTTTTAGCAAATTAATAATATGTTATCAGAAGTAAAATCATAAAATATAGTACTTTAATGGTATAAAGTAAAAACTATAATTATAAAGTAAGATCATATATATTTACATTATTAGCTACAGTTATAAATTATCTTAGACTTTACACGCAATTATGCATAAATGCATTTTTATAAATAGTAAGTATGATAGAAAAATATCTTTATTTTTTAATAGCTCTTTATTCTTATTACATTTTATCATATTTTTATAGGCTCAATAATAATATGAAAAGCTCATTTTAAAAAGCAATCAAACTAAATTAAGCTTTACTGATTGCTTAAAATTTGCTATCAAAAATTTCTGTCTCTGAAAATAAAGTGCGTATAAATAAAATTCTTAGGATTCATATATTTACTGTTCTACATGTTTTTCTTTCATGATTTTCATTCAACTAAAAGTAATTTTGCAAGATTTTTTTTTATTAAAATATAATATTATTATAAAGAAGTTCCGTGATTTTAAAAAGTTTTTTACAATAAGTAATACAAATTGCTAAATAATGAAATTGAATTTCCTGTGTAAATTTTTGATTTGTTTTATAAGTTCAGTTATTTAAAATGTCTAATCGAATTAATTTGTATGCAAGTAGTTCTCGTATTAAATTTTGAGAAATCTGTTAATTTTGCTAAAAGGGTTATTGAAAATTTTGAAAGTTCCAGAAACTTTACCCAATGATTGCTTTTTTCTCTCTCGTAAATTTATTATTATTTCAATTTAAAATATTCATGAAAAATATCGAATAGATAAATTATTTGAAATTTATAGATACAAACAAATTTTAAAATGTAAAGAAATAATCAGAAGAGGCAAACGGAATAATAAATTAAAAGTAAACAAAAAAATCTGCCGCGTTATTTTTCAACAAATGTATGCTTAAAATATTCTGCAATATGCAACAATTTTTCAAAGTCAAAACTGTGCTGCAAAAACTAATTTTAAGAAATGGATAGAAACGCTGGTCTGTTAATTATCCAGTTAAAAGAATTGGTAAAAGACAATGACCAATTATATAGTAGGTACAGTTTAGATCAGACTACTAATTTCCAAACAAGATACTAATTTTAAAGTAAAATTATTTTCCTAAACTTTTTTATTATTTATCACTTTTAAACAAAGCTTAAGCAATAGTATGAATATTATTATATTATGACATTAAGTTACAATATAATATACGTTATAAATATTATTATAAATAAGACACAGTACTTATTCATAGGTATATATTATGAAATATAATATTTTTAAAAAGATAGTTATTAAAGACAAGTTTGTTTGTACATTCTTTGCGAGAAATCAGTTTTATTAAAGTACAATGGAAGTACTAGAGAATTGTCAAAAGAAGTTTTGAAAGATATTTGTGGTATAGGATTTAATTCTGATTCATTTCCTTTATTATGCCTTCTCCAGGAAGTAATTATTAGTTCTTAATTGTATTACGCGATAAAAACTTATATACTTTGTTAAAGTCCCATAATTTTAAAACAAAATACATATTTTTTCAGAGATAAAAATAATGCCATTTAAAATAGGGAATATGAAATTAATCGAAAACAGCGAACTTAAAAGAAAAACCCTTTAAAATAGAAATAAAAACAAAGATAATTGTTATCAGCTGGGGAAAAAACATCCATTATTAGTAAGATTCGTTTAACTCGTCTTTTATATTTAAACTAGAATTGAAGTAGTAGAATCAGTTCGACGGCATAACGAACGTCCTCTCTCTCTTTCTCTCTCCCCTGGATTTCTTTATACAAATCAATAACTTTGGCAGAATTCAAGACACGAAGAGAAAAAATGCACATGTTACAACTCACAAAACAAATATGCTTCTGTGCCAAGCATCAAGGAGGAAAAGGAGTGACCCTTGATGTAAATTGACAGATGGGGTGTTTCTACTGCTGAAGCAATCTTAGGAGAACGGTGCTGAAATTAAACAGGGACCCCAGCGCAACCCGTCCAATAAGCCTGTGCCGATAGGATGTTGATTTATGTTCTATAAAGCCATTCATCACTATCCACCAGCAATTCTGCATAGTTCCCACTCAAGCCTCGGCACAGGAAAGCGAGATTGGTTCGTATTACATTGCGCTACCCTGTCAATATGTTCTGCTTTTCCTTGTAATCCACGGATTTAGAGGAGAACTAACTAGTAAAGGACCAGCGCTTTTACACCGTTATTCAAAAGCTTTTCATTTGGGAAGAATAATTGTGACCTCCTTCTCCTGATGGTACATGACGGGATAAATCCGAAGAAATGAACCTTGAATGTTGAAGTAGATATAAGATTGATCATGCTTAAAAAACTGCGTAGAAAAACTAAAGCTTGAATAATTAAATAAGTAATGAAAGATGTATAAAAATGTGTATATATATCAGCATATAGTTTGAAAGGAAATTACTAGAATTGAGAGAGTAACGAAAAAATCATTAGAGGTTAAATTATTAGTTCGAAAATTAGAATATGGGCATTATGTATGCACATCCAATAACTAATTCTATTATTATTTACACCTTTCATATGAAATTTTCCGCTTAAGACAAATTTTAAGAAAATATTTTTAAATAAAGGAATAGAGAAGCAAAAAAATCACTTTTTTGGAACAAAATAATATTACGAATATTCGAATCTGAAATTATTAACAATAAACATGTATATTTTATGCATATTGTGCAATTATTACCTATGAATATATATTTTATGAATATTTGTTTAGTAATAAAGGAATATTTTTCATATAAATCAGTAAGCTTCTAGCATATGCTTGATTAAATTGAGATTATTTATACAGTTAAAATATTTATAATTTTAAAATGTTAAATACATAAAGAGGAGTTCCATTCATATGCTACATTCTATTACTATTTTATGTTAATCTAAAACAATAGAATTCTATGATATATCCTGAAATTCAACAACCAGCAATAAATAGTAATTTTAAATTAAGTTAAAATGATAAAGATGGCATCTTATGAAGCCTTCTTCTATTTCTATAATCACTCCTTTATCGATCAAAGTAACGGTGCTTTTTTATCGAAATGCAAATATTGATTTTTGATTTGCTAAAGAATTAGCAGATAACACTTTTTACAAAACATAACGTCATTACCACAGAATTGTCGTGATTCTTAAAAATGCTCTTAACAATGAATAACTATTAAAATTCAGTTAAAGAAAAAAAAATGAAAAGAAAGAAATAATTTCATTTAAAATATTTCGTTAATAATATTCCCTGAAAAAAATATAAATAATTTTCCCATCATTTGAGTGAAAGAACAAATCTTTTTTAAATTATAATAATTTAAATAAAACATTTTCAATTTCTTAATAAATTATCTTTTTTATAAACGAAAACTTTTTCTTCAATAACAATAATCAACAATAAGAGAATACACGGTTTCTTTAAGTTAAATATTTCAAAAATAGAATGTTACAAAAAGTCAACTTAATTTTCATACTTCTATTCTACGAACAAAGAAATAAATGAAATTCTTAATGTTTCAAAAATTTATTTTTGTTTAGATTATGAAAAATTTAAAAATCTTTCTGAAAAGTACTTGAAATGAATATGAAATGGAATTGAAAATAACAAACTCCCTTGTATAATAAAATTATGCATTTGTTTTACACTTTCGCAAAGTAAATATTTTAATAAAATCATTTAATAGGCAAGTAAAAATTAAATGGCGTGGGTTTCAACAAGATTAAAATACTAAAATGAATTCTGCTGCTTTCACTGAAATTTTTAGTAACTATTTTAAGGAATATAGAGGATCATTTTTTTAACTTTTAGAATCCTAAGAAACGTGGTTAAGTGTGTATTTTGAGAAGAGTTTTTTAGTACACACTTTGTCAACTTTTGTGTCGTAAGTTTTAAATACAACGAGCACTTTGGGCCTTTTATGAACAAAAGAAACAAAAACGCAATCTTTAAATTACTTTCAATAAGCTGTTTTCTCCATGAAAGGATTTTTTTTTCTTTTTTTACTTAGCTATGTAAGCAGAATTGCAGAACTGCTTAGTTTTTACAGTTTAGTTTTGTAATTATTTTAGCAAATATATGTATTCACACAAAGGTTATTATTTCAATTTTAATTATAAGATACCAATTAATTTTAAGTCATAGAAAATTAGCATTCTTTATGTGATGAAATCTTTCATAGTTGCTAATATAATGTAAGATTTAAATTTTTAAAGAATGTGTAATTATGTTGACTTTATTAAATTTTAAATATTATAAAAGTTTTTTTTATTAAGAATACTAAATTTTCTACTTTAATTTTTTTTCCAACAAATTTATTCTATAGTTTATAAAATTTTAGATTTTTATATCACTTTAAATAACAGAAACTATGGAAATATAATTGGAAAGTAAGAGGGAATCATTCTTGTATGATTTTTCAATGATTAAATTTTTTGTAATTACATTCTACGTATTTCAAAGAATAAGCTTATATGGAAAAATCTTGGTCTTATTTTTATTAACAATTCATTTCCTTCAGGAAAGATTGAAACTGTTAAAGTTTATTTAATAATAATATTATTTGACGTTGCAATGTTAATTAGTTCTGAATTTTTTTATAAAATAATCCTCAAAGTAGGACTTAAAAGGTTAGAGATGCTTAAAGTAGGTATTAAGAGAATTCTGAAATAAAATATTTACTTATATTCTATAATTGCAAGAAAAATTGAATTTCATAAGGATAATACAAAACCAATGAATATTTCTTACAGTGGTACATTTCTTTAACTGAAACATCAAAATTTGCAATGGATTAAAATTTTGTTACAACTTAACGCAATAGCTTCTATATGATACAATAGTTGGTAAAGTTATCGTTACTCATACTGAATAGGTTATTTTTTTAATAGAATTCTATCAGCTAAATTATTATCAAATTTAAATTAGCTGAGAGTATTAATTATTAGCAATTTTAAGTCTTTCAAAATTCAACTTAAAAATTTAAAATGGAAAAGTTTATTTTGCTTTAAATGTGTATGTCTAGTGTGTGTGTGTGTGTGTGGGTGGGTTGGTGGTTGTGGGTGTGCATGCGTGCGTGTGTGTGTGTGTTTGTGTGTGTAAAACAAATAATTTAATGAATAAACAACTCACTTGACCGTATTCATTTTCCACCAAGTAGCCTTGAAACAACAGAAAACAAGCAATTTCAACATCTATATATGTATATATAAGCGCATTTTCTTTTATAAGTACTTATTTATTTATTTATTATATCTAGAATTTCATACTCAATTATTTACAAAACACAGCTATTTTAGTTAACAAGAAATCAATTCTGTGTATGAAATACAGATTCAATTTGTAAGAATTCTTTCTTCAAAGAGGAACACCAATAAACTGTGTGACTCAAATATGGTTTAAAGCAAGCAATTGATTTTTATCTTTTGAAAATAAACTTTCTTAGAACAAGATAATTTATCAGAGATTTTTTTACCTTCCATAGATTTCTCTTCTTAAAGTAAATTTGTAGCAACATAGCAAAATAATAGTAAACTTTTTCAATAATAATGAACAGGTATCTAAAGATATTTATGAAATATTAATAAAAATTAGCTGAAACAATTTTTCTTTAGTTTTGCACTTGCAAATTGAAAAATGATAGAATTCTTATCACTTCCTTCTTGATAGAAGGTGCCTGTTATGAAACATTTGAGAAAACAGTGTCATAAAATTTGATGGTATAACAGCTAATGATAATATTAAGTTGTATGAAAATCGTTGTACTTCTTCAAATTAAACTGGGCTGCCGCTATCCATGCCTACTCTTCTTTTTTTGAATGTCAATTATGGATAACTAAAATATTAACTTTCATCTTATCTCTAATCGTATGCTTGTTAATAAGATAACATAATTTGACATGTGAAACAATAAATCTATTTTGTGATTTTTTTTTAAGTTTTTGATCACCAAATTATTTGAAATGCCTTTGTTTTAAATTTTAGTTTCAGGAGCCTGTCATAGTGCATTGTTTGGATTCTACTACATTAAACTATTTCCCAAAATTTGAAAGCAACATAATGCCTATTTAAAATGACACTATGTTGTAATTATTTAAAAAATTGTGAAGCATTTCTAAGCGTTTGAACAAATGTCTTTTTTATTTTTTTAAGTATCTTAAGTATTTGTTTTATTTTTAAATACCACTTTAAGGGGTGTAAAGAGTTTCAGTTTCCTTTAATATTCTAATTTTGTGCACTCTGCTTTTGGAATTTATATTTCGTTATGTAATATGTGATATTTTATGTTATGTAAATTTTTCCTATACAAGATAAATAATTAAAAATATAATTTACATTAAATTAAAATTATTTCATAGAAATCCCTTTTCATAATTACCTTTATTTTGTTAAAATTAAAGTTTAAAGAAATAATTGGTTTTGATATTAATACTCATTTTGTCTGCTTTTATTCAAAACTCATATTAATTATATAATCAAGTCAATATTAGTACACTAGATTATAATGTTTGTATAAAATTTTTTTTCAGAAACTTTTTCTATTTAATAAGCGAAATGTTCATAATAATGCTTAAATTCAAGAGATAAAGAATTTTTTGTTAAATGAAATGAAGTAAATTTTTGTTAATTAAATGAAGTCTATCTTATCTAAAACCATACTTATTATTTGTATTCTACACAAATCGCTTGAAAATACTAGTTTTAAATATTTGTCTTATTTTTAGCATTATTAATTTTTTGTAGAATATTTTTATAAGCTGAAATACAAATCAAAATATTTTCGGTCATTTTTCTCTGTAAATTGGTAAGAATTTTTTTTTTTAATTTTAATATTTCACAAAAGTTTTTAAGAACTTAACTTTACTGAAATTTGTAATATACTGCTCTCCCCGAAAGGTATTAAGATTAACACTATTATTGACACAATTATATAAAAACCTGAAAAGCAATATTATATTTATTCTAATTCATATAAGCGTACAAAATGTAAAAAAAAAGTTAATTATTCAAGAAGTTAGGCATAGCTATTACATTACTTTCTAAAAACCTCTGTAACTGAAAATAGAATAAAATTAGCTGTCTGCTTCGTTATTTTGATCTGAAGTTTAATCTCACTAAATTGATTATTGGTAACGAAAGTGATTAATGGTAACAAACTAGAAATCTCATGGTTTTGTTATTTACACTGTTAAAGTAAATTGATTACAATTAAAAGTAAACATACAATGAAAGCAAAACTGGGATCGATATAATTTGCTCCTTAGACACTTGTGTTAACATTTTTCTTTCATTTTATTTTATCATACTAAAGAAAAGTATTTTAACTAAAGAGATTATTTTTCATGGCTTAAATATGTGAAATATATTACGGTCAGTTTTAACAGAATTTGTTTAACTCAATCTACATTCAACAGGAGCGCCAACCATTTGATTAAAATGCAGTTTATTTATGATTTACGTTAACTAGAATTTGATGACAATTGCTTTTACTAATAATTCTTATTCACTTCTCTCTTGGCTCATAACTTCATTTAACGATTACTTTTCATTCGTGAATAAACTAGATAATTGCTTAAATTACCTAGAAATCTGAATAAAAAACATAAATAATTTATGAGAAATTATTCGAATACTGATTTATAAGGAGTGGCTATTGAAATTTTATAACTTTATTTAGATTTGAATTACGTTATGTTGCATTCTAAAATAAACCTTTTATAATAGTCTTAAGCATGTCAAAAACTTTATACTTTAAAATTTTGTGTCTTCAAAACATTCATAATTTTATATAACTTAATCTTCTTCAAGTGACTTTAAGTTGATACAATTGTTCATAAATCTCTCACAAACTTATATTTATATTAATATTTCCATTGCATTATAAACGCTTGTGTTGCGAAAATTCCAAAAAATTTTATAACTCGATACTGAAATATTGGTGGTGTAACTTCAGTATCTGTATATAATTCAGTATTTCTCTTTAAAATCATCTTTTCATAATTCATATTGATAAATATGTCAGTATTTACTCTTCGCGTTTGTTTCTGTTATGCAAGGAAAATCAATATTTTTATATCAAATGGAGAAATTCTGATCTTTGTTGATAGAAAATTTTCCTAACTACCCAACCATTCTGCAGAGTTTACTTTCCTGTGTTCTATACCATGGCCTTTGGTGAGATTTAAAAGACCGAGTTACAAATAATGCATCCTTTAATGCACAATTCAAAGTAAAGATACATATCTTCATAATATATACTATGCCACATAATAATAATGTTCTATCCTGCTTACACTGTTTAAAAAATTTAATGACTAATTCCGAATTTCATTTATTATTATGAAATTAATAAAAACATGAATGATGTACATATTGTTTCTATATTTTAAATCGTAATTTAAAAACATTCTAAAAGTGTATATATATATATTCTAATTCACCTCTCACATTAGACCAATGTCTCATAAAATGAACAGACGTAAATGACGGATATTTTAAAGTTGCTGCTTTTTTAAAAAATACACCAATAGAATATCATTAAATTTTTTAGCAAAAAAAACCAAGTACATAAATTATTCAAAGTCATATTTATTTATACAATTTTAGGCAATTATTTTAAGATCAATGGACATTCAGTTTATTAAATAAAATTTTTTCATGAGATAGAAATTTTCTAATTTTTAAAATATAATTACTTTTCAGATTATCATTTAGATTCATATTCAAATCACAACACGTTCTTTATGAGATTTTAAATATTAAAAAAGATGTTATTACCGGAAGACTTTTTTAACGTTCCCTGAAGCGAAGGCTCATGTGATCTCACTCTCATGTACTAAATGAGGATTTCTATCAATATGAGTTTTCATAGTAATTATGATTTTCATAAAAGTAAATCTTTTTCATCTGATTTTAAATATATCATGTAAAGCCACTCTTTGTGTTTCAGGAAAAAAATCTGTTTCTTTATTTGATATAAGATAAATGAAATATTTTCAGATGAAAGCGAAATATTTTCATTTAGAATATGAATCTCATTTATTAGGAATAAAAATTTGCTTAAAAAAATAAATAATTTTAGCTTTATATTCTTCTTACTTATAAACATTTTAATTATTCTTCTTTACTTATTGTTTTATTAATAAGTACGTCATCACAATTTCTCTTTATAAATTATCAGCTACACAGGTATCTCACATTTTAATAGAAAATGCCAGTTTCCATGAAAACTGAATTAAAGAATTATTTTGGGTATCGATCAACTTTTTTTAGAAAATCTGTGCAATTTATAGGATTCCACAATAAAAAATGCAGCTTTTTTTTTATAAATACTCTTTTTAAAATATTCACTACAGTTTTTTCATAAATAAAGAATGAAAACTCTTTATGAAAAATTTAATTAATATTTTAAAACGATACTTTCCTAGAATAATTAGAAATGTATACTTTATTGATTCACTAATATATTTGCATAATAAAAGAATCGTTCTATAAAGAGTCTTTACCAAACATACTTTTCAATAAGTGCCCATAATTGGATGCCTTAAATAGCTTTAAAATTATACTTAATATTTTTAAAGGATTATAATTTCTTAATCAGATGAATGAAATATTGTTGACTTTTTTTTCTATATATTGTAACACAAAGTAGTTATTATCAAAATTTATGCGAATACATGAAAGAGGAGCTTAAAAAATTATAATATTTATTTTATGATAAAGTCATACCTCTCCCCCTCCTGCAAAAAATAATTGTTAAAAAATAATGCTATTTTTTATTTAATAGTATATTTTTCTTTAAATATACTATACCTTAACGTCAGAAACTTGTTTTCAAAAGTAAGATTTCATATTCTTCTTTAATGTCTTTGTTTTGGATTTTGTACCGATAATTAGTGTAGAAAGACGAAATACATGAGCAATAAATCAATGGCATCTAATTATTTAATTGAGAAAGTATTTTAATGCTTAAACTAATTATCTGAACATTAATCATTATTTGATGATTTCTTACTCATCTAGAGAAAAACTTCGTGATTTGTGGTATTTCTTATTCAAAATATTTATCAATTAAATATTTTAATCAAGAGCTCTATTGCTTTATCTGGTGAGAATACAAAGTTCTGGAGATTTATTGAATACCATTTCTTTCTTTGATTAACAATTTTCATTCCATTGATCTTAACCAGTATACATTTTAGCCAGTGTAAATTTTTCTAATATATTTCTTATCAATACATATGAGATATTAATTCATAATTTATAAAACAATCTTAAAAATCTCAAAAATATTAAGAGTTACATAATTTTCTAAACACAATTGACAAATGAATTGCAATGAAACAATTGCCTCATAGGTTTTTGTTCCTTTATTGATATTATAATTCTAATATATTTCGCAATGAGAGAATAGTGAAATGTTTGTCAAAAAAGTAACACAACTATGTAGTCTTAGTTAACTTAAATATTTCAGTTCATTTAATATATACACAAATTCCTGAAAGAAGATTAATAAGAAGATAGCTTGATATGATTTCATATTTGATTCCTTGTCATAAATTCAAATGCCAGTTAAATCTGAGCTGTAGCGATTCTGAATCATTTTGTTGGATTGAAAAAGAAATTTCACATTTTGAAATTCGTGTAAATCTTTTAGGTTTTCAAAGGAATTTTACGTAAAAAAATTGTTCTCTGAACATACATATTTTCAGTCTTAAAATGAACAGCATACTTCATTCGATTATGCAAATTGCTTTCTTTTCTTTTTAGTTCAAAAATTATTATATTCATTAATAAATAATCAAGCTACTTAATTGAAATTAATAAATGAAACTTTAAGTATATTTCTTTCTTTCAAAATTTTAATGGCCATCCCTATATTCTTCCCATTTACAATTTTTAGTCTAAAACATCTTAAATAACTGTAAAAATTATTAAAATATCTCAACCGAAACCTACAGACAAAGTTAATATATTTATCACCAATGAAATTTGCTTTCATGCATGATCACAAATTCATTAAAATGAAAAAATAAATAAAAGCATAATATAAATATAGTAAAAACATAAATAAATAACAACAAATTATGTTAATATAGATACAAAATTATCCCGATGTACTCATTTTCATAGAAATATTTAACTATAGATATTTTTATAATTTTGGGAAAATAATGCACCCAAAACGTTTTAATCTATTATTGTTATGAAGAAAACATTTTTTTGAATGACTGAAAAATTAAATAAGTATATGCTTCATTTGGAAGACAGTTAATAAGAAAAAGATGCAATTTTTCTTAACTATCCTGTAATGAATTGTCAAACTGAAATATTTTCTTTACCGTAAGACATATCTCACGTTTAAGACATAAAAAAACGTGTTATTTTGAGATGACTTTATCTGATAAAACATTTATCGTAAATGTAATAAAATGAGTGAAACGTTTACATTAAATAAGGTAAAAAAGCAGAACATAAGGTTTCCATTACTGTTCTCATTATAGGTTTATTTTACAGTAAATGCGTTTATTTTAACTAAGTAAATAGTAAAAAATTCAAGTTTTTCATTTTGTAAAAAGGAGAAAACTAAATTTACCTTCTACTGAACAAACTGAGCTGTTTATGGAAGAAAGCATGAGATAAGAAATATTTTTTAGAAAAAACCCTCTATATTTATTACTTCACTTAAAATAAATATTTGAATTAAATTTTGTTAAAACATTGTGTAAGAATGAACAAATATTTTTTACAAAAAATTATCATTGTATTACAGTTAGAATGCATTTAAGTTTGATTTTCTCTAAAAAAAATCAGTTTAGCTTATTAAAAATATAAAATTGTCATTATTAACACTGAGAACTTAATTAAAACATTTATTTTTTGAAACCATAAATTTGAATTTACAGCTGAAATTCAAATAAAAATATGTATTAATAAAAAATATTGGAACAAATGACAAATTATTAATATTTTGTATTTAAAATACTTATTATTGTTGGCTTTAATTCTTGCCTTTTATGTTATTCTCAATATTCTTGCCTTTAATACATTAAAAAAAATATATTTGCAATCAATTCCGCTGTTGTATTATTACCAATGATGAAATCTAAAACTAGTTATTTCGTACTTTGTGTATGGAAAATATATTAAATAAGCTTCTGATCTATCGATTTGAAGGCAGTATTAAAGTTTTCTTTTATGTTATCTAAAGAGATGGTGGGTTTTTTTCATCATTGCTTTTTTCATTATCTAATAAAAATACTTAATGACGCACAGAATTAAAATGTCGATCGATAAAGGATATACAACACAGATAGGATTATCGATTGTTTCAGGGATTATGAAATTAACTCTACGAGAAATTAAATGAACATGCTACAATGCGTGAAATAGATTTTTCTTGAAATACATATTACCGTCATAAAGTCGAAACCGCTTATCTTAGTTTTTTAATTTTTTTTTTTTTTTTTTTTTTTTTTTTTTTTTTGATCTTCTGAAGATAAAATGCATTATTTTCATTCGTCAAATACAAAAGCCAGTATTGATATTAAGAAATAAAATACAAAAAAAATGTCAATAAATTTAAATATTTTGTAAAAGAGATATGCTTCGTACTTGTTATTTAATTATTATTTTCATTATTTGCTTAATTTTCCTATAAAGAGGTATAATAAAAACATACTACTAATATTGGTTCAAATAAGATCTAAAAAATTTTATATTTTTCTCATTTACATTTAACATAATAAAGCATTGTTTATGAACTTTAAAATAATTTTTGTTATAAAAATAATCCTTCAATCTTGGTAATTATTAGATTTCCTGCGTTTGTGTGCTTACGAATAGCTTTTTCACGCATTTTATAAAAAGAATAAGTTATTTTTACTGAATCTTAAAAGGTTTTTAGCTTAGAGTTTATAAATAACTAATATTAGTCAATTTATAGTCAACTCAGTTGACATTTTGAATTATTTCTATAATAAATCTATTCTATTTTTAAAATTGCAGATAATTTTTCAAACTCAGAATATAAAAAAACGTACAGATACAAAAATACGAATTATAAGTGATTTCACCAAGCTGTATTTTTTTACAATTAATTACATATTTGTGTTTTCAAAGAAATGTTGAAATTTTAATAAAAATATAGCATGAACCGTTGAGCTATAGATCGATACATCTTGCTTAGAATAAGAAGTTGCTTTCTATTCCTCACACACATAAGTTCATCTCAATGTAGTTCAGTTATATACGTTATCTATAAAAAAAATCCATTCATATTTCTAGTTCCTATCTATTCATTTTAAACAGTTAACTTTTCTAGATATAGTTAATTCTTACTTTCAATGCTCTATAGTATGTTTAAACTTCTTTGAATGTTTTCTAGAGCCTTTATTAAACAGCTTTTTAAAATTCTTTCAAATACATTACTATTTCAATTTTCATTCAGATATTACATGAAAGCTTATACCAAGGATGTTATAAGTATTTTAAATGAATAGCTTGTGTCTGCATTTATAACTGGGAAAATATTTAAAATTTCCGTCTCGTGTGCAAATAGGGAAATCTTTATTTCTTAGCTTCCAATGTAGTAGTTCAAACGAGATCTTCATTCTCAGTTTTGAATACATTCTTTTGATTCCACTTAAAACATTTTTCAGTATACTATAAAGCAACAGAATTTGGATAGAATAAATTTCGCAAAAATAAAAATAAAAGCTAAGTAATTGCTTTTTAATTATAAATGTAAGCATCTCTATGTTAATTCTAAAACTCTATAATAAATTCTTTTAAAATGAATGCACTTTTTTAACTTCTTCTAAAAGGAATATTAAATAAAAGAGAAAATTAAACTATAAATTCGTAAAAGGAATGTAAATCAAAGGAGTTCTGTATAATTAATATTGCTGAAACTAAAATAAATTTACGAAATTACGATCCATATTTTTCCGCTTGCGAGGTATTTTATTTGTAAAAATAATTTTAGCTACCTTTAATAAAATACTTTTTCATTTATTATTAACAATCTAGATATTAAAAACCCTTATTTTCGAATGTCTTAAAACTATTTATTTAAGCAATTGACGAAAGAAAATATTTTATTACCCCTGAACAATTTTTCAAGTTTAACCTAGTAAGTGATTTAATTACTACTTAAATTGAATATTATGGTTAAATTTCCGATTAAACTTCAATTTACAAAAACCAACTGATACAATATTTACATAAAAAATAAAACAATTTGAAGCAAATTTTTTAGCATTTTTATCCTGTACTAAAAATTGAAGATGTATATCACTATTATATGCGACACTGAAATACATTCTTAGGTACATCATCAAGTGACATCATAAGAAATCCTACAGTACTGTAGTTTGGAGGGATTGTCACCAATGGTCTAAAATACAAAGGGTTATACCAACAATAAAGAAGCCGTTGTTCAATAATGCAGCAAATCTATCCATCAACAATAAAATATAACAATTATTAAAAGACATTCAACTGAAAAATACTTAAAAATTATTCCTAGAAAAGAATACTCATACTGTGAGACCATGTGACCTTCATGCGACATCATTTGATTGAGTAATAAGTTTGATTTCTCATCACTCAAAGATTGTCGAGTTGAGAAGGCCAATGCATGCTAGGTTTTCTTTGAGGCTTTTATTCTTCTATTTTTGTGGTGTAGTTTGTTTAAAACTTTATAGTTGATTTAACAGCCGAAAGCCAATGTAAGGCATTTTAATATCCACTACGTTATTTGGGAGGAATTTTCTCAAATAGTGGGATGCATTCACATATCGCAAGGGAGGAAACCGGGAAAACTTCCAAACTTCCATCAAGAAAGATTTAAGTGCAGAAGGTCCAACATCCACCTCCCGTTGTTCAACAGGGGCTCTGATCGAACCCGGGACTATAGGCTCGGATGAGCACTGTATTTGCTTCTTATGTATCCACGTGTTAACTCTCAATTGCAATCCAATTTGTTAATTAGTATACTTAACAAACCCTCTTTACTGTGTAAAAGTAATGATTTATATTGTCTCCATATGAGTGCAAGCATAATTGTATTGCTTTGTATGTATTGTGTTCCTCAACTGCGTTATCTTTGCTCTCCAGCGGGTCCATTAAATCTGGTAAAACACTTTCAGGGTTAGGTACAGGGACCTCTGCTGGTGTTTACTTTACTAGGCTGCGTGACTCCCCCGCCCCCCATGATATATTAATTTGAAAAGAAGATCGGTATCAGCACTTGAACTCGTAACTATACTATGGTTTAAATTATGAGACAATTACATCATGTTTACAGGCTTTTTCAACCATGAGTAATTGAAAATATAAAGCAATAACGATGCAAATTTTAATCAAATAAAAAATGTTTGCATGTATAATTGGATAAAAAATCAAACTAAAAATTCTAAAATCTTGTTATCGCTTACTTCCTAAATTAAGTTTTTATTTCCATGGAGTGTATATTAAATATATAATTTGATAGTTAATATCCCATTAAGAACACAATTGATCTATTCTAAAATAACAAAAGAAATAATAATTTAAATATTAAACTAAATTTAATTTCCGTAAAATTTTGTTTCATATTTTTTTAAATTTCTCAACATATATAAAGAAACATATATAAAGAAACATATATAAAGAAAGACAATATAAAGAAACATATATAAAGGCTGTAACATATATAAAGAAATATAGGGAAAATGTAAAAATACAGGAACTTGTATCAGTAAAACAGTTACAGAATTCAGCTCTTTCAGTCTCATAAATTTCGTTTCTGGATGCTAGACTACTCAATAAAATTTGCATATTTGAAAATTTCATCACTTTTTAACTCGCTTTATTTTTATAACTCAGTAGATTTGCTTGAATCAAATTTACAAACATCTCCTTCGTGTCTTCTAAAGAAATATCAAAAATCACTTTTTTATAATCTGATGATGGATTTGTGAGTGCCAACTGCATTTCATTCTCGGGGGAAATTTTCGCCCAGAAATGAAAACATAACCATATCAATAAGAATAGCAATCAAAGCAAATTTATTCACACAAACCACGGAGTTCTTTCCGCATTTCCTATCCTGGAGGTCTTCGTAAATTTGTATTATATTGCCATGACTCAAAAGCCAAAACAAATTTAGCATGTTTGTAAGTCGATTTTTTTATAGTTCAAATCTTAATCATTAAACCAATATTTACAAAATGCATTGAAACAAACAGTGAAAAATTGTATTTAGTTGAAGTCAGTTACAAAATTTATTTTGGGTAATAAGAATTTAAATGGAATCTAAATTTAAATTCTAATCACTCAAGTAACTGTATTTTAATTAGAAAAACATTTAGATTTAGTACATGTTTCATTTATACAATAAATAAGGACTATTTTTATCATTATTGACATTAAAAAGGAAAAATAGCCTGAAGTTTCACTTAATTCCTTCACAGCCTGATTGAATGGACCATAAGTAAACTCTCAATATAATTTCATATTGAAACTCATTAAGTAACGCAACATTTAAAAAAATGTAGGCACTTGAAGGGAGCTTAAAAGTAATTCGAGTAAATTGAATAGCATGTAAATCACTTATACCCTCTCTCTCTCTCTCTTGCTGTCTAATTAACTTAATGTCATATGATAAATTCCACTAATTGATATCACAATTTTATAAATGAAGATCTATCACTTACTTAATCGTTATTTAATGTCTACTTTTTAAAATTTGTTTATTTTACAATAAAAACAACCCCTAAGTTTTCCCTTCTGCTAAAATACTCTTCTACATATAATTTAAATTAAATATAGGAGAGTATTTTTAGTGATAAAAATCAAGCTTTTATTGAATGAGAGATATGAATACACAAGTCATGATTTTGAAGTGAATTAACACAAGAAGTGATGCGTGATGCTGTCAGTCAAGTAGTTGCTTACCCTAACGGTTATAAAGGTTAATTTTGCCTTTCTGACTTAAGAAACGCTAATTCATTCTTAAAAATAAATTTCATTCCAAATTAATAGGGGTTTATTTCTATTTTGTTTTCATAGTATTTATCTCTTACATTTATCAGTGCAAAATTCGTCAAACCAACTGGGCCATTTAAGTTAAGTGTTCTTAAGATTTAAAAGTTCCTTTATTTTGAGGTTAAAGACTTTTGGTTGACTAAAGTCTTTTCACGGAATATTTTCCTTAGAAAATCGATTTAAATTGAACTATTCATCGAGAACTTTTAAATTCCCTAAAACGATTCTTTCCATAGTTTGAACTCATGGAAACTTTAATTGATTCTGTTTTGTTAGGGGATTGTTTTTTTGGAATATATTTGCCTATACAATGTGTTTTTCTAACAAGTGTTCCGTAAAAAGAACATATTTACGTGCTTATTGTTGTCTTGTACTTATGCAATGGAAAGAAATATTAAACGCGGTCCACTTAAAAAAAATGGCGAATATTCTTCGAAGTTTCAACTCTTTTTATATCAAATTCCTTAAAAACAATCCTTTTCTCATTTGTTTTCAAAATCTTTCTATTATTTAATAAAATTATAGCAACAATTTAATTAAATGAAATTCTAAACTTACTTTATTTTATGTCCCAAGGGAAAGGAACTCCGTTTTGATATGTGTATATATCAGTATATACACCTGCAATAGTGTCGAGTATAGGAAATATTTAGAAATATAATATAATATATTATGAAATTAAAACTATAAAACGATATATACTAAAATAATTAAGCAAGCCATACTACAAAACTTTAGCTTGTAAGGAATATCATTATAAGAGTTCCTTTTAATAATTGCAAATGACGTTTTACCTGCTGATGTCTAGTTTTTGATTTGTTTTGAGTGTATATAATGGACGAGATATACCTAAAAATTTTATATTTTTATATCTTTATGCTTCCTAATATCATTGATATTAAACAATAAAGATTAGTATTATTATATTTCTAAACTATCATATTTTTATTACTATTTGTTAAATTAAAGAACAGTATAGATTACCATATCATGTCTTTTATGAATTATTATGGTAAAGGAAACTGAATGACTCTTCAATTAATTAATAATTTGAATGATTTCAATTTTACTTAATAAAATATTACAAAAATAAATAAAATATCGTCAGAAACACTCAATTTAATCTCATTACCAGTACGAATTAATTAAGACAATAATTTACAAATAAGTTGTTGCTATAACAAAATTTTTTCAATACTTGCGATCGATCTTCTAAGAAGGAAAGGCAATCCAAATAATTGTACTTCAAATTCGACTTTTGAAATTTCTTCAATTATTCCATTCCGTCCTTGTTAATTAAAATCACAGATCTCAATGCTTGGTGCCGAATACTAATTTGTTCCCTTCCGGGTCTAGTAAGGATTAGTTTATTCACACAAATAACTTTATTGGAAGGTAATCTTTACTTGTGATAGGATAGGGAAAAAAAGAAAGAAAAAAAGGTTGGGGATAGAAGCGTATTCTTATCTTGATTCCTGCCTCTATTATTATTACCTACAGCACGTGTTCATCCAAAACTGTTTAAGGATGGGACGAGGCAGGGTCGTAGCTAAGTTATTTAATGTTCCCTCAGATACCTTACTAGCCTAAGGATGCAGTCGGTAAAAGCAGTTTCTTTTTTCTTCCACGGTATATCACGATCACGTACATAGCTTTTAGCAGTATATACATTCCTACTCATGTCGTCGTTTCGAATGGTATTGGATAAGGATAACATTACAGAGTAAGAAAGAAGAGCGACGGAAAAATGGAAGAGCGGAAAAGAATAATAGTGGACGAAAGAGAAGCAGAGCCTTGCTTACTCATATTTTATGACGTCGCTCCGTATTTTTATTTTAACTGAGATTCGATTTTCATTGGTGTCCTGGAGAAACGAAATGAAGTTTCCCAATGTCATTGACCGGAAAGCAAGAAGGAATTACAGTCAACTTTGGGACAAGTATATAGCCATTAGAATCATATCCTGGGGATTTATTCTAGCATCAGACATTTCGAGATGCATTTAAGTTCAAAGAGTGACATTCGCCGCAAGTAATACGTCAGCTAAATCGCTCTTTAATTTAAAAAAAGTGGATGTCGCTGTAAAAGGGAACTCGATCAATATTTACATCAGACAACACTTGGCGAGGATAAATTAATTCAATTTTGATCTTGTATCAGTATATTAAATGTAAATAGTTTTCTAAATCATGAGAGAAAAATGTACATTAATACATAGTAGAAATATGTTTAATCATAATTAAACGCACATGTTATTGAATAAGTTTTCAAGTAAAACATCTTTGAATACAAAATTTATTAAATAAAAATTATTGTGATTATGATTCAAAAAAATTGTTTGGTTTTACTTATTTACTTTTCGTTTGATTTTTGTGAATAAAAAACCTATTTTTTCTATGTTTATTTATCAAAATTATTTTTCAAATTATTACTGTCTGAACATTGATTCCATTAAAATTAATTATAATTAATTGAGGCTAGAATTGCTTTATTGAATAGGAGTTACGATGTTTCAACAACTTTTTAGATAAGATATATAACTTTATTGATAAGATAGACATCATCATATTATGAAATGAAATGGTATTTATCCGAAAAAAGTTCTGAGTCATATATATATCTTGAAATAATGATCGTAAAAGTGTACTTTCAACTAGGAAAATATTACAAGAATTGAAGATTTTCCTTTAAATGCAAATTTAATTAAAAATTATTTTATCCTAAAAATAATGTCTATTTTAACTTCCTACAAATTTCAGTGTTATAACTTATTTTAGTAGTAAAATATTTTTCTTAAAGTTATTATGAATTGAAAAATCAACTAAACTATGTTTAAAATTATCCCAATTATTGCAAATTAAATTATGTTTATTATTTGGCTTTAAATTGAACATCCAATGCAAAAATTATATCCGAAAGAGATAATCGGCCTTGGCTAGAAGTTGCAATTTCTACTGGTAGAAGGAGTGTATCCTTTTAGAATTTAAAACCTACTACGGCTACTTGCACCGAAAATTCTGTTGAATTGAAACCGCTCGTATACTTGTTGACGAAGAAGAGGCATGGTTGCTTTACGTGTTTTTTTTTTTTTTTTTTTTTTTTCCCTTTCTTCGCATTTCCCACTGTTACCCAATATCAAATCTTGGTACTTTGATTAATTCCATCTTTTATACTGTCAATCGATCTTCGCAAAGATGCTCAAGTAACGCCTCCTAAATGGTAGTTCTTCGTGTACTTTTATATGCTAAATTACTACTGTTACAACCTCATCTTTAAAAAAGATTCATTCGTGAAATCAGATTTTATGAATGCCCAGAGTACTGTTGTGCATATGTTTATGTATCAGACTCATTTTTTCACATTGTAAACAAGTAAATCTCTACCTATTTCTTTTAATTCATGAAACCAATTTTGCATTGTCTTGATTATTTGAATATTAATAGCTAAAATTAAAATTCTACAAAATTTCAGAACTTTCAGAAATAATTTGTACTTAAATTATTTATTCGTTGAAATAAGTGACTTTGAAACTGTGTTAAATTCTCAATTTCCCATATATATATTTGTATGAACGCATTATTTCTTTTAAATTGCCTTGTATATTTCATGAATACCTTTTCCATAAATTCAATCCTATATTTTATATATATATATATATATATATATATATATATATATATATATATATATATATATATATATATATATATATATATATATATATATATAAATCTTCTTAGATTTAACTGACTTAAGCAATTATTTTAAATTTTCTTTCAATTAAAACATTACTCTAACAATCATCTAGATTTGAGTTTTTCCTTAATTTCATGTAAAGAATTTAGGAACTTTTATAGGATTCGGATATAATCCCCAAAAAAATTTAGAATTCTTCTCTAAAAAAATAAAATGATTTTTACAATATGTAGTCTTCTAAAATTGTTTATTTTCATAAATCAACAAAAGCAAACAATTTTCTAAATAATTCAACTGAAAACATTTTTCCATGCATTAAATTCCCAGTATTTCAGATCAATTAAAACGTAAAATGTGGTATTTAAATATCTGCATTATAGAAATTGTTATTAACGAGAAAGAATTTTGCAGCCGTTAATTTATGAGTTTAATTTTTGTACAAAGTTTTTTTTTTTTTTTTTTTTACCGAAATTGACTATTTAAAAATGGCTTTCCCATTCAGGAAAGATTTATCAACTACAATACCAATTTCATGGGTTTAAAAAAATGCAACATTTCCTTCGTTCAAGAATATAAGATTAATTCTTCTCTCTTTTCTTACTCTTTTGTTGAAAAGACTTAGAATTTATCGCTCAATCCTTAAGCATAAAATTATACCTCTTCGTACATAACACCTCAAACACCGCGATGATCCAATTTATTTACAAAAAAGCTTGTTATAGCTTGTGCTTCGGCATTTATGAAATTCTTTTGAAGCTTAATGATAGGATGGGTGATGCGTTAGGACGTAAAAGAACATTTTTAACTAATAAGGATCAAGTATTTTTAAAGAAACTGTGTATTCCAGTAATAAGAAACAATATTAAAATACAAATAAATACTTTGCTTTGATCTTTAGTACTATATGACAAATTAAAACCTATCAAGTGAAAGCAAATAAATCGAAGCCGCGTGCTTTAATTAGTTCTTGATGAAATTCCAAAGAATCCATTAACGATAAATGAAAACATCAATATAAATAGATAATTGTTAAATCTATTCTGGGTTCGTTAACAAATTCGTGGCAGCTTTAATCACATGAGGGAAATGTGCCCGCTGTTTAAAAAAATGTATTCAATTAACTTTGTGAAATCAAAATATATTATAATTTTCAGGTGTATACTTAAGTGCTTATACAGAAGCTGAAACTGTAACATCAAAGTAGAGTCGGTTTCTGTGAACCTTTAATTAGAAAGTTCTTGCGTATGCATTTCATTTTTGACTGAGAATTAAAGAAATAAAAAATTGCATCATATATTTTGTAATTCGAGGAAACTGTGCTTAATATTTACAAAAAATAACGGTTATTGGAGAAATTAAACGCAATAAAACATATTTTAAAATGTTCAAAAGATAAATCAAAATAAATACAAAAATATTTATTATTTTCGTCCTTCCTAAATAAAATGCTAATATAAATTTCAAATATATGCATTTAAGTATCTAGAAAAGTTCATTTATATAGTAGTTTTATCTTTACTATTTAAATATTTATTCAAATTAGATTTATAGTGTACAGAGTATAGCTGATGGTGTAATAACTATTGTGACGTGTGAAATTCCATTGTGCTAAAGATCAAAGTTTCTTGATAAATAATAAGATTTCTTTCTCCTATAAAGTGATCATATATTAATGTATATTACAAGATAAAAAGATTTATATTCTTTTTAAACAAATACATTTAATAATATTATAAGATAAATAAGAAAGTTCCAGCCGATTTCGTGTTGCCATTGAATGATGTGAAAATAAATATGCAAATTAGTGTGTAACGTGATTGAGACACCAGTCAGTTGAGAGTATGAATATCAGTCGTTATAATAGCACAGGTCCACTACACACATTCATCAATCGCATCTCGTACAGTAGTGAAGAGAAAGAGATTTGTCGAAGAAGATTGTTCGGTGTTGTTTGCCTTACGACTTCAAAGTGAGCTTAGCAGCTACAACATCAAGTCGTCGAATATGTCAAGCGTTTTGGTATAGTACTGTGAATGAACATACGGCAAGGCATTGGTTTTACAAATTCAGGGTCGGGTGATTTGTCTCTCTATAATGAAGCTGGTATCTTGTGTCGTCAAGAGGTGTACTATGAACTGCTACCAACGGGCCGAATGATCCCTGCGGAGCTGTACTCGCAGAAATTGAAACTTGTGCAATAGGCATGGCAACAGCACTGGTTAATAGAAAGGGTGTACTGTTTTTTACCCATAACACGAGGCCACGCGGGTGGCCAGGAATACCATACAACGACTTGGTTCGGATTTTTTGTGCCATTCTAATTACTCACTTGACTTTGTACCGTCTGATTACCACCTCTTCCATTCCATGAACAATCATCTTAGTGAAAAATATTTCACCAAATCAGCAGTTTTGCGTCAAACACTCCCTTTACAAGACTTCTTTGTGTCCAAAACTTTCTCGTTTACCACAGTGGATTGCACAACTAGAAACACATTAGCTGAAGTTGACTATTTCGAGAACTAACAATATGCTACGCTTTTTCACTAAGTCATATTTTTGGGTCATTAAAAAGGGTAAGAACTTATTTGTTTATCTTGTAGTAAGAAGCAATGATCAAATAAACTACATAAAAATTCGGGTACGTTCATATTCAAGAAAAGAAAGCCCCATCTTAATTGGAATGAAAAACACGCTAAGCACTGTATACAGTAGGCCAAAAAACACATGAAAAAAATCAATTTAGATGCCCCAGGTGGTTATCATCATTATTAACATTATCTGGGTGCACAAGAAGAAACTTATTTTACCTTATAGGTAGGAGGAAGCCGTTTAATGGTTTGGATAGCTGTTAAGTGAGGTGAAAAGGCCATTCTAATGTTTCTGGATGGAAAACAGTAGCATACAGATTACAGTCAAATTTTAAATTCAAAGCTTCTTTCCTACGGCGCTGAGCTAGGTGGAAAAAGTTAGATAATTTCAGCAAGATGTAGCATCAATTCATATGGCGAATGGCATTGAAAATTGGTTTGAAACAAATAATATTCGGGTTTTGTCATGGCTTGTTAAAAGTCTAGTAATCAGTATTGCTGAAAATATATGGTCAGTAACTATTCGGCGTGTTTACGCCAGAGGCAAGCAATATAAATCTTTGATCAAACAGCTAGAAGCTTTGAATTGTGTTTCGTACAATTTTTGTCAAACCGAAATTAAAGACATATGATTCAGTGGCAAATAAAGTCTTTAAAGTAATTAAAGCAAATAGTAGAAGAATTCCTTATTAACAAGACTTTTATTTTCATTATTTAGAACTGTTCTACTTTTTCACACATTATGATGTGACTGAAGCTAATTTTTAATTGTAATAAGCAAGCAATTTTTATTTCATATTACAGATATAGTTATCTGATTGTAAATAAGTTTTTTAAAGTTCTGTAATAAAATTATTTTGTAAAAATTCAAAGTTTTTCTCTTATTTGATAAAAAAAAACCTAGTGTCTTTCTACTTTTTTTCAACCAGTATAAGTTATGGTGTATGTTAAAATAATCGTGTTAATAAATGGGAAAACTGGCATGCCAATTTTTTTGGAAAATTGATGATATCGAAACTCAAATTATAAATGTCTCTACTATTATGACTTATAGTTTTCTGATGTATTATTATTTGATCAAACTATAAATATCAATTCATTTCCTATGTTTATCTGTACATTGAATCTAGATAAATACAGGAGCTAAATATTTCGAAATATTTAAATAAAATTGGCATAAATAAATATCTATCTCTTACCTCACTCTTTAAATATGTTCCCATTTTAATAGAGTATATGAAATTTAAAATGATTCTATAGCATTTTATTAAACGTTTCCTCTCCACAATAAAAAACTGATCTTATAATATTAGCCATTCTCAAAATGGGTCTACAAAATTTCTGTCTATTTTCTTAAAAATAAGGACTGGGAGGGAAATTTCAATCACTGACATAAAAAAATGTGTATGCAAGATACAAAATCTATTAAGATTTCCTTGATAAAATTGGTTTCAATTCTCGAACATGATGACAAAATTGTTTATAGTCAAATAAAATTATTTTAAAACAAAATTGTCCCTAAAACTTACAATAAACTTATGACAGAAAAGCAGATAATTAAAGATTATCATCTGTTGATATATACTAATTTAATTTTAAATATGTCTACTTTTGAGAGGCTTTTCTTTTCAAAATGATATGGAGAATATAACATTACTTATTCTAAAACATCTGATTTAGAAAAGTTTAGAAAATATGATTTAGAATTTATTTTATAGTTCTCAATTGAATTTTCTTTCAATGAGAAGCTACAAAATGAATATTGTTTGATTTGATATTTTCTAATATTATTAAGCATTTTATTGTAATTTGTGAAGTAGTTTGAATGTCTAGTTTTATCAAAAACTAAACATAACATAGTGATGCAATAACACACATGAGGCTAAGGCCTACAGTGATCATACCTGTTTCTTTAATTGAGAGCCCTGGAATGTGAAGCTTATGTCACGGATAGGTGATCAGTTTACCATAAAATCCCCAGTGTTTTCATTCCCAAGCATGATTGGTACTAAGTTTCTTCAATCCACTGAAAGGCTGAATCGACAATGTCCATCTTAAAGATTGAACCTCGGACTTGCACTTTAGAAGCGCGAAGCACTATCACTACACAACTACAATTCGTCTTTATTAAATTAGATTCCAAGATTTTCAGTTTTAATCTCACATTATTTAGTTATATATCAGTGTGCATTTGAAATACTTTTCTTAAAAATATAACTATATTTAAAACTATAAGTAAAAGCAACTTTAGAATCGTAATATGGCAAAATGCTACCAAACATTATTGGTGTTAATAGGTACTAATAAAGATATTCCTTTAATAAAAAATATCATATTTCAATGTTAAATTGCATTTTCTAAAATAAAATAAATACGTACCAAAGTCATTCAAATGATGTTTGAAATATAACAAAAGAGATGAAATAGCAAACAAAAGAAATTCCAACACATTATTGCCAAAATATTACAGAAGATTTCTATGTTCAATAAAGTTAAGTCCTCCATAGTGAATATACTTTTTATATTAATAAATTTTTACACTTTAATTTATACATTTCAATATTTATAAGGAAAATACTAACTTAATTAATTTACTTCGAAAGAGAGTTTGCTTTGAAATTCTTTAATTATAAATTTGATCAACTAAATTATAATCTGGTTTGAAAATATTTATATGAAGCTTCCTTATAATTTTTTAAGTTTATCCCTTACAATTTCTGAAACACAAAAAGTTAGAAATTAATTAGAGGCATGCACTTTCTTAATTGAAATTATTTTGGTTTTTTCTTTTTCATAAGGGGATAAGTAATTAAAATTTTCTAGGATTTTTCAGACATTTCTATTTTATTTTAAGTAATACTTTCAAATGTTGTAGATTATGTTTTGTTTCTATGCTTTGTTTTTGTATTTACTTTTACTGCGCTTTTCCATAGTTCTCTTAAACTGTAAAGTACAATTCTTATTCAAGTCAAAATTAATAAAATTTTACCATTATCATATCAAATCTAAAATTACAGAAATTATTTTATACAAAATATATTTTATAACCGATTTCTGTCATGTCTGTCTTCAGTTCTTTAACAAAACCATTAATTTCATAGTTAATAACAAACTTTTAACTATTATTTTCACATAAATAAACAATCATGATGAAAAAATGATATTTATTTAAAGTTGAGGTGTTTAAAATTTACATACTAGTGGAAAACGATTAAAAAACAAAGATAATACTCAGTCTCAACTTAATATTTGTACATGGTATGAGCTCACTTAATAGAATGCTATTGCTGTAAGTCTGTATACCTTAGACGCACAAATCAATAAGCTTAAGAATAGAAGCATTTTAAAAACTTTAAGCACATGCAATAGATTGTGCCAAGTATTCAATATTTGTGACTCCAAATTAGTTATCAAGGATAAAAATTTGTATTTAGTCTCCTAAATGAAATAACACAAAAGCCGTCTTAAGAAATCCAAATAATATAGCCAAATATTATCATTTTGAAAAACATCCCAAAAAAGACATGACGGTACTGGTAAGAAATACTGCAAAAGGATGTTAATGTCATATCATTTAGCGGAAGTATCCAATATAGCTTGGAAAAACCATTGCGCAAAACCATGAATGCATTAGTGTGTCTGTATACAAAAATATCATTAAAATATTTCTAACAATGGCGAGTACTAGATGACTAACTCTTTGTCACAACAAGCCACAGAAACTGATATTCATTTATCGTTGACCAATGGGCACCTGTGAACCAAGTCACGGAGGTGAATTGCATTACTCAAGCCGTACTACTACATACCTGTTTATAGAGTAGGCCGCATTCAACATCTCCGAAGAATGGCAGAAAATCTCCGAAGAATGGCTACTTTTTATCAAGCATTTGTAAGATGTTGTAAATATTTAATAAAATAAATACAATAGGTAATAAAATAAATACAATAGGTAATAAAATAAATAAAATAATGTAATAAAATAAATACTAAAATAAATATTAAAATAAATAAAATAATTTATTGAATTGTAAATTTTAATATCATTCTGGTCATGAACATGAAATATATGCATTTGCGAATTTAGTTTTGATGCACCTACACAAAATTTATGATTATCTATAGACGTATTAAAAAAATTCCTTTGTAATATTATCAGATGAATTTTTTATTTTAAGAGATGCACCACCTTTACGTTGCAACAACTTCTGTATATATAAAAATCTACATTTCTTTAACTTTTTCAAGTATACATTTTATGCATTTTATATTAAACGTATGTAGTTTGAAATGGATAATCAACATTTATTTTCACTTTTAATTTCCCATAAGATAAAATAGTTAGTTTTTTAATTTTTTTAATTCAGAACTTAAGTCAAATTAAAGGAAATTTCTCAAACACTGCTTTTTGTATAACCTTCTTTCTCGTCACTTCTAAAATTGTTTCTTTAAGATTCTTAGGATTTCATTCCAAACCATCAACATTGATGAGTTGTGCAGTTTTAATATGACATTAATGAATGAAATTACCGTACGGATATAACAGATTTGTAATCACATTTTCTGATACGCGCTTAAGGTAAACTTGGGAGTTTAAGACCCCAATCATTTTTTATATATATTTTACAAATTATCATTATCTATTAATGACATTGCCCCTATTAAAGAGAAACATTTATATTATATATCCAAAGTCAAATTCTAAAAAATAACTTATTCATGTTTAATCTATCGAATTAAAAAATTAAATAATATTACTTTACTTTCACAACTAATTTCTATAATGCATGTCTTCATATTTAATAGATAAATTCATATAAATTAATATCATATTATTCATGAATTTTTTAAAAATGAAATTCTTATCAGTAGAATTATATTGTATTACGAGTTGTTATTTGTTTAACTTGGTAATATTCTCATTTTAAGATTCCTCCTTATTTATTTTTTACCCTTTTTTCTTGTTCTCTAAAATTAAATAATAAATTAGAAACATCAACTTGACACCTTTTTTCATCATAGATCCAGTGCTGACATCTAGTGTCTGTGTCGGAATACATTCTCTTTTCTGTCAGTTATCTGTATAAATTAGGCAATAATATGCTTCATTTGATTTAAAATAACTAATGCAGAATTCTTAGCTTAATGTTTTATCTATGTAATTAATCGTATAATATATTTTTCAATTTATTTTTCCATAAACACTAATTATTTAAAATTAAATATTTGCTTCCACATATTTTAAAATAAATTACTGTTTTGTTTCTTTCAAATAATGAAATATAAATGTTTGTAATGAATTATTGCTAAGAAATAACAATATGCATCCTAATATAAGTTTAGAATTGTACTAAATCAATATAATTAGTTAGAAATTATCAAAGTTGAAGATAATTATTGATTAGTCAATGATATTTTTTTTTTAATTTTATTCACAAACTATATATCGATGCCTAGTACAAAATGAAATTAACAAAAATATTTAAAATAAATAATTAATTGAAGCATCAGAATTTATGATATAGAGTGCAATATTTTTTATTTAAATTTAGTCAAACAATATAATATTGAAATCACACATATTACAGTTAAATACATTAATTGAATTTAAAACATGAAACATTAAAAAAGTTTAAATAAATTGATAAAGAATAAGAATATGCTGAAATAGAAAAATTCCCAAAAGTGATTGTGAAGCTTGTAATAAACAATATCAATATCAAAAAATGAAGTTATACATTGAAAGAATAATGGTGCGCTTTTCCAAAATCAAGATTTGGGAAGAAAATTTATTTTACAATTTTCTCTATTTTTGAAAATTCAAAATAAAACATGCCAATGCCAAGAACATCTGTTATAATCTTGAATACCTCAGTGTGAAACGAGTAAACAAACATTTACATTTCAAAAAACCAAAATAACGGAACTTAAAAAAGCTAAGAAAAAGCTACAATGCAGAATCTAAAGATGGGCAAAAACCATGTAAATTGAGTCTAAGAATTTAAAGAAAATCTTTGCAAAAAAATTTATGATTGTCACATTTTCTGTTACAAAGTGGAATATTTTCTAGGAATGATAAAATATTATACTTGTGTCCTTTGTTTATAATTTGTTAGTTGATTTATTTTTGGTTATTAGAAGAAATTCAGCTCCTGGAATTTAAAAAGTCTGTCTTAATAGAACTACATCTATTAAGACAAAACAACCAATTACACATATATAAGTGTCTACAGTTAAATTATTTATGTAAAAAGATGAATAGATAAGATGGATTAAATAGGTAAATTTCTTTTAATTTTATATTTCATTCTTACTATTATTCTTAAAATATTAATTAAATATTGTCCAGCAATTTAAATTCTAATAATGAAATGAGTAATTTAAATGAGACTAAAATATTAAAGTATGGTAAACGTGATGAAATATTAGAAAAAAAGATCTAGGAGCGAATTTTCAAAGTTGATAGCAAAATTTTCCTTCGCTTGAATCCAAGTACCCACGGAATAAAAACTAAAATTTACTGATCAATATGTAAATTGAAAGTGACATTTACTATTCATAATACATTAAAAACAAATAATGCCTTTGTGTTAAAACATTTTTCACGGAATTGAAAAAAATGTATTCTATAAATATATCAAATAAAAATATATCTATTTAATTAAAATTTTTTTTGTATTATTATAAAGTTATTTTTTATTGAATATTCCATTCATTAATAATAAGTTACACATTTTTATGTAAAAAAAAACTTGCTATTTTTATTCACTGGGATTCTTCAAATAATTCATTTCCTTAAAAATTTATGATTTTAATTAAGTGATTAGGTGGAAAGTGCGATTTAAATGACGATTTCAATTGTTAAACTTTATATATTGATAATTGATATACATTGATAAAAAAAATAATAAAGAAGAGGATAAAAAAAATAATAAAGAAGAGGATAACAGTTAATAATATATATACTACATGAAACATACAAATAAAAATTTACAAAAAATATTTTCCACTTATTAAAAAGAGAAAATACTTTTCCATTTACAAAAATGAGCTAGAATAGAAAGTAGTTTTAGCTACATAAAAGTAATTTTTCATAACAAAAATTTATAAATTTGAAAAAGTTACATAGTTTAAAATATGCGTTAAGTAAAAATTTAAGATATGTTAAATTTGTAATTCTTTCCAAATTCAGAATTATAAGTGTAAAGCTAATTGTTAAAAAAAAAAGCCTTAACTTGAAAAAGAGAAAGTCTCATTCTAGAAGTAAAAACATGCGAAAAAAAACTAAAATTAAAAAGTAATAAAGAAAGTTAAGAAAAAACAAAATTTTCACAGTGTAAAGTACAAAGAAAAGAAAATATCTCATCAACAAACATAATAAAAGTACGTTGATTAGATTAGATGAGAAAAAGCAAAGTAATAAAATTTACATTCCATAACAGAAAGGGACAGAAATTTCTGGAATGTTATTTTTTATAGTGACAATCATTCTTTTCAGTCTTGTTTTGAAGAGATCTTGTTTTAATGAAGCAAGCACATTTTTTATCGAGAAGTCAGAGTCCTAAGGTTTAACAACACCAAAATAATTCAATGAAAATAAATTGATCATGTTAAGTTTTCTTTTTTAAATTTTGATAAAAAAAATATTCAATTATATAATTTCTTTTATATTTAATAATGTAATTTTAATTATTTTTGTCTTTTAAATATCAGTATTTAGTATTTTTTTATTCACATATTGTTTTTTATAATGTATATTTTTAATTTCCTACGTTTATTTTTATCTTTGTTCATTGACACAAAAACATACATCTCATTCTTGATTAGACATTTTCAGATTAAGACTATTTTATAAATTAAATATAATGTATATGAAAGTAACAATGGGAGAAAATATATCTTACCTATAAGATATATTTTCTATATATCTATGTATCTTACCTATAAGATATGTAAGGTAAGATAATAAAAATATGATGCAAGAAGGGGGGAAATAATGAAAAAAGTGTATCGACAAAAAATTAGATAAAACTACATATGAATATGCTGACAGAGTAATGTCTTTTTTTATGTCGTAACAAGATAAAAATGGAATGCATTGTTTTATTTGAAACATATTTCGTTACACATTTGATGTTTCTGTACTTGTTCATATGATTTTAACATGCATTAAATAATTACTCAATCAATGGCACATTTTCTCAATCATCAAAGATTTGAAATGCAGACATGTAAATTGCTGAATAATCCATTTTCTTCATCCATTGCATATAGGTTGCTAGATAATGAGCTTCAAAAATATTTTCAAACTTTATGCTCATTGCAGCTTATTCAAAGAATATAATTTCATTCACAATTAAATGATTTTTTATTGAAATCAAGACTGCAATATTCACTATATAACTCCGAGAGAATAAATAACAGTGGAAAAGTAGTTAAATAAAAAATCTATAATAAAATACGTCTATATTCATTTTGTAAAAACATGTAAGAAAATGCATTTTGCTTCTTTTATTTATATAATATGTTTGAAAAGTAGTTTTGCATAAATAAGCTTTGTTGTAATTTTAAAAATATAATTATGTAATTTTAATTAAAAAATTTAATTAATAACTTTTAATGCTTTTCATCCAAACTGTACCGATTAATCGCTTAACAAAAACAAAAACTACACTTAACAAAAAATAACAAGATCAATAGCCCAAAACTAACATTATTTGTTAAAAGCTTCTTTTAAAATGATTAATGTCTAAAATATCTTTTTACAGTATTAGCAAAAATCATTTAATATGAGTAACTGAATTTAATATGTGTTTAGTTAATGAATATCGAGTCCATAACTTGCTGTCTAATAAGTTATAAATGTCAATATGCATTGAAAATATTATGCAGATTACAAATATTAACAATCAATTCATTTCATAGATTTGAAAGAATTTGAGATTATTTAATTATTGAAATCAAAATCTGAAGCAATCCATGAATAAACAACAATATGAAGAACTCTTTCAATATTAGTATCCTGTATTCTAAAGTTCACCGGCTCTTAAGTAGATCGTAAAAAATATTGTGCTTATTTCAAAATATGGAATAAAAAGTCATATTTATTGATTCATTTGCAATTAAAACACGTAAAAATCTTCATATCAAGTTAATAGTCGTGACTCATAGTTTTCGTAGTTTCGTAATACAGAACAATAAAGTAAAATTGAGTAATAAAGCAAATTACTTGGTTAAAGTCAACTATAGATAAAACAATTTGAATTTTAGAGCACATCCTAAAATATTGCCAAGTAAACACGTCAAGCAAATAAATAATTTCATATGAATTTGAAATTCAATCCTAATACCCTGTAGTTATATCCAGTAAAAATTTGTTTGACTTTTGTGTATAACATATGATTTTAAAAAGTCACACGCATAGCTTGAGTATCTTATTATTATTAAACAAATTGAATATAATTGAAAGCAATTGTCAGCCAATATCATATGAGATTTACCAAAATTTATTGATTAGCGACACGATTACGACTAAAAGGATATTTGATTACATAAAATATGTTGGTAACAACTAAAAAATGAATGTTTTGAACAAAAAATAGTTGATGCCCGGATTATTTCCGATAAAATTTTCACTTAGATAAAATGTAAATTAATTATAGATTTATGTTTCATTACTATTGAGGTGTTTATAAAAGAATGTGAGTGCGCTCGGACGCCTTCTGTCATTGTTCAAATATAGTTCGTTCCTTTAAGAACTTGTCTCTTAACAAAATTTAGGATTACATTCAAGACTCTTGGTAACAGTAAACGAATACTTTTAGTGTGACGAGGATATATACGAGTTGATGACGAGAATTACTTGAGGAAACAGGTCTCCACCTTTATCACTGATAGCATGGAATCAAAGACGAAAAGAATTCCCTTTCCAACATAATACTCAAAATATCTTTCATTCATTTCAATTTAAAAGAGTGTGATTAAAGCTCAGGTTGTAACCAGTTCTGGGGAATAAATTGTGCGATATTGTAATTTATAACATTTATTACACAAGAAATATCAGAATATATTAACACACATGCCACAAAAATTTTTAACAAGAGTACGTTCACTGTTCTTTTGTTCATCAAGAACAAAACGAGGTATTAGGAGTACATGTGGATGAAATTCGAAAACGTATACTGCAGTAGCATCTACTAACACACTTCTTAGTCAAAATAATAAATCGTTTTTTGTTGACCAAATAACATCTAAATAAATTGTCATTTATTTATGTTTTGTGAAATAAGGAAATATGGTTGCTTGTAATATCAAAAAAATATTATTGATCCGCAATGAAAAAGAAAACTTTTCGCAAGTAAACTCGAAATAATCAGTAACATAATTATATGTTACATAGTGTGAAATACGCGCACATGCGAGTCTTCAAAACCCAAATGCTTGAATCAAATCAATGCTCTCAACACTTTTTTTTACTTTCCTGAATGTATTATTTGGAATATAGTTTTATCCGTAATTTATAAACATTTTTAATAATGATAACTGTAAAAATTTTAGACTTTTATCAATCTAATTTTTTGTAAATTCAGGAGTAATAAGCCATACATAATGAAGTTGAAAAATTTATTTATTTTGCAACTGTTATTCAATATATTTAAAAAAACAGCGACAGAGCTATAAAAATACTTTATTTCTAAATTTAAAATTAAATTGATCAATTCAAATTCTAAATCTAATTCATATGACTTGTTCATTAACAGTGTAATATAAATATATTCGTTGTCATTTTGTTTTTAAATATTTAATATGTTTTACGAGAAATAAAGGTAATATAGTCATTTACTCGATGTATGTCAGAAATAAAACTCTTTAATATTAAAATAAAGAGTTGTAAAGATAATAAGTTACTACAAAAATTTTCTACTTCATATGTCTTTCTTAATAATAATTTCAAATTAAAAAATAGCAAGATAAATCTATTTCGCTTTGCTATTCATATACATTTCTAAAATATTTAAGCTAGAATTATTTTGATATTTACTCTTAAGTAATTTAATATTATTGAAAGTAATTAAGTAACAAAAAATTACTGAAATGTAAACATCCAACCTATTTAAAGCTGGCATTAACAACCTGTTGTTCAAATCACCAAATACATTCAATACCGGACTTTTTCCATTGAAGAAAGAATTTTTTACCATTTTTTATTTATTTATATACTTTCAAAATAAATTTGCATAATCAGTTCAAAAATAAAATTCTTATTATAAATTTTCATTTTGAACCGATTTTAGGTAAACTTCAAATAAAATATTTTACATTAAATGCATGAACATCGTATGGTATGTTCTCATGACATCATAAAGGATTCAAAAATACTATAAAAGATTCAAATTATTTCAAATAAATTAGGAATAGAAGTCATATTAGAATTCACAGTCAGAATCATAAAATTTATGAATTTAACACATTTTTAAATATTACCATCTTATACAAATTTAAGATAAAAAAAAGCATAAAAAAATTTTAAGAATTACTTTTTTTAAGATAAAACATTTTATTTTTAATGATGCAATGAATGACATGTTTTTGAACCAGTAATCGTTAAGGAAGACAAAGCAAAAAATCCTTCTCCAAAACGAAAACTATGGATAACCGTTGCAAGATTTTTCACCTTGTAAGGTTTTTAATGAGCTACAAGATTTCATACTACTTTATTTCAAGGTTTCATGACAAGATGACTACTTTCAAGATTTCATTTACTTTTTACGAAGTTTTATGTTAAGCGCACAATCACTTAGTTCATTGCGCAATTAACATCAGATGTCATAAAAATAATTTCCATAGTGATTACCTACAGTAAACAATATGAATTGTAACGGTGTGTTGTATTGATGAAAGCAGCCAGCTACTTAATATATTACAAAGCGCTCATTAACGAATTTTCTTCTTATATAGATGTCTGTAACCATTGGGTGCATGTGTAGAAGTATTTTCTACACGTGTCCATTGACCTCAAACAGACTTCACAGTGTTGTGACTCGCTTCAACAGTGTCTGGAATATTGAAGTTGGATGAGTTCTGACACAGTACAGGTCGTTCTTTCTAATTGTAGGTATTATTATAACGGTTCAAAGATGTATATATCTGTTATCAAGTATTAGTTTTCATGCCAAGAGGAATTAGGAAAATGCCCACCCCATAAGATTAGTATTTCTATTGACAATCTCAATGATGCTAAAATTATGCCTTTTACAAAATTTCAAAATGAGTTGCTTTTTAGCATCCCCTATACAATGAACCGTTATTAAGTAACAGATGAAATGCTTACATAAGTTAATCCTTTCCTTATTAATGTGAATATATTCATAGTTGACTTTCTGGTAGGATTAAAACAACAATTGATTGTTGTACTTAGTAAACTGCTGTGGTTTATTGCGGTTCCTTTATTTTTTTTAAATTTTCTTATCTGTATACATAGTTGTATAAAAGCTGAGCTCAACTTTAATTTCAACAGGCATATTACATCATTCTTGGTTTATCTCTTTAACAAAAAAATATCATAGTACGATTACAATTTTAAACTTATGACATATCATTTTACAATCAAGTTTAGTGCATTTAATTTTAGAAACAACCTTCATTGCAATTTTGTATCTCTGATGGTCTTTCAATATCTCAAAAGAAACTTAATGTGTATTAAATATATTGAAACAATAATATCGATTAAAACTCATGTCTGAGTCCTATAGTCTACGAACTAATCGATTAAAATCCATGTCTACTACATATTCTTCCTTTATTTGCCCTATTCCTAGGAAATAGGTCAAATAAATAGAGGATATGTAAAGCAAAACGCCTATTGCAGAAATTGGTCTCTTTTACGCATTTGCGTAGAATGCGACCATTTACATGCTATAGCATGTAAATGTTCAATCGTATTCTTTATTAACTTAGATTTATATTTCATTGAGTATGTTTACCTACCTGATGGTTTCATTCATAAATTTTTACCAATTTTAACATATAAATCAAAATATAATTCAGATCTATTATATACAGGTAATATACTCCATTTCTTCAGATATGAATAACAGAAATTACAATTCTAAATAAATTTGCTAATAATATTTACTGCAGCTTCAATATAAAAAATGTAAAGTACTAGTCATATCAAGACTTACAACCTAAAACTGGTAAACTGAAATTAATCAAGATTATGTTTCCATGAAGATAATTATTACGAGTAATAAAGTAATCAGAAACATAAAGCACATTTTGCTTGCAACAAAATTCGAAATTATTTTAATATCATTTATGTGGTGCAAATTTTCTCTTCAGAGAGAATATTTTCTGCATAGCATTAGACAAATGTAGAAAATCAAAATTTAGTAACTTTATCCCATTTTGTTCTATTATCCTATAACACCATCCCATTAGAAATGAGCAAAAAGGAAAGATTATTTATTTATGTAAGATATTTTTGAAAAAGGATAGATATTTTATTTTATAATCTAAGACACTAACTTATAAACACATAAGAATGATAGGATTATAAGAAAAAAATAAATCAAATTTAAAAACGATAAGTCCTTGTAATATCAAATTATCTTAAAATATTTGTTTCTTTTAAACCTCTTTATTTCTGAGTATTTTGTAAAAATTAGAGAAACAAAATTTTTGCGAAATAAAAATTTTCATATAAAATTTTCATGAATTATAGCATATAATAATCTCTTAAAATGTATTTCAGATTGAATAACATCCATTACTAAGTGTTTCTAGTAACTGTTTTCTAAGAAAAATATTCTATTAATGAAAATGCATTCAAATCATACATAATGTATTTTTTCCCAATGAAACTAAATATTGAAATTAGAAAATTCGTTGACACAGTAGTAAAGAATTCTCTAATTTTTTTATTTCAAATTCTTTTAATAATTTTTGAAAAAAAAAATTTCCGTCTCTACTCATTTATTCATTCATGTTGACTTGTTCATTTTTATGTGTTTATCTGTTAGAATTCTTCATTTAACTATTTAGGTAAATTTATTCTAAAAGAATGTTCCGATTTCAAAAAATAAATTATAATCATTTATTGTTAATAATATCACAACTTTTTTATCCTTACCGTTTGTAAAAAATTTAATTTCTTAAAAGATAACAACAGTTTAAATAATTTAAGCATATTACATAAAATTATGCTATTTTTAAAATTTTTATTTTTAATATCTGGGAAAATAAAATGTGTAGAATGCTCAAGAAAGAGTACTGTAAGATGTATAAATATAAATTTTATAACTAATTCCGAAATAATGTTACAAAAACAAAATATGTAACTATTTTTGAAATTTTATTTATTTATGAAATACAATTTTACATTTCCACTGTCAAATAAATAAAGCAAAAATTAAAAATCAGGTGAATAGGCTTCAATATTTTATGCAGTCATAAGTATCTAAATAATAAAATTAATGACATACTTCTGTAAATTAAAGATCCTTTCAATATTATATATCACATTATCCTGATTTGATGCTTACAAAATGTATTACTAAAACAGCTGTTTTGATAATGTTATGCACACAATTCTCAAAATTTAAATATATTTCGGCTTATATATTTATGTAACAGCAAATGTTATCAAAATAGGTTTAAAAGTTATTTTGACAGCCGGCTTCTATATTTCAATTTTATTTTGGATAAAACTATGTTTTCTTTACATTATAAAATCATTTTATTTTCAATTTTTTAAATATTTCATAAAAATTCAATTAAAACCAAATTTTATTATAAAAAAATACTTTTCTAATAGAATAACATTTCAAAAACAAATAATTTATCAAAAGATGTGACAACATAAATAAAATAATAAATTACCTATATTTATGAGCTTAGGGATAGAAATTTTTAGGTGGTACCGGACCTTCTTAATTTTAAGTTTGTTTGTCGCTCAACGGTCAGTTTTTACACACGAGGGCTAATTAGATCGGGACCTATGGCTTCAAGTGGATTCCGAACCACTACAAACATCCATGCCTAAGGTGGGATTCGAACCCACGAACTGTTGAACCGAAGGCAAGAGCGCTAACCATTCGGCTACCAGCTCGGCTAATTGTAAACATGAATGGTGAGGTTATTGCATGGTATGCCTTTACTTCTAAACTATTACATAAGCATGTTGTCATTAGTCTGTAACATCTTAGCATCCATTCTCTTTTTCATTATGATTAGTACTTTGAAATTTTATTTTTCCTGGTGATTTTGCTAACTTCATTAGGTAGCCACTTTTACATGTGGAAATATCATTGTACCTCGTTTTAAGAAAATTCTGCAAAATGGAAAAGTTATAAGTGAATTCAGATTCAATTAGTAGCAAAATCAAGCAATTGATCTTCATTTTTCATAGTTGCTTTTAAAAAACATTTATATGTCAATATAAGATAAAGCATGATTTTTTCACATTTTTTAGCCGAGATGGTTACTGAATAGAAGCTCTTTGGTCTTTGGTTCAACAATTCCTAGGCTTGAATGCTTGTAATGGCTCCGAGAGAATTCATTTTAAACAGTAATTCCTGGTCTATTTAACCTTAGTGTGCAAATTGTGTCCACTGAGCTATAAATAAATCAATCGTTTATATTTTTATGTGTCTTTTGTAGCTACAAATATCAACAATGATTTGAAAACGAAGCAATACTCTCATTCGTTTTATATTATGACTAAATTAATCCTGTTTCATGTCTTTATAAACTGTGTGTCTTTAACGCATTGTACAGAAGCAGATCTTGTATTATTATTTAAGAAAACGAATAAAATTAATTTTAAAAAACTATTGAGTTTAATGCAAAATTTTCCTTCTACATTTTAACGATAAGAAATTCAGTGTTAATAAGAAAAAAAATATCGAATAAAGGAAGCAAAATGTGTGTGTAGTTTTCAGGAAAAGTAAGTTTTTTTTTATGAAAAAAGAAAATGAAATATTTTAACAACTCTATTTTTAAGAATAAATTTATAGTCATATTTCTTTGCCAAGCATCCAAAACTATCCATTGACATGGAAAAATCAAACATTTTAATGTGTGGAATAATTTTATTGTCTTAAACAGAAGCTTTATTCAACATCTACTTTTTTATTTGAAATATTTTGCCTTATTTTTCAGTTTTCAGTATACAATTCCTTACATTATTATTAAGGAAATTTCCTCCTTGTTTATGAACAATTAATAAAGTTAAATAGAATCACCTGTTTTACTCTCTACTTAAAAGATCTAGAAAGAGTCTAGAAGATTTGTCAATAGATTAAAATCTAGAAGATATGTGAACGCATTTCAGTGAAATGCATTCCCACATCTTCTAGATTTTTTTGAAAAATATAGTATCCATTTTTTAAAAAAATGCAATCTATGTACTTCTTTAGAAACATAAATTGGAATAATTGAATATAAACACATGATATTATCTTTAAATAAAATTATATTACCTGCCTAAGTTTAACATAAAAATTTGTTAATAAAATTCCATCGAGCGCATGTAATTTATATATTATTCTCTGTAATTTTGCAAAATATTAAATCTTAGTAAATTATTGATAAGTATTTTCTATTACTTGCAAAAAATACTAATTCTTAATTTACTATAAATAAATATTTATTTCATTTATTATAAAAAATTTTCTTCTTACTAAATGACTATCTCAATATTAAATTTGGATATGTTTTGCTTGAAAAAAGTCTTAAGTATTTTTGTTAAATATAAGAAATGACATTGAAGATATTTAATTTTCAATGTCATTTCTATTTTCACCAAACATTAAAATTTGGCTGCTATAAATTAATAAAAGTTGGAACCAACTAAAAACTTTTTTTGCTGTGGCTCGTAACTTAAATATGATAAACATTTATCAAATGTATCAAATATTAATAAATAGATTCATAGGATTCACTTCTTAATTACATATTAATCCTTACAAATGTTAACTTATTGCTTGGGGAAAGAAACAAGAAACCGCAACAGGCAGACATTTCTCATTCTACGTGCGATACAATAGTTAAAGCGGGCAAAAACTTTTTTCCGCTTTTATCGGCTAGAGAAGCAATAAATTGCACTTTTTTTATTTTCCTTCTTTTTGTATCAACAAATCCAGATAGCAAAGAGTGAGTACTGGTGATAGGAGCAATTCCAAGAGAAAAACAGGTAAAAAAAAAAAAAAAGATAGTTCCAGGTTTCATACGCCCCAGGTAGTGATGTTGGACCCTGATATTTTTATCGCAATTTTCCTGAACCGAAAATATATGCATATGAAAAAAAATGTAATCTTACGGTATTTGGTGTTCCCCGATAACATGCTCGCAGGGGATTTTTGTCCCGCAATTTATCTCCCATTACTGTTTGGCCGTCTTTTTTCGAGAAGAAAAAAGAATTGCGTCGCGATACGCTGTTGAACCGAGCCGTGACTTACGCCAAAGCCCTTAATAGAGTGTGGAGGATTCATAAATATGTTCTGCATCAAACAGTGTCAAAAAATAAAAGAAAGTAGCTAGAGATGTAAAGTTTGCTCTCATCTAAAATGTATGCGAGATGATTGCAAAGATAGGGGAAAGACGAAAATCTCACCAAGTTTTCTCCTCATTCAACTGTAAGTAAAACGTGATGGGTAGTTTAAACACCTGCTTATGCACTCTTAAAATATTTCGAGGCCTCTTACGCTTCACTAAAAATTATTCCCTCTCCGCGGAAAAGATAGAAAAAGTTAATCCCAAAGAAAACAAAACCCGAGCGAGAAAATGAATGGATACACAAAATGTTCATTAGTGAAAGCTTAATTGAAAACTCCTGAATAAGCATTTTAAAATTTATCGGTTTAATAATTAGAAAATTATGTTTAACTTTTACTAAGAGAAGATTAAGGAAATAAACAGAATGTATTTTAAAACTGTCATTAGGTAGGATTATTTATATATCGTTATCGAAACAAAAATGCAAAATTAGAATTAAATTACTTTCTGCAATCTCCTTTATCCATATTTAACTTTCCTTTTTCACTATGACTCACCAAAGATGCACGTTTGTTGACAGAAATTAAAAATTTGTTTCTAAATATTCATGATATTTTATTCTTTTCGTTCAAAGTGAGATTGGTGCCTTAAATTTTCTTGTATTTTAGTTATTTAAATGCCATTATGCGATTTCTGAGTTCATTTATGATTGGGAAAATTTATATTTGTGTGTGTTTCCTAGAGAGAAACAAATAAATCACTCACTTGGAATAAAAATATATTAATTTAAATAGAAATTGATATAAAAATTTTATTTAACAGAAACCACATAATGTATGCGGTTTGCTTAATTGTACTGATTAATTAAAAATTATTAAAATAGATACAATGAAAATTTTTCATCAATGTTTATTTTTTACATGGAAATACTTAAATCCAAACAAAGATTTTCATCAAGAATAAGTGATTAAAATCTATTTCATTACTGGACAATTTTAAAAGATGTCTAACTTCAGATTTCTTTGAAAAAGTGGTCGAAGGAATCCTCAAATCTGCATTATATTAGATAAATATTTATTCAATTTCGAAGATGTTCCAAAATATCTCGATGTAAGATTTAAAATATTTTACAATGTAGAGCTGTGAGCGATTCAATAGCGGATTAATTTGAAGAATAAGAAAAATTAAAACTATATATATATATTGAGCTTTTTATCCAAACAGCTTTTCCTAACTGTTAAACAAACTACCATTGTTCTTTAATTTTTATGGTCATTAAAAATTTGTGGAAAACTTCAATTGGTTTCTTGGCTTAATCAATAATTTCTTAAAATTTTAGTGAGTAATAATTCTATTCTTATTAAATTAAATTATTCTAGTTCTCTTGGAAGATGCATTTCCACAATAATTGTATCAAACAAGAATTGATCCATTTAATTTATTATCTTCTAAATAAATCTGTGTATATAATTGGAGGAAATGCAATTTATAATATCCAAAATTATGAAGGAATATTGTTTGTTTAAAAATATTTTCAAATAAACTTAATAATAATAAAACTTAATAAAAAATGTGAGCTTATTGACAGAAATAATAGACTTTCTACGGAGCCAAAAATTAAAATGACCGTTTCTAAAATTACTATTCAGTCGTGTAACAGGTTTTAAACCCTTTATTCGTGTTAAAATCATCATCCGATTGAAAATTTTACTTGAAACCTCCTCCATTCTAATTGATGAGCTATATAATAAAAGACATGCACCCAAGCATCTCGATAAAGATAATTTGTCGTCTAATTTCAAGAGTTCAAACTCACTTAACTTTCAATCAGAAACAAAATAGTATGAGAAAAACGACTCACTAAGTTTTCGAATTAGATTATCTCTCTTATTTATGAAAAATGATAGGAATTCAGTTAAGATTCATACAGGCATATAATATTTTTGATTTATCACTCTGCATAAAATAATTAAATAATTATATCATTCCATATGACCAAATGTTTAAAGAATTATTCAGTAAATGAGATGGTGAAAAGGTAGTAAACTTTCCTGTATAATAACTCTATTTATTTAATCTTGGTTCATTACGCACATGAAGAGGAAATCCCTCAACCAATAATAATTTTATTATGCTAAAATGTGAACCTCGAACCGGGGTAAAGGCGGAATGGTTATGTTCTGGCCTTCAGTTCAGTTCCACCTGATGATTATTTGTTCTGATTCGGAATCCACTAAAAAATAGTAAGCTTTGGTCAAATTATCCCTTCAAGAGAATTGTATATATGAATTATTTATGCTCGGTTTTGGTCACACACACACATACACACTGTAAGTGACCTCAGAGCGATAAAATGAACCTAAATGATCTTGATTAGTGTAGTTAACAAATACTATTATAATCTAAGAAACAGTTATCTTAAAACAAAAATAAGCCTGTCTAAAATCAGCTTCAACAGCTTATATAATAGGTAGATTGATTATTAAAATAATTAAACTTATATTTACCGATTCCATAAATAAATCTGAGAGTGTATTGAATTCAAAAAATGTCCATCTTTATGATTTAAATTAATTTATTTTAGTCAAGTACCATCACATTTTTGTCCATAGGGAAAATATTAGTAATTACTGTATCTTCTATAAATACATTTTCATTCAAATTAGAAGTTTATTTTTAGACAAATGAGAGAGATCAAATAAATAATGAGAATGATGCGTGAAAAAAATGCTGAAGTCTCAATTTTAAATCAAATATTTAGCGAAGTACTAATTTCAATACAAAATATTAAATTTTAAACCAAATATTTTATCAGTATTTTTTAAACTAGCAGCTTTTAATATCTAAATCTGAAATTAATATCTAAAGAGTTATATTTTACAGTACGTAATACGCGTTTATAAAAAATAAAGAAATTTTTATATATAAAATATTTCTTGTTATAATTTAATTATTCAGGCCATTACCATTATTCTTCACGCCATAAGATAAGGCTTTGTTGTAAATTTTACTTTAAACAAATTTAAAAAGTTCAAGATTTTAAATAATATTTGCGAAATTTAATATCATTTGTGTTTTATTACTATTGAAAAGTATTTTATACCTATCATTTCATATCTCACATATCTTAAAGTGTGTTTCATGTTATCGTTAAGACTCGTTTCTCAATAAAATTGCATTAAAGTGTTTCATGTAGAATATGCAACACACAGTCATTCATAAGCACGGAAATAATAAAAATATATATTAACAGCAGATAATCAGTGAAACTACTACAGTTGCACTAGACAGGTAGACAAGGTTATGAATTAAGTGTAGATTTGGCCTTCTTGAAAAAAACTTTCTAATCAGTAGTTTCTAAACTTTCTAATCAGTAGTTGTATTTTTCACACATCCTTCAGAAAGCATTCTACTATTCATTGACAAAAAATGAGTCATGTTTTTTTCCTGGATAATCCATGTTGAAAGTCCTGATAATCTTGCAATATTTGTTCTTCACCTGCAGAAAGCAGATAGAATGTGCACTGATAATTTCAAAAAATATTTAGTATGGATGTTCGAGAAACTTCACTGACGGATTCTGGTTTCAAAGATGCATTCAAAACAAGAAGCTAGACTACACTTGAAAAAAAAAAACATTATTAGAGTTTAATCTGAATTTATTTGAAAACTGTTGGAAACAAATTTGTGTTAAGTTTGACTCATTATATGAATTTTGATGTAGTTCTTGAAGACTATTCGCGTTTATTGGTTTTGATGATGATTACAAATTTGGGTAAAAATACAGCCTTTAGACTTACAATGTACAGCAGAGCTCCAATTATCCGAATCAAATGGGATCGGACTCTATTCGGGTAGTCAAATATTCGGATACATGGATTTTTTCAAAAAAGGGACTGTTTTAATTAATTACTGTATATTGAAAATGAGAGAAAAAGCTACATATTTTTAAAGTAAAAGAACTTTTATAATCAATAAAATTTTAAATGCAACACTTTTACAAATTCAGGTACTTACAAGTGCTATATATTAATATGATATGTATGTGCAGTGCTGTAAATGAAAGTCATTGTTTCCTTAACATCCTGGTCAAAATAAGCTGTTTCACTGTCTTCGTCCGCTTAGCATAGAGAATTCGCATGTGGTCACACTGTATGCACTTGAAAACAGTTTCAAAGCCAGCAAATGTTTCATTGGCTGATGGTTCTATATCTGCTTCCTTTTGTACATTAAGGTTTTGCTTGCTTTTATCTTTAGGAAAATTACTTCTCTTCTTCAGCTTAATTTATTTTTCTGAAATTTTTAAAACGATTCAGATAATCAGTGATTTGGATGGACGAGGGTTTTAAAGTTTTCAGAAAATCAAATTATATATTTCATTCTGCATAACTCAAAAATATTCAAAAATAAAACATGGTCACTAAGATATTTCATCCTCTACAGAATTAATCTATCACATACATCAAAGAGGGGTTTATATATCATCTCCTTTCCTGTAGAATATAAAAATGCATTTCACTTTGTAGAGTTAAAAATCTACTTAATCCATAAAATCAATTAAATTTAGATCTTTATTCAAATAAACTAACACGAAAAACGCAGAAGCTAATATGTTTCTCAAAATATATAACAGTATTTTTAAAGTTCTTTCCTTAGTTATTCCAAAATAAGAATTTGTTTGAAATTTTAATTTGGTATTTTATATCCTCTCAAAATTTCTCATTAAATATTTATGACTCATGTTTATCGCCATCTTCAAATCACACAAAAAAGAAATATTTCATTTTTATTCAAATCAGTATTTAATTAATTCAATTATATAATAAGTTATTTTATAATAAATATAATTATTTAGTAAATTAAATCAGTATTTTAGCCAATTAAGTTTAAGATTCATAATATTCATGAGAGTGTCACATTGTAGATTATTATAATTTGAATTATTACCATAACCAAGTTTATAAAATCAACAATTCTGCAATATTTCATTCACATATTCAATATAATATGAAATATTAACAATTTTACAGTATTTCCATTTTTATTTAAACGTAAATTTAATATTGGGATCTAAATATACAAAACTTTTTTTAAACTATTATGCACAATCAAACGGGTATATCTTCCTTTTTCAAACCCCAGTTTTTTGGGTTTTCTCCAGACTGTGTAGTCCTTTTTTTTCTTCAAATTAAACTATAAAAACAATAGCACAATATATTAGATCCATTAAACTTCCGTAGCATTCGTTTCGAGTTCCTTTTAAATTTGCTTCAAAATAAAAAAATTTTGAATAATCTAGAAACAAAAATTTTACATTCATTTTAATGACTTTTAAAAACTTAATACAGAAATAGAACTATAAATCATGCAGTGTATTTCTATATAGATAAAATAGAAATGTGATTTATCTTTATAATATTTGAATTAATTCCTCACGTAATAATATCCTAGAAAGCAAAGGTTATCATAGAAATACATAAGATAGAATCCGAAAAATTATGTCCTTAAATTTTATATATAATAAAAGCACATAAAATTTTATAAAACTAATATTAATAAATAAAAATTATATATATATATATATATATATATATATATATATATGTATACATATATATATTATAACATTATATATTTTATATATATTACAGCCTACCACAAACATTTGAACCTTCTCTTCATACTGGGGTCACTTTTCTTGATTAATATTAATATTAAATAATGCATAACGCACATATACAGTTCATTATTATGCCACAGAAAAAGTCAGTGACATAACATTGTGTCACATAACATTTTTTTCAGGCTGCCTAAATGTGTTTTATTCACTTTTTAACTACCGATTTCAGCTGAACAAAAGCGCTAAATATATCCAACCACCTTGTAAATTTGCGCTATTGCCAAGTGATGAGATCGATATCTGAGCTGGTACCATCCTTTGTCCTGCCACATCAGTAGGAAGGACATTGGATCTTTTGGAAATTTTAATATGTAATGGCTTTCTGAACACGACGATTTTTAATGAGGCAGGCATTGAGCTCATTACCTCTTGGACTCGAAAACAACATTTTTCAATATCAGACTGTCACATGCCCCTCTGTTAATAAAAAGTAACGTAGCTAAAAATAATAAATATTCAAAATAATATCATATATATTTTTCAGATTGATTCGTTTTATTTCTTAGATCTTAGTTTGCAAAATATGTACAGTATTTTTGCAACAAACTAAGAGAATGAAAGTTTTGAACACTATATATAAGTCTTAATTTCAGTGTAGGATTAAAAAAAAATTCTAAAAATATTCCAAAAATAAAAAATGTTCTAGATTCGAAAAAATTAGTCATTTTGATTTCACTAGAAAGTTTAATTTCAGAAGACGTATTCAAAAAATATTTGATTACATATCGGGTGAAAATATTTATTAATAGAAAAGAATCATAAAGAGCAGCTCCTTGACATTGGCTTTCTAATCATTAAGTCTCTTTTCGAAACAACCGTAATCAATTTGTAACGAACAGCCCTTGTCATTTCAGTTTAAAATTTCACAAAGTAAAAAGCGTTGGCTCTCTTTCTCCTAATAAACTTGTCAACTCAAACATGTGTAATCCTATTAAGTCTGTGTTAGTTATCTTGAACAGCGAAAATGCAAAAAAGAAGGTTACAGTGTTTACTTAAATCTTGTTTACTTTGATTTTTTTTTTTTTTATTTTTCTTATCTTCCGTATTCCATCCGTGCATAATCAAATTCTAATATTGAGTTCGGTAAACTTTACGTGGTCGTATACTAAATTTCAAAAGTATTTCTCAACGGTAGGAAAATATTATTTTTTTAAAATTTCGAGAGAATTATTTTTTAAAGTTTTAAATAAGGATTAACCTGATTTCTGCGCTCTTAATAAGTAGAGAAAGCAAATAAGAGTTGATATCTGTGAGAGTCGGCGGCAGAATTCATTGCTAACGAATATGTAGTCTTTGAAAATTGAAATAAGAAATGAAAGATAAGATAATAAACCTGAAAACATATCATTATTTTCATATGTTTTATCACATGAAAACATAATAATATTTTTATATCCTTAGATGTTCTCGAACTAGTTCTCTTATGAGAACTTTTTTTATTATTATATGCCTAAGATAATAAAATCAACTTTTTATAATAACAAATCTTATTTGAAACAAAGATTTTCTCTTCTTATTAGAGTATAGTCGAGCAAGGACAGCGCGCGTATAATTTTTATAAATAATAAATCCCTTATTAGTTTGATGTGAAGCAAAATAGTATAAAATAATGAATGTTTTTATTGAAGTAACAATTTCAATCATTTATTTCCACTTTTTTCCGTCTATTATTATGTAGTATCTAAAACATTTTCTTTCTGTTTTCACATCAAACTCTCTTCACTTTGATTTCTTAAAACATTTAAATTGATTAATGTTAATTATTTAACTTTTTACAAAATTATATAACAAAAATCTCATTTTAGTAAGAGTTTTGATGAAAGAAAAATGCATATAGCATTTTTCTGCATCAAGATTATTTTTTATATAGAATTAATTTATACATTTATTCTCCTGAGCATTATAGTGATGAATGCATGTATTTTACTTTCAAATTTGAACTATATCACTAATTTCTTAAAGCTTCAATAGTTTTGTGATCATAACTGAAAACTGTAATTCTTTTAATCACAGAATAGTAAAGAAACTTGGAAGTCTGATCCACGCACATACACAGTTTTATCGCAAAATAAAATTCTATCTATTGAAATATTTTAAACTGTTGGTCTCGGTATAATTACCTCTCATGTACCAAAAATGATCGCTAAACGACAACTAAACCAATCCCTATTGATATAATAGAATTCACTCAAGATCAATGTCAAAATATAAATGATCAAATGGAGAAACATAATCCACCAGAATTCCTTGATTTGTATTTTGTTATCGAAAAAGAATGATTTTTTGTCATAGTAATGATGACAAAACCTAGTTTCAAAGAATATGGTTTCAATCCATTCGTCCTAGGGGGTGTCTTTTTATTGGTAGTTTATAAAAACACAATTTACCAATGAGAATAAGTTTAAATTTTTTTTTATTTGTTACTTAATATTCTAAGAAAAACTATAAGGAAATATAATGGAAATATAATAAATGTTTAGGTGTTAAACCTTTTATTTATCAAACAAATTTTATTACCACATATTAAAATCACATTCAAAACTATTGTACTAATTTAATTCTATTTGGTTTCTTTGTCGATGCTCAACATTTTCAAATCCCAGTATCTATAGACTTAATTTAAATAAGATTCAATATAATAATATCTATAAGTACGATGATAGGGGCAAAGGGTTAAAGTCAATTATATAACTTGTCTTGATATAATAAATTTTAAAATGATCAAATGTCTGATAGAAATGCAAAAGGATAAATTCAATAGTTTCTCCACCTTTCCTTACTGATGAATAGAGCAGGATTAGAGGATAACCAGCTGTGCTCCTATTTTCTCAAAAATTCATATGCTAATATCTCTCCTCATTCCATATGAAATAAGGTTATATGAATTACTAGGCCACCAAATGTTTCCGGACGCGGAATCCTTTCCGATACTTATATGATTGACTACCTATACTCACTTATTTAACAGGTGGTTGTGGAACAAATAACCAGTGATTTCACCTTATCACACAAATAAAATAAATAGCAGTGATTATTTTTACATAGCTACGAAACGCTCATAATTTGCTTAAAATGCTTAAAATAAACCATTTAATAAAAGCAAAGAATCAGCTTTAATTACTTTAAAAGTGTAAAATAGCATTTCTTGAAATATGATGAGTGTTATTTTTATATAATATACGAAAATATTTTAAAAAATTATCTCTGAAGTTACTCTGTTGATATAAAATAAGTTAGCAAGCTTGTTCTAATGAAACATTTATCTGATTCCCAAAGTAAAATCTCAACCTTCCTGTAAAAGATGATTCGGTCACTAAACTTTTATTTATATTTTATTGCGTAATCTATGGTTGGTTATTTATTTCATATTTTATTTATGCATATAAATTTGGACTTAAATTTTATTTTATACTATTACTTAATCCGTATTTTATTAAGGAATTTATTTTCCTGTAAAAAGAAGTTTTTGAGATTTGAGGAATAATAGCCTTTAAATAATCTTCCGCAATTAATTTGATTCAAGTATCTTTCATACAAACACACACACATTTGAAACTAATTCAAAACTTGATTTATTTGTATTATGAGGAAAATTTACTTGACTATCTACCTCTTCATTAAAAACTTAAGTGCATGTAAAACAGCGTAATTAGGTTAGTTTTCTTTAAAAGTTGCTTGTAAATGAAGGATTTCAAACAGTTAATCATGTAATTAAGAACAACATAATTAGATAATTTTCTTTAGAAGTATTTTCAGTATGGTTTTTATTTTCATTAAATAAATTTTTTCAAATATTGCAATACGTCATCGACTTTTCTTATTGCAATATGTGTAGTAAGTTAGCATTAATTGTAATTAACTTCAATTTTCTAAAAAACATTATAAAAAATTAAATAACTCTAAATTTTCTTATATTTCTTATAAAATTCAGTGCTTAGAAATAGATTTTATCAATGAACAATATTATTTATATATATACTATACACATAATTCTGTATCATTAAACAGTTAGACTAACAATTAAAATGCCGCCCAGCCTACATGGTGGTTATGAACTTCGGCTCTCCGAGTGGACTTGGTTCGAATCCTGAGTAAAGCATGGCTGTAAGAACTGGGGAATAAGTAGAACTTTCTGCCTGTAATGGATCCCTATTGCAAAGGAAAGCAAAGCACCCTCTTGTTCCTGTCTGGAGTCATCATCAGTAAATGTTCTCTACTTCTCTCTGTTGTCCTTTCTCATGTACACCAGATATAAACACGCTATAAGAGAAGAGCTATTAAAATTCCAAGAAATGATTTTTCAATCTCCAATTTCATCGCTTTATCCAGCTACACCTTATGTACCCGCTATACGCTGCGTTGATTCCTTTTATATCTAGTTCAATAAATTTATAGTTGAAATCAAACTTACTAATTAATTAGTTAGATTTTAAGAAGAGGAAATGTGTATGCAAACTTTGGAGAAGTTATTCATTGAAAAGAGGAAAAATAAATTAATTCATAATAAAAATAGAGGAACATACATTAGGTATTTTTGACGAAATAGAGAAAAAATTAAAAAAAAATAGAAATATCCTTTCTGATTGAAATTTTAATTTAAACGTGAAAACATAATACACTACATTTTAACACATAAATCAAAGAGCAATTGCATGCAGTTTCATAAACAAATTACGTTACACATACACTAATCACTTAAAAAGACGCTAGCAAAGCTGTGTAACAAAAATGAATAGTACTTGTTGTTTTCCAGAGTACTATAGCAAAATTATCTTTAAATCACTGAAATTTGAGAAGAAAATATAATCTGCAAAATATAAAAAATATATTATTGAAAAAGAAAACTAAGGATATTGTAATAATAACAAACGAGAATAATTCGTGTATGGTAAAAGAGGTATTTGCTATGTTCTTAAATTTAAGTATTTGTCTAGATTGATAAGAGAAAACTATACAGCTATATGAAATTAAATACAATTTTAAGTTCTAATCTAGTATATAATGAGCAGCAAAGACAAACATTAAGTTAAAATAATATAAACAGAAGCAAAACTTGCATTACATTTTTTTCTCAACTCTGTACAACTAAAATTTTAGTAAGCATGAAACAATGTTGAAATTTTACAACTTTAATGTGTAAAAATGTCTTAGAAAACAAAATATATGTTCTAATCTAGTTATGAACTAAAAAGACAAACATTAATACAATAAAAATTGAAGCAGAAATTAAATTTTAAATTTTCTTTTTTGTATACGGCGGACCAAACAAAAGGAAAACTAAAAAAAATAAATTTCCAATTGAAATTTTAAATTAAACGCGTAATTTCGACAGTTTAACATAGTACAAAATAACTTAGCAAAAGTGTACATAATACAAAATAATTTAATTACCAGGGCATCTCGAAACGATATTTTACATCACGAAATGAAGTTTTATGCATAGATTATTAACTAAAGACAAATCGATTCACATGTATAATTTTCTAGTCATTAAGTATTAAATTAGGTATTTTTTTTCATTCAAATCCCAATGTATTTTTGATCAGTAGATAATAGGTAAAGGCAAGAACAGTAATTTATCAAAAATTGAAAAAAATAATTAACTCTGTTATCTTTAAAAATAATTGACCTGTGAGAATGTAGAAAAAAGTGGAAGCTATAATTTTTCTCTATTCCTCGTAGTATTGTATATTGGGAACAACTTTAAAAGAATAAAAGAACTATTTACACTTTCTTATTGAAGCGGGAAATGCTCCGAAGTAGAATGTTGCTGCGCTTAAATTATTTACATCATAGTATAACCAACTTTGCAGTGTTTAAATCAGAGTTATTTATTTTAAATCAGTTAAAACGCTGTAATCAAAATTTCGAGATGAAACATAGTTTTTATTTTAATTTAGACAAAGACCAACTTTCCGATAAGTTGCTTTTCCTTATTTGAATACTTTCCTTTAAATATACATGCAACCAGATGAAAAATTAAACTCTTATGAGCTTTTGGAATCTACTTTAGCAGGATTTGCATTTAATGCAGTATTTTAAATAATATCTAGAGAGAATCGGATAATCTCCTTAATATATATAACGTATATCTTTTCCTTAATATATAACTTAAATATTTCCAATTTAACAAGGCCCCACATCTTTCATTTTGGGTGTAATACTTAAAGAAAATATGAAGAGTGTCATTGTTCTGCGTAAATAAGAAAGGAAGGATAAGTTTCCTCTTCGCTGTATTTTCCAAGAGCCTTCTTTCTAGACAATACCCAGGCGTAAAGTTTTGAAATACTAAACGTTAACATATGCATGTGAAGGACTTTTATCTGAAAGACTGAAAGATGAAGCATCAAAAGCTTGAAGTTTCTACATGATTCCAGACATTTCTACTCACATTTTCATTTCATGACAACTAGGTTTTTCTTTAAAAAAATTATAGTAAAACTTTTTTTTTCTCAGATAAGACTGGAGTTTTGTTTCAAGAAATTTGGCATGAATCTAAGGAAATACGATTGTAAAATTCTGTCTACCCGATTTATATTCTGTTTTTCCGTATATTTCGACGATTTCCATTTTCTCTTCTCTCGTAAGCGCCATATTAGAGAACTCTGTATTATATACCACGCCGTTCCATTTATATTTTGTGCCGGAGTTTTGTTCCCAAATCTTGTACCATATTACTTCTTCCATTCCTTTGTTGCGTTTGCTCTGGTCTTTCTGTCGCTCTCTGCTATTTTAATATCCTTATACCGACTCCCTACTTTCCAATAACACGTATGAGATGCACGAGAACTCTTTCGTTATTACTTATTCCTCTACCCTTAGGTAGTGAGATGTCGGCAATAGAGAGGACAAAAAGAAAAGGAAGACCTGTCTCTGCAAAAAAGCACCAGCCCGCTATGAAAGGAGCATGAAATAAAACATGCTTGTTGGATTCTGGAGGAAATGAAAGTACATGCAATGGCACTTGTAAAAAGAGAAGAGCTCTTCTAAACTTTTGCAGCACAACAGATTTTATTTCTCAGCCGTAAGAGTTGCGAGTTACAAGAAAAAGTCATGTATTAAGAAGAGTAAGGCCTCTCTCTCTCTCTCGTAGAAGAAATGCTGCAAGTGAATGAAATAAAGGCTCTCGAAAGAAATCAAAAATTCAAACTCAAGATAAGATTCAAAATTGAATCTTTTCCTTCTTAAAATTTGAAACATTTTCCAAGAAAGAAATAAGAAATTTTGAACTTGGATTGAAAAATCATATTTGCGAGAATATCGATTAAAAAAAAGTAAAATTGTTTTACTAGAAAAAGTATTGAATAATTTATTCATGTATATTGATAGAACCTATTTTCCATTCTCTTCTCTCAAACTGTTTTTTTACTATGTTACTGATAAATTGTTTCGAAAAAAATGTAAGTTATATTATTACTTAAATGTAAGTTATATTATTACTTAAATGTAAGTTATATGTCTATACTTAAATGTAAGTAAAAATGTAAGTTATATTTCTACTTCCGTAATTTATAAATAATATAAATTACGAAAGTAGAAATACTAATAATAATACTTTATGTTATAAATTCGACTTCTTATAATAAATTAAATTTACAATAAATTGCTATTTATCTTAAATTTACAAACAAAATTAGTTGCTTGATTTTTAAAAAGCAAGCATAACTCTAAACGCTTCATACTTCATAGTTATTATTATACAATAACATAATTTATATATATTACATATATATGTATATAATATTTATAGGAGATTTTATATAAATAGCGAAGCCTAAAAATAAAAGAAATATATACGCTGGTGTGCAAAACTTACGCAACAATGTAAATTTAAAACAGATAGTCATGAAATTGCAGAAAAGAGGCAAGCGCCATTTTCAGCACATCACGGGGTGACAAGAATCACACTTTACTGTTTTTTTTATTTTATTTTTATGGTTTATTGTGTCACCTTAATTAAGATGGCCTATTTACCTGCTATCCTGGACTCTGGATCCTTTTGAAGTTGTCCAATGAAACGGCCGCATAGAGTCATCTCATTAAGAAAACATGTCCATTTTACGAATGAGAGTCGTTTCAGTGACACAAGTGATTCTCGACGTCAATTGATTTGCAGAGAGGACGAGACTTAGTTTCCTCTTAAGAGCATCACGAAAAGATACCGTTGGGGTAATCCTGGAGTTGTGGTCTGGAATGCCATTACGCAGAACGGGCGTATTGAACTCCATATTTGCAATTATTTGTTTCTATAAGATCGCTATTGTACAGAATTTAGCCTTCCCATGTGCGTCTCTTCCAATGTTCTATGGGAGCAGTTTTCGTTTTCATGGCTGAAAGTGCACTGCCACACCGGATTTCTGCTGTCCAGATACTTCTGAATAGAGAAGATATCACATATTGGACACAGCGTACTGCCTTTATTTAAGTCAAATAGAATATATCTTATATGCTTTAGAGAGATATCTTGTAGCACGATTTCATCCAAAGGGGGAAATCCAACAACTAAAACAAGTGTTGATTGAGGAATGGGCATTTTTCTTGTCTCAAGATCTGTTGGACAAACTGGTACAGAATATGAAAAGGCGGTGCAAAGCAACCATTGTAGTAAAGGGATGGTACAATACATACTAAGGAGCATCTCTTGTTGTTCTTCCTCTTATACAGACAATCATGTGTAACGTTACATTGAGTTCAATAAAACCTTTCTTTCTTTTATTCTATATTGTATACATTGTATTCATTTTTGCGTAACTATGCTTTTGTCATAGTTTTAGTACAAAATTCTGCGCTTCATTCTAAATTTCATGTCTCTCAGATGTTTCCTCGTTAAGTTAGAACAAAAATAACACCTGCTGTTAAATTTGCACATCAGAATATAATGAGAGTTTAAAATAAAAATAAATGTCTCACATAGGTCTTTCTAAACAAGTCACATGATCAACAAACTATGATTAATTAAATTATATTATTTATAATTTCAGTAAAAGACAAATTCTTTTCTAAATTCAAGTTTCTTACAAATAAGTTCCTTTTCTTATTAATTTTCTTATTATTAAAAATATCCAATAAAAAAGTACATTCAACTTCACGCTCTTTTTGATTGCACAGACCTGTATTAATGAAAAAAAAACAATGATTCTCATTAAAAAATCATTGTTTTCTAAAAACAAAACTAATGATTCAACGTTGCATTAAACGATTCTGAAAGAATCCCAGTAATTATGGGATTTTAAGCGCACGTTTGGAATATTATTTGTGCATATAATAATAAATTAGAAATGAATTTTAAAAATAAGATACATTTTTGCTCAATTTTTTCAGTACTAAATGTAATGCTTACTTTTTCTATATTATACATTTTCATAAAAAAATTATTTAGTATTTTTCAACTGAAAAAAAGATTCAATTTTTTACTTTATACAAAGAAATCTAACAATTTCTATTCTTAATCTTTTTTTCCTGTTTTGTTTTTCTCTGTTGCATCAAGGAGCAACTATTATTGACATAATGTTCATCTAGAACCCAGTTTCACTGAGTGATGATATAAGAAATAGCTAGTTTCCAGTGAGATATCAAAGTGATGCAAACTCTAGGTAAAAAAAAACTCTTTCGGTAAAATTATTAACAAATACTGCTGGAGATAACAAAATTATCTCGACATTAAAATATTGTCGATAATTTCTCAATCATTTTTTTAGGAAATGCAGAATATGCGCTCAACCTCGGGCATTTTTAGTTTCTACTGATTGTGGTCAAATACTTTTTTCCTTATATTCATATAATTGAAGATAATATTTACTGTTTCAGTTAACAATTTACAAATGATAATTCAGTTAATAATTTAAAGTATTATTTATTTCTTTAGTACTTCAGTATAAACGCAGTAATGTCTACTTAATAATTAATTATCATTTTGTTCACAATAATTCCAATTTCCATACAAATAGAATAACTTCCATCTAACTTAACTTGGGTTCAGTTAATTTAATTGTTTGGCTAGACAAAATGGCTTAGTTCTCGTAATTCAAGATAATTTGGAACACACACACATTTAATTAGTTCACTAAATTATATACTAGAGAAGCTCCTTGGGCTTATTGCTGCATAGTTATTATATATAGTTTAAAATAAAATTTTCCATAAAAGAAATTGTTGAATAGTAGATGATTTATAAAAGCGTGGATCACATTGGAAAATAATCCGCGTTGCATAATGATAGAAAAACCATGTATTTTCATCCTAGCATACAGTAATTGGAATAAATGATTGAAATAAATATTTTTATTGAGAAAATATACAAAATTAGCATGCCAATAACAAAGTAAAAACATTAATCATGTTTATATTTTCATGTAATAAAATAAAAAATGCAAATTTTAGGTTGCAAAATGAAAGTATCATCCATACTTTTTAGTGGAATAATCGATCCCAAAGTATCATGCTCAGTTGGGTTTGAACAAACAGGTATATAAAAGCTTCATTTAATCAACTAACCGAACCTTACTTGTATTTATTGGGAGCACGCATAGTTTATTGATTTGAAAAGGTGTCACTTAGTATGGGTAGGAAAAAAACGTTATCTGATTTTGAAAAAGGACAAATTGAGGCTTTTGACCAAGCAAGATTGTCTTCACGGAATAAAGTAAGACATATTGAGTGTTCACCACACGTGGTCAGTAATTTTTTCCATCTTGGATCCAAATATGGGACAAAAAAATCCACAGGAAGACCTCGAAAGCTAACAAAATGGCAAGAAACGTTAGTTGTAAAGAAGTTAAAAGCTGGTGAAACATTGAACAGACTATCACAAGACCCCACCATCAAAGTTCACAAGTCAACTTTATCCAGAATAGCTCGGCGAAACGAACATCTTGAGTACACGAAAATGAAAACGCAACCGAGACTTACAGATCTTCACAAACGAGAAAAGATGCAATGGGCTAAAGAACGCATGACCGGGAAAGAACATTGGACTCAAGTAGCGTTCAGCGATGAAAAAAAATTCAATCCAGATGGTCCTGAAGGGTAGGGATTCTTTTGGAGGGATCTCAGAAATGAGTCACACATTTTTTCTAAGAGACAATGTGGGGGAGGATCATTAATGATTTGGGCTGGATTTGGCAATGCTGGATGGACTAACATTGTCTTCCCTACTGGTCGAATGAGAGCAATAGAATATCAAGACTTGTTGGAAGAAAATTTGTTGCCTTTTGGATAAGAAATTGGAGGTCCATTTTGGAAGTTCCAACAGGACAATGTTGTTGCAAACTCGTCTCGGGAATGGTTCCTGGACAACGGAGTGCAGGTAATCGAATGGCCTGCTTGTTCTACTGTCATGAACTCCATGAAAAACGTCTGGGATACACTAAGCAGGGCCGTATACGCCAACGGCAAGCAGTATTCAAAGGTTCAAGAATTGAAAGACTCTATTATTACAGAATGGGAAAATCTGAATGCAGATATACTCAAACACTTAGTCGAAAGCATGTTTAATCGAATTTTTTAACTTATAACCAAAAAGGGTGCTCTTACAAAGTATTAACTGAAAGTGATTCTATCATTTTGAAACCTAAAATTAGTATTTTTTATTTTATTACATGAAAATATAAACATACTAATGTTTTTACTTTGTTATTGTCATTCTTATTTGGTATATTTTCAATAAAAATATTTATTTCAATCATTTATTCCAATTACTGTATGCTAGGCTGAAAAACATGTTGGTTCTTTCATAATGCAACGCGGTGTAGGAACAACTAACCAATGATTTACACTGAATCTGTACATTGAGATTGATGTATAGTTCACAAGTTTTATCTTTTCCTTGCAATATCCATCTTCTGAATAATTAACTCAGGAATTTCTCTCTTTTAATTGGTTTTGAATGCAAAGGATACTTTTGAGAGTGAATTTTTTCAGGAAAAATTGATAGCATTTAATATATGTATATATATATGGTTTAAAGAAATAATATGCTTCTTGTGACAATCTTAGGACAAACAAAAACAATGCTGTCAATTCTAGTAAAACCGTCTGAGGTAATGAGCAATTTTTTAAATGAAAAATACTTCAAATAAACAGAAAAAGGGAATTGGCTACCAAAATTTATTAAACGTATTCTCTGAAATTAATGAAAATCATATTTTTATAAGCCATGCCTTTGCGAAATAATACATTTTTTAAAAACTAATACTTAATATTAACCCGAAAATTACTGAAATTATATTTAAATGTTTTATTTACTTATTGAAATTGAAATTAATTGAAGTCATTTTATGCAATATTTTATAAAAGCTATTAAAAATCAAATCAACTTTCATTATGTTATCTCTAAGAATTCATATTGGATTAATAAGAATTTGCATCTAATTTAACAAGTATTTTAACTACCTCGTTGATAATATCATGAATTGACTAATTAATATGTGCACATATATTATATGTAAATTAAATATTCTAATCAATATGTATGCATGTGTGTGTGTGTGTGTGTGTGTGTGTGTGTGTGTGTGTGTGTGTGTGTGTGTGTGTGTGTGTGTGTGTGTGTGAGTGTGCATTATATGTATACTGAATATTATTCCGAATAATTACACTTAATTTTTCTTTAATATATTCCTGTTTTCATTAGCGTACTTGAAAAGAGATACAAATACATCAAACAGTACACCTTACTTTAAAAAAAATTAAAAATTTAAAAATTAATTAAAGAATTTATAATTTACTCAGGAATATTTTGTATGAAAATAGAATAAATATTTTAAAAAAAACTCAACACATAAAGGCAATATTTAAAAACAAAGTAGTTTTGATCAACTTTATTTTTTAGAATTATTTTACAAGAAAGTCTAAGCTTTTAGATAAAATGTTTTCAGAATTATTTGTATTTCATATGCGAAATATTTAAAAACATATCAGTAATTAACTTAAGCTAAATATTTTTATTTATAAAAGCTTTTAAAAGAAAATTTCAGAATGGTATCTTTTTGCTTAACTTTTACCCATTCAAAGGGATGTGTTTTTGGGTTTCAATCATTTTTTAATTTATTTACTTTTTGCGTGCGGCAATATTCTAACTCTACTTCGGCTTTTATCTAGTTCAAGAAAACAGAGCCTCAATTCAGCGACAAAGGTTTTAAAAAACATATGCCAGAATATTAAAAAGTTTTTTTCATACTTCTCACTGAACGCTGATTGGCGGAAAGAAGGTTGAAGGCGAAAAGCAACCAGACAAAACATTTATCTTTTCTGCAACTAACATATTCCTCTCGGACTCAAAGGCTTTTTCACACGAGGTTTACAAAATGTATCTTTCACATTGCGTGACTTCATTTAAAATGATGCGAATGAGAAACGAAATAACTCGTTAGAAGTTACTTTTCATAGAACTCGAAGAATCTCATTTTTTTTTCCTACGAGTTTTCTATACAAATTACAAATCATAAATATTCCTCTTAACATCTTTTCTTTTGAAATATACGAGAGAGTCCATCAAGAATCTTTTCTAATTTAAAAGTTTTAAATTACTTCTCGAGACTTCATTTACAGAAAAATTATCTTTGAAGTAAAATTACTGTAAAAGTTTGATAAATTATAAAGCTTCTTTTGTTATTAAAATATTTATAATCAAGGCGCAACATTTAAAGAAAGAACAAATTATAACAAAAGACTTACGTACTTTAAAAACAAACTTTCATTCTGTTGAGACTATAATATAACTTTAAGCCGAGTATAGTAAATTATTAAAAGCAATTTTTTTTCTTAAAATTAATGTTGTTATGCTAAATAGCTTTAGCGAAATTGTTACAAAAAACAATGTTCATCTTTAATGCAAAATATGAGCCAAATATTATGATGTTCATTAAATATAGTCTATTCCTTATCTTTCCTTTATTTCTTATTCATTATGTTGCATTAAATAGCTATACAACATCGACAGTAAAAAACTAATTTCTGTAATTCGTTAGAGATAAATGAATATTTGCTTTTAAAATAATGGTCAAGAGGCCATTGCTTTATAAAACATATCGAATATTATATAATTCTATAATAACAGAATTTACTTGATAGCAGATCTCTAATTCTACGGAAAGTAGCAAAAAACCATAACAATATAAGTAACAAGTTAATATATTTTACATTAGATAAAAATACTGTTTTGGCAAGAAACAAATTTTTCTATTTACACAAATATACAGCGTATTGAAAAACGAAATATAAATCAAATACATGACAACGGCTTTAATTTGCGAGTTTCATTCAAAATGAAAACAGGTGACTGATCAAAAGTCATAAATATTATTGTTGGAATAAATATGTATTATTCAATTCAAGGTTTTATATTTTGATTTCCATTGAGAAAGCAAATTAGTAGTGAATTTTATTTTGTAAACATAAGAAAATACTCTTTCTTTAAGTAGAATGCTTATGAACAGCCAATATATCTTATTATCATTCAAAGCCCACCTTTTTCTGTATGATATTAATGAGCTAAGTGCGTCTTAAACCAAATCTCTGTCTCTCACTCATTTTCTCTCACTTTCTCTCTCACTCTCTTTCTCTCTCTCACACACACAAAACAGGTGACTGATCAAAAGTCATAAATATTATTGTTGGAATAAATATGTATTATTCAATTCAAGGTTTTATATTTTGATTTCCATTGAGAAAGCAAATTAGTAGTGAATTTTATTTTGTAAACATAAGAAAATACTCTTTCTTTAAGTAGAATGCTTATGAACAGCCAATATATCCTATTATCATTCAAAGCCCACCTTTTTCTGTATGATATTAATGAGCTAAGTGTGCGTCTTAAACCAAATCTCTGTCTCTCACTTTCTCTCTCACTCTCTTTCTCTCTCTCTCACACACACACACACTTTCTCTCTCCCTCTGTCTCCCTCTCTGTCTTTCTCTCTTTCTCTTATATTTATCAGAAATCAGAAGATGATATCATGAAAAGCTCTTATATGATATCGTCTTTAGAATAAAAGAATTACAATGACTTCTTAAAATTTCTTTTTTGCACAAACATTTCAAACACACATTTTTAGACATTTCAACTTTTCTAGATACACATTACGTTATACTTTTCCATATTTGTCTGTTTGAAAAATCAGATATATTAACTCCTTATTTGTAAAAATATCATAGAAACTAATGTAGATGAATGTAAAATTGCTTATGGAAACAGAAATAATATTCAAGGTACAATTCTTTTTAAAATGTTTTAGTGTGAATATCAACAAATGGATTTAGAAATTTTCATAATTAAAAGATTTTAGTTTCATGTTAATGTCATTTTGATTACATTGTACAATATTAAAATATAATATTAATATTAATCTGAACCAGAGTAAGAGTTAAAGTACATATTCTTACAAATTTTTACTTGAGGGAATCGAAATATAATAACTAAAATAAAATACTTACCTCAGTTTCTGTTCATGTCAAATACAAAAAGTTAAAACTATTACACAAAGTTTAATAACACTTTATAATTAAAACTGAACCAAAATTAATTGAATATTTAAAATTAAAAACATGAAAATATCATTTTTAAACTTCTGTTTAATTTTTAAATAAAGTTTAAATATACACAAATATTTCCAAAGCCTCCTTAATTCCAAAAAGTACGTATAATATTTTAGAATAAAACATAGCCTATATTTACGAAGCATGCAATATAGACCAAAAGCAAGCAAATACAAAGACATCTAGGCATATGAGTGTTGCATTATTAAATCAAATTTCTTATGCAATCAGCTAATTATATTATTGCCAGCCTTGAATTAATTACCATATAGATAAATTTAAAGACATCTCACATCCATGGTTTATAAAGCTTATTCTATAAGACACCATGAGATCTTTCATTTTTAAGGTATTTCAGAAGAATTACTCTTCATTATAAAAACATACCTCATCTTTATCTATCAGTCCGCATAGCTGTCCAAGAAAATTAGCGTCAGTTCTAAATCCACTGGGACAGAAGTATTTAACCCATAATTCTTAATAATTGCTTAAAGAAATTTATTGGTGCAGCAAGAAAAAATACTTTCGAAGCGTTCAAAAAGGGAATTTCTACTACGCGCTAAAAATCTCCAAACAGCAAATTTCCTGGATTAGCCAGAAATCTAGATTTATTGCTCTCATTATGACACTCTAAGCCTTAAATTAACTCATCCCGGATACTGCACAAACTTGATTGAAATAGCAAAAAAATCTGTTTCTATGTTAAGTTTCACTGATCTATGTAAATGACTATTGTGCGAGTTTATATAGATTAGTTTCATAAAAAAAGAAAACCATTTGTTTCGAACATTTTTTATTTATATTTTTTTAAAATACCTAAGGAATCATGATTGCATTTTAATATGAATTATTCATCATCTTAGAAAATTAATGCAGATATTTCAAGAAACTAAAAACAGATATATTTTTTTAATAGAATTAACTCATTAATAGAAATCTGCATTTTCTGGTGATTCATACTGAACACTTAATTTATTCCTTCTGATAAGACTTCAAATTTTAATATGTAATTTTTGCTGAACAAATATATAAGACCAAAACATTTATCAGTTCCTACCTAGTTGAATGAGTTTTTAATTTTAATTGGAAATTATTGCCTTCCTTTTAAGAATAAAACCGTATTTAGTTCCTCAGAAAAAATATTTTGTTATTCAATTAAATATTTTGATAAAAAAGGGACTATAGAATAAAGTAACATAAAATTAAAAATTTAAAAAACTTTTACGATTATATTTTAGTTTTTCTTATATTAATGAGATTCTCTGCTTGTACTAAACTGTTTTAATTTTGCGTCGAACTATGATTTTTTTAATATTGTTATTAAAAAGGTCTAAACTTCTGGCAATAATGAAAGCTTAACTCTTAAAACATGTCAAATATCCCAATGAAAAGAGATTTATGCAGGGGATATAAAGTAAAATTTGTACGATTGTTAAAACAATACCATTAAACCTAGCACCCTGTGTCAAAAAATAAACAGCAGATAATGAGAACACAGGAGCATTTTTTCTTATTATTAATTTATTTTATTGTTTTTACAGAATTTATGTAAAAGATAATGTTTTTGCGTTCTCACTAACTTTTACAAAAAATTCTGTAGAAACAATAAAATTGCGTACCACTTGCACTTGTCATAAATCTTAAAAAAAGAACCTATCACACCAGGAGGCTAGTTATCTATAGTATATGCAGACTGTAGTAGTTGAGCAGGCAATTTTATGCAACTTTGGTGACAGTTAATAGTCACAACCAATTGAGTTTGATTTTCCATTTAAGGCTGACAGTTACACATACTTATTATTTTTTGCTTAAAAGTATTAGTTTAAAGTAAGCCTTGTAAAAATGATTTTGGAATATTTTGTGTTAGATAAAAAAAAAATTTATTTTGTCTCATTATATATACTATTTCCTAAATTCTCCAAAGCCCTTTTTAAAATTTACTCTTAAGTCCTTTTCAAACGTCAAGTTTAATTTGTAAAGCTTTGTACAATGTTGAAAATTTTAATCAAATTCCCTAAAAAAATAACAAAAAATAGTTATCGTCATTAATTTAACGCTTAATATATAACTTTATAATATAATAAAATGAATCGAATACTGAGTATATATAGTTAATGAAAAAAATATGAATACTCACTAAATATAAATTGACTTCCCTCTAAATTTTATTGTGCGAAGACGCACTTAAATTTTAAATGACGTTTTGATGTTTTATTATCAACACAAAATTTTGCTTAGTTTAAAATGACAAAATGACCTTTAAAAACATTTTTCACTTAACTGAATAAAACATTTTGCAATTTATTTACATATTTCAAAAATAATATTTGACTTATATAGCTGAATATAATAATTTTTTAATAATTTAAACATCATATATATATATATATATATATATATATATATATATATATATATATATAATGGTTAAATCCTTAAAAAATTATTCTAGTCTAGTTCTATTATTCTAGTTGTAAGTCAAATATTAATTGGATTTTATGTACACATTTATTAGGGTTTATCGTTGATGTACCTTTTTCTAAACTTCCACGCGTAGCTAACATTAATATTAATTAAGAAATTTTTAATTAATAAACAATCGTATTCAGCCTTCTTTTTTAAGACAATAACTTATAGAAACTTTTTATGATAATTTTGTTCAAAAATTCATATTAATGTTTATTATTATGCATTTTTATTTATAATTTATCTAATTAGTTATTTATCACCCTCACAAAAATACTAAAAATAGTAAAAGTATCTACGAAGGAAGAAAAATTTAAAATAATTTTCCACATGATAGGAATTAAATTTTACATATTATAACAAAATATCAAACAATTAGTAACAATTCTTCAAAATATGGTTCAGTTTTATTTTATATTTTTTTAAAAATACTAAAATTTATACTTGTTTATTTTCTAAGTATAAATGATTTCTTATCAATTAAGTATGATTTAATAAAATCGATAATATTTGAAAATTAAAAATTAATTATAAAGAATTACTCATATTTGAAATTTTTTAAGAAGATACAGTTTTCTTTTGTAGCAACTAATTCTGATATATATTAATCATATTTAATTAATTATTAATTCTTTAGCAATTAAATATGACTAATTTATCTCAATCGATTGCTAACAAAGATTATTATATCACTTCAAAATTTAACTTAATATCAAATACAAGTAAATATATCATTCGAACGTTATAAAATATCTTATTGAGGTTCCAGCTGGTCATGTTTCTAAACTTAAAAATCTTTATCTTTAACACAGAAAGAGAAGGTAAAAAAAATAACAATCTTCTACAAGTTTAGCTGAAAGTAATTTATTTTCCTTTCTCAAATAATCTCAGCACCTTTAGATCAACTTTAGGAAGTAGTCAAAAAAAAACTCACCGGAATTTCTTTTTCTCATCTTATCATTTATTTGAGGTTTCTGTTGCGTTATTATCGTCGATTTTGCTGCAGAAATATCCCAAGTAAAAAATATGTTTCAAAGCTCAAGCTAACAAAACTTTTCAAGCAACAGAACAACCATCCTAACAACAGATTTTCAAAGAGTGGTTTTCATTGTAATTTTTGTTACTTCAGATTTCAACGCTCAATCAGTACCGAGTTAAAGTTGAAAGAAAATAAATCAAACTTTATTCCTTTTAGACTTCAAGTAATCTTTGTCAAGTTTATATCAGAATTTAGAAATGGAATTTCTAAAACAAATTTTGAGAGCTTAGCTATTTCAAAAAACAATACTACTCTTAATCTAATTTCTAGAATATATGTAGAAAGCTAATATTTGCAAATAACTTAATAATGACTATAGAAATTTCAAAAATATAAAAGTTTCGTTTAAAGAATTATCATTAGGAATTCACGTAAATTATATTTGAGTAAGCATAGTAGCATGTACAATATTGAATATGTTATTTTTCTGCTATAAATAACATGCACATTTGTATAATTAATATTAGTGTAAATTTCGTAACTTATATACATATATATATATATACAAGTATACTTATTTGCATACATGCATATATTAAGTATTTGGTAATTTGTGATTTTTTAAATCCATATAAATTTACTAATGAAGAAATAAAAAGTGTTACATAGGAAATATAGCGAATTAATTCAATAGATCTTTATTATTTACATATTATTTTTAAAAAAATAAATAAATAAACTATAGAGATATCCAATATACATTCTATATACTTATTATGAATAATTTCATTCCTTAAAAATTAATTCATTGCTTCCAAATATTCTTCATTTGAATGGAACACGGAATACTCTATATTTAGTATTTTAGTAAGCGTAATTACGTCTCGTAATTGGAAATGGGATACATCCCAAAGCGCTAGGGTAAACATTTAATAAAATATTGGATATGCAAAAATGAATAATCATTTAATCACTATGTTTCTAAGTGCCTTTAAATTCATTATAGCCTTTATCAATCGAAAGTTTTCGCTTTTAACAACTCATAGTGGTTAACAGTAAAAGCTTTAATAAAGCTAGAAGTGTTAAATAACAAATGAGTGCTTTTAATTTAAAAGAAGACTTGCTTGTATCACATAAAGCTATTATTTTAATAAACGATCTTACAAATAAATTGATAAATTTATTTAATTAGTCAAAATTAAAAATTATGTAGCAATTAAATAGGAGACACAAGCTGTAAATTCTTTTAGCTATAACACATATAAACATATAACTTAATCTGCTCTATATGCTCTTTTTAATTTACTGAACTGAAGCAAATTTCAACTACTGAAACAAGTTCGAGTCTACGAAATTTTTTCAAAGTATTCTTATAAAATAATTTTATTTAGTTTTGAATTCAAATTACATATAGAATGACATCGTTTATGTTTATGTAAAATTGCTTAATGCAATGAATGAGCTTTAGAATATGTTACTTCAGCATGTTAGCCATTTATTTTGGGGAATATTTTAAGGTACAGATGGTTATCAAAAATGAAATATTTAGACATCAATACACACACATCTGTGAATAAAATTGACTATGATGCGATTAGTCAGCATTATAATATATATATGTATATATATATATATATATATATATTAGCAGGTAATTTCTTTAATGTATTGGGATTGGATTTTTGTCAAAAGCATAAAACGTCAACCTATCAGGCTTTCAAAGAGGGCATTGTTTTAACCCGACACCTCCGGCTCCTCAATTGTGATCCAAACAATCCATCTTCCAATTAGCGTTTCTAGAGCTTCTGTGTCTAAAATCATGCCAGCTTAACCATAGAGAGACAAGATAAGCTTGCCAAAGTAATATAATGATCGAAGGAAAAGTTGAGGGAATGGGATTGGTGGATATTTAGTGGTTGGTTTTGCCTGGAATGTAAACAATTGCACCCAAAGTAACCTCAGAACTAAATTAGCTACTGGATTCTCAAGTACTATTAATTACATTAGGAGGCACGTTCATAAATAAAACGCTTATGGTAAAGCCGTAATTCTCAAGTCTCTTGATACAGATATTAATGACAAACGTCATCGACAGTCGCATCCCGAAAACCTGGTCGATTGATAAATGGAAGACAGTTACATGGTCAGATGAGTCATTTCACACACTTTTCTTCAGAAGAGGATAGGGACACGTTTGGAGGACTACGGTACAAGCGTTATATTGTGATTCTGTCCTTCCAACTGGTAGACATAGAGGTGGGCTATGATATAAGAAGATGTGCTGTAGTTCGCTTCTTTCCCAATCGTAACTTTTAAAGCAACAACCATTGGGAAAAAGTATAACGAAGTTTTAAATGACCAGGTCTGTTCTTTATAATGTAAACTCCATTTCCTCTAAAATGTGTAATTTTCAGGTTCATAGTTTTTCTATTAATGGAAAAGGACTTACTCAATAAGGATTTGATGAATGTGAGTATAAAATAAAAAACATACAGTATTATATAGTGTCGCGAGAATTCACCCCCACAGCCTCGTGACCACAACATAAGAATACTTTTATCATCGACTTTAGAACGTTAAATCTGGAAATGAAATGCTCCTCTCACATTTCTCGCTAAATTTTCCATATATCGCCAAGAAGAATGGAACAAAATTCCTCTGAACAATATTATATTTTATGTATGATTCAGTTCTTATGTGAAAACAAGTTCCATGACTTGATGACGGTGGCCCTCGGCCATATTAGTAATTTCTTATAAATGTGTGTTGTTTTCATTATTTTGATAACCACCTGCAATTTCAATGGAGTTTCACTGCTTGATATATTCTGTGAATTCTCTACCTGCAACAACGTCTACTGTTTTGATACCTTTAAAGTTCATTTCTCTTAAAAGTTTTATGCTGGCATTTAATGAATGCAATGGAAATGTCATTCATTCCTTAAGAAATATTATGTTGATTCTATATATTTACTACAATGCAATTTTAAAACAATTCATTAATTATTCACATCCCTATACATGCAATGTAAGAATCATCAATATCATGGAGATTAAAAATTTTGAATAACTGTTATAATTGAGTCTTTCTTATAAAATGTGAGAGTTGCAGAGCATTTAATAAAAAGAATATATAATATTCTTAAAACCACAAATCACTGTACATTGATAACTATAAGGTTATTAGAAAATTCTTACTTTGAATGATATTCAGAAGTACGGAAAATATCATGGAAGATAAAAAATAGATAAATCATTTTATTCAATGCATTCATCGATTCATATTAAATAAAAAACAATTACTGGAACTCGTGAACTACCGTGTTACTCCATTTTTATTTAATAAGATAATTAAGACAAAGTCCACAAACCGATGATAAGTACCTGGAAGTAAGTCCTACTAAATATCCGAACGTCATGATAGTAATTTGTGATATCACAACTTGTTTGGTTTGTTTGGTTTGCTTGCCTCTCAAGGATCATTTTTTACATACAATAGCTAATTAGACGAGACATATGGTTTAAAGCTGATTCCGTCATCCATCACTACTTCTGCATCATAATCTCTTAAAAAATATTGAGTGCATTAATAACTAGTAATCTGGAAGTCTACAGTGTCGTTGGAAGTCGTTAGTATATTCTTAAAACTAAGCATCTTAATTCTTATTTACATTCGTGAAGTACTTTGTAATCATTTCTCGTACAAAAACGCTGTGAGGGGAAATTTTGCAACAGTTTCCTAGTAATGTACAAGCAGTACAGACCTTCCACACTGTTCAACAATAACTACAGATCCTAAATACGCTCAACAAAATATTAATAAATAATTAAACCATCAATGAAAGACAATGAGGTGTTTAAAATTTTACAACAGCACTTTATCACTGCGTTAACTGCCTTTCAAAGGTAGTTGGTCATATTCATGTATCACAAGGGAGGTATCCCGAAAAACTCCGAAGCAACCACACCGACAAACAAGCTCGCAGAAATGCAACATGCATCTCGCATTGGCTTGGATCAAACTTTAAACTTTAGAATACAAAGAAAAGGGGAAAAAGCATAGAAAGATAGTCAGCTATGCAAATTATATAATAATTTCTGCTATGTCTTAAAGCCTTCGCGCAGTTTCCTTAAAGAGTGTCCATAATAAAAGAAAGATGCACCAAAATATATACATAGAAAAAAATTAATGTAAGCAATGTATCAAAGGAATGTACAATAAAAAGAATTTCAATTCTAGCACATCAAAACCCATTTATTAAATTAGGATAAAGATATGGAGTTGTCAAAAGTAATTTGAAAAATTATGAGTTATAATCAAAAAGACCATTCAGTAAATTCAAAGTTAAAGTATATTTGGTGCATTAGTAGGTGTTTTCAAGATTCTTATAAGAACTTCAATGATTGGGTTCCTACTTTTGTAGTAGTAAAAACTGTACATTTTTTACTTCACTCTTACAAGTGATTTCCTACTTCCTACATAATTTAAAATAAAACTGACATTAATATCCTTGTTTATAAGGAAATTAATTAATCATTTTATTTGATTTCTAGTAAATTTATAGTGCAAATATTAGAGATGCGATTTGATTCATTAAATATTATATAATTCTAATAAATAAAATAAACTAATAATATTATATATAATTCTAATAGTTAATATTCTTATCAATTGTTAAACAAATATTAGAGTTCCAATGCATTTATTTGTTAACTTTAAAATTAAATTGTGTAGTTTTATCAAAAATATCAATATAAGTAATCAAATTCCCAGTATTAATAAACTAATGCTCGAAAATCAGAATCAGTTATTTGAAATATTATCTAAGTAATATGCAGATTAACCAGGGTGATAATAAGTAGCAAAAATTGTTTTCTTTCTCAAATTATCTATTAAATATAAGGTAAAAAATGGTTTATTTCAATTTAACTAACTCACAGCTTTTTGCGTCAGCTCTTCAAATAAAATAAGTTTAATAATATTCTCCTTTCCTAATCTCCCTTTCATAATTATGAAGAGACATTTTTAACCTTCTTCAAAGATTTACTTGTGTTTTTATTCGATATCTTGATTCCTTATCCTCAATGTAGTCACTGTTGTTTCAATATAATTAAACTGTAAAACATGTGTTTGTTTCTCAAAATATTATCATTTAATAAAAATTAATTAAATTAAGCATAAATATTTAAGCAAAATTTTGAAAATTTTCTCTCAAATACAAGCTTTTTCAGCAGTTATTTAGTACGTTGAGTGTATAATTTTCCTAAGTGTGTGTGCTTCTACTAAACCATCATGTGATAAAATTATACATTTTTTGTAGTAACATAATGTACTGATTTTTTCAAAATGTTTTATATAATGGAAAATTTTTAATTAAATTCTCTATAGCTCCTGAATTTCTATCCAGTGATTTTATAAACATTTAAAATAATAAAAGATAAGGAAAAGTAATTTTTTGATCGTAATCCAAATTACCCAAATTAATCAAAAATACTTTAAACAAAAATAAAAATTCAGCATATTTTACTCTTAATAGCTTTTATTTTCGATTGTCTTTTTTTGAGCATTTAAGCAAATTTCATCAGGACATGGTTTGAATAAAATTGTTAATCACTGAAAACATCCATGCTTGAGGCTAGAGTTGAACTCATAAACTAAAGATAAGACTAATGATTTTACTGCCAACCATGCTGTTTGTTTTTATAGTTTCTGATGGTAGTTAAATTCAAATTTTGTTGTGACATAAGACTTTACATAACAAAAATTAATTTTAATAATTGATAGTATATGTTAAATGTAAATTAATATGTTAAATAAAAAATAGATGATATATGTTATATGTTAAATGTTGATGGTATATGTTAAATAATACACGGAAAAATGAAAAATTTTAAATTGCCCTATTTCGACCTTTTGGGAGAATCATGTTTTTTTAATTAACAAAAATTGAATACAGTAAAAAATTTCATTTAAAAAATAAAATATTTTTACTCCTGAGCACTGTTTACGGAACCTGAGAAAGTGATAATACTCTCTGATTTTTCAGTGGCAGTAAATTTTTTGATACATTTAGTAAGGAAAGTCTGATTTGTAAAACCTATCTCAGGTTTAGCAATTTTCATATTATAAACGAAGAGAGACTACTATAGAAATTGAATCAATAATAATTATTTTATTTAGCATAATTAATGTTTATATATATTAGTGAAAATATTGAGATTCAAAGATATTGTTTCACAAAACTTTCAGCAGAAGAAGAATATTTATTTCATTATTTTATCATTCTATTTTCAATTATAACAATATGTATTGATTCAAAATTAGTTAATTAAATAATATTGAATTTTATTTTCTTAGAAATAGTTTTTAATAAATTTCAAAATTTTTATAACGGTTTTAAATTTAAATTTCTTTTAGCTTATGAACCAGGAAAATAAAAAAACTTTCGTAACATTAAGGTATCTTTTGTGTATTAAATAGATTGGAATAGCAATTCTTTTTAAAAACAAAAATGTATATGCTTCATGTACAAGAATAAGTTTCGTGAATTTAAATTCAAAACTTTTTGAGATAGAGAAGGAAATTTTGCGCAAAATGAAACCATTAAGGAAATACGTTATTCATTGATTATGCATTGATACAAACAGAATTTTACAGTAATAAGAAAACATAAAATTATTATTTTATTAAATAATAAACATAAGGTAATAAAATATGTATAAAAACACATGATATGTATTGCAGGCATGGAACCAATAAGATAATTAAAATAAAAAGTCAATTATATAATCATGCTCCAGTCTAATATTACGCTAAATATGGAAAAAATCAATTCAACATCACAATGTGATTCCCAATGTACTGTTATTTTACATAGTTAATAGAACAAAAAATCATGTCATTCATTCATATTTTTTTTCCATAATTTTTTCATTAATTTCCAATTTTCATGGGACTAGAAGTTTCGAAAAATGTTAAATTAAACGCTATATTTTATTTCGAAATTACTAAGTCATTTTTAAGATGTGCTCTTATCAACTATAAACAGAAACGACTATTGATTTTTGAATCAACTTGAATACCAAAATTTTTATGTCATAAAGTGCATTTATAATTCTTGTATGTATATGAAGAGTTCCATATAGAATTTTTTTGGTGTCTTTTGTAATTAGTGCAGTTATTGAAATCATTTAAATAAATATTAGAAAAAAAGTACGGTTTTTATATCTGCTCGGAAATAAAAGGAAAAAGCCATGGTATTCTCAAAGCACTCAATACAAAGCACGATGGGAAAAAAATTTAAACCAAAATCCTATCAGCATGAGCATTCAACGGATTTCATCTGTTACTGGCGCAAAATACGCAAAAACCTATAAGCCAATAGAAAAAATGGAAGAGCGTTCCTCGAAGCAAAATGTTAAAACTAAAAAGAAGAAAACGCAAAAAAGCAGTCGAGTCTATCTTGTTCGCCCAAGAAACGTTCAAAAGCTTGTTATGAAGGCCATAAAAATTGGCTTTTTTCTCCCTTTTTTTTCTCTTTTAAAAAAATAATATAATAACAACTTACATTTTTCTCAAACTTTCCGAGCATCAAATAGGTTGTGGTTACAGTCGCGCAAGAAATGACAAATAAAAACATTATTTTTGTTTCATGTTCCCTTTATGTAAAAGTTCTGAGATCGGTTGTGAAGGTTTGCAAAGCAAACAAAGAAAAAGAACTAATTTGAATATCTATGAGGGAAAGAAGGTGCAAATAGCATTTTCAAAATTCGTAACATTAGCAAAAGAACAAGAAAACATCATTATGAGAATATGTTAATAAACCTAAAACATAAAAAAATAATAGCATGAAAAAATTAATATACATGTTTGATATAAGAACTAGTATAAGTATTTCTAATTTTTTAATTAGATGATTCATAGAGAGGGTATATATATATATATATATATATATATATATATATATATATATATATATATATATATATATATATATATATATATATATATATATATATATATATATATATATATATATGCAAATTGAAAATCATATTTTAAAAAAATAAACAAAAGAAATATCAAGCATTTGAACAGTTTTATCGCAAATAATAGTTGCTATAATTAATACTTTTATTTTCTAAAAGTTAAATTTATATTAGGGAAATTGAGAAGGAATGAATTAATAAGATTTACTTAAAAGAGATTTAAGATTTACTTAAAAGGGAAATATAAAAAGAAATCACACAGTGCAAGGAGGAAAACTTTTATTTCCTCTCAGATACAAAAAGCAAAATTTAATTTTGCATCATGCCTGTTGATGAAATCTCAGAAAAACCATTGATGACATTGAAATACACTATGTTTTCAAATTTGTAATTCCATTATGTAATCATTGAGTTTCTTGCTGATTTCTTCCCTTCAGAATTCATATTTCTGATTTCATGGCTCGTTTAATGAAATTTGAAAATCATTTTTTCTTAGAAAAATAGACAGCTATAGAATTACATTAAAGGTTCCTGTCTTTTCTTGAAGTCTAACGTACCTAGAGAATATCCAGTCTACAGTAAAATGCATTGATACGTATCAAGAAAGAAACTGTGCAGGAACTCCCACAGGTCAACACAATCGCAATAGAATGTCTACAAAGGAAAAAAATGCTATTTTTTGTTGCTCAAAAGTTAAAAACCAAAGGATTATTTATTGCAACCTACCACACATAGTCTTTAATTTTTTACTTATAATAATAATATAATATATAATCTCTTTTATTTTTCACTTTTAACTTTCACTTATAACGTTATTTTTTGGGAAAACAATGAATAATACTAGTAACACAAGAGAAAAATTAGAAAAATTTCTACTAATGAACATGAGGAATTTAATGAATAAGAGATTACATGAACAATTCCGTTATCACTCAAAAGAGACAAGATTATTTTTAAAAATATAGAACTTAATTTATATGAGCTGTCTTTGTGATTGATAATCATCATGAAGAGACGTTTCAGGTATATATAGTCATTCTTATATATTCCTGAAATATTTTTTTAAATATTTTTTCTCTTTAAGATCACTAACCACAATTATATAATGCCTTGTTTTATCAATAACTACGCCCACGTTAACAAGTACCTTTTCATTTAATTTGTATAGCAATGCAATTCGTGATTTTCTTTTTTAATAAATGGCTTTATAATTATAATGTGCTATATTATTGTAGTAATGAATATGGCTCATAATTATAGACTACATTTTGAAGACTACTTTTATCTAAGTTATAGATTTTTAATTCAATTATAAATATTTACTAAGTATAGACTACTTTTCAATAAAAATAATTACTAAAAGCTATATTTTTGTGATAAAAACATTTAATAATAATTTATGTTCAAACTCTTTTTTTTTTTCAACATCATACAATCTACTTTGGAAAAAGACATATAAGCTATCCTTCAAAACTCAAACTGAAAAATAGCGGTAGGTTCCATAATGTCCAGGTAATGTTGAATTTGTAATTCAATTATTTTTTAAGTGACATAACCTGATCTTTTCAGAAAATCTCGTAAGGAAAAACATCTTTAATATGTTTTATATCTTTAAAATATTTATTTCATAAGAATAAAATAATATAGTTATCTAATCTCTTCATGTTTCCTTCTCTCTGTATCAAACTACATATACTTACTTGCATCTTAATTTGTTCTCTTAGTAAATTTTTAGAGTTTAATCATTGAGAAACATCAGAAATTAACTGTAAAAAGTTCAACAGTTCAATTTAACTGTAAAGATAATAATTGTGTATTAAGAAAATGAATTCTCAAATTTATTTATTGAGATAAAATGATTTCGTAAAAAAACATCTAAGTAAATAATTTATTGAAATGCCAAAAAAGAATGCTAAAATAATCGATTTTTTTAAACAATTCTAGATAAATAACAAAAGTATACTTGTACAAAAATTTGAAATAAAAAATAATAAAATTAAATTAACTTTTCTTATTCTTCATGACATTAATGACATTAATCACTTCACATAAGAATTAATTATTTCTTCACGAATAAATTACAAAATACTGAAGAAAATCTAATTGTGAATTATTTAAAATTAAGTAATAATAAACAATAATTATTAAATGTATTATCGTTTTTCTCTGCAAATACAACATATATATATATATATATATATATATATATATATATATATATATATATATATATTCCTTTATTATTAACTAAACAAAAACAGTTATATTTCTTGCTTTATAAGAGTTTTTGACTTACTCACCATTTTTCATTTCACGTAGCATATGTTTTCATTTTTTCCATTTTTGACAAGATGGTCATTTATGCTTTTCTTTAAATGTTTTTATGCCTCAGTATTGTTTAAATATTATTTATCTACCCATTTTCGGATAATTTAATATTATCACTGAATATCAATCAAACTCTCAAAAATTAAACACAGATTGATAAAAATTCAAAAAAAAGTCGACAAATACTATTTTGATGGTCACGTAATACCACAAGAAAATAATAATAATGTATATATTCACGCACATGAAACAAAAAAGAGAATTATAAATAGAAAGCACAATACTGAATTTTCATAAATATACTGAATTTTTCTTGCAAAAACATATTATTTTTTTTTCAAACTCTCACGCTTATCCTCAAGTTGGGAAGCAAATCTCGACTCAATCATGAGCATAGTTCTTCCTTTTTCCTCCACAGTTCGATTGGCATGTTTGTGACTCCCTTTTAACTGTAGTTCTTTGATGGTTACTCCTATTCGTTAAACTCTGACAGTAAAAGGAACGCAAATTCGTAACACCTAAACATGCATTCCATTACTCTGTAGCTTTCTATGGTCAATGAAGATAAATATTGTCTAGTGCTGATTTTCGAAAGTCGATAGAATGAACGTCAGAGAAGCAATCAACATTTGTAATTGAATGTCCTGTTTCACAGTGTTCGTCAGAAGCAAGATCCCAGATATTCAATTCGTCATTGGAAATCATAGAAATACAACACTCTTGGAAACAATTGGTACAAAATTATTAAATACCTGTTAATAATTATAAGTACTTACATACAACTCCAGTTATTCTAATATTGTAATGAGTTTTTTAAATATCTCAACAGACAATCGTAACTAAGTACATTGCGTAATATATTTATACTCAAATATCTTCGCGTACAATAAAATACAGATTTTTTTTAATTCAGATTTGTTGTCTATCAAGCCTTCAAATTCATTTAGTAAAAATTTTTAGGTACAAAAAATTGTTAGAAACAAGTTGACAAAAAATTCTCAGATAGTTATTAAGAAAGAAAAGTAAGAACACTTTCCCTGTCGGTATATAATAAATAAATTTATTGATAAAATGTTTACTTCTATTTACGTTTTGCTTTATTTCTTTAAAAATCAACAAGTCTTATGTAAATTTCAATGTTATTTAAAACTTCTTGCTCTTCACAGGAAAATAACCAAGATATTCCGTTTTTCTTCTCCCTTTATATTTATTATAATAAATGGTTTATTCTTTTAAATATATTATGATCTTTCTCCTGACACAATAGATAAAAGAGTTGTTAGAAAATATTCCCTAATATTTTAATATTTGGAAATATATGAGCAAAACATTTCTTTCACAATTCAGTAGATGTGCTGTCTATCTACACCATTATTATTCAAAAAACCTAGAATGTCAAAACTGTCTTATGTGGTTGTCAGTATGTCTACATTTTTATTTACAAATATTTAGAAGTGGTTCACTTCTCATTCGGAAGTAGAAACATCAATATTAATTTTGAATATATCCTTCAACAGTTTACGCTTTTTTAAATCTCCTAACAATGTCCAATCAAAAAACATTAAAAAAAAAGTTTTAAGATGATTTCATGCATTATTGTGCCTTTGTGTTTTATAATATATGAATTGATATTAAAATATTTTCGAATTTTGAAGCGATGTTTAATTTATTTACTATCATCATAGTCCACGTTTCTCTTTCGATGTCTGTGAATTTATTCATTCTTCTAACAAAATGATAACTGATAAACCGGTTATCTCTTTTTCAAATTTCTTCTGAGAAATTATTGATAAAATTTTCGAATAACTCCAGTAGGATGGGTCTTTTGAATAGTTTAAAATTTAGTGATTGAAGTCACCTGATGTGGATTGTTTTTATGCATCACAAATTTCGCTTAAAATATTTTTTATGTGGTTGCGAATCCAAGTTTTATAACTAATGCAGAATATACATATATTGAACTCTTTCATGATTCCTTTTAGTGAGATGCATTTTTATCTTTACACACATTTTTACTATACTCATTCAAATTTTCTAGGGATTCATTGACACAAAATATTTCCTCAAGCATAAAATGCTTCATAATAACTCTACAACTTCAGCAGTTAAATTACTAATTAAATTTGAAGAATAATTAAAAACTGGGATAAGAGAACCCCATTTAGACAATGTTATTTAATATTTGGATATAAACCTGTGCACTTTTCTGACATGTTTGAAGCATTTTCAAAAAACTGTCTGAAACAGATTTTAACAGTTCCTACAAATTCTGTTAAAATTTCCAAAATTTTTTGTTCCAGACATAAAGAATCATTTTTATCTATGAGAATTTATCCTAAATATTTTCTTTTATTTTATTAGAAAATGATTTATAGCTTTTAAAAAAATAATTTTTTTGATATGATAAATACCGAGTGTGGAGTTAACATTCAAAGTGTAATTTGTGAATTTTATTTCTTCAATTATTTTAGGTCTTACACTTGAATTTTATGAAGACTTACTAATTCGCCATAAATTGTGGGATGAGTAGTTCATACTTCCCCTCCTTACGGCCATAATTTTTCGATGAGACCTGAAAAATTCATTTTGTTCAATTAGTTAAACTAGTATGATAAAATAATTTTGTTTCATATGGGAAATTTTGTCTTCATTGTAAGCCCCGATCCTCAGACTCAACAATTTTATTAATATACATTAGCTATTGATATACCATGTTTACTCCTCTCCAATTATAATTTGCTTTCTGCTTTTCATATAATTGTTTTAAATCATTTCTACTGAATTCGATTGATATTTTGAGTTCTTTGAAAACTTTGTGTTTCGATAGAAAATACTAGTAGTTTTTTAAATGAATAAATTTTAAACAAAACATTTTAACTTAATGCTTTAATTTTGAAATACTTACAGAGATAGAAGTAAGCGATTTTGCTTGTGTCTGAATATATCAATTGTGATATTTTCTTCCTTTAATCTATTTGATTTTTTCTGCAAAAAATGAACACAAAAAGTCTTGTATAATAAACTTTATCTCTGTTTCTATACATTGGCTTTAAATTCTATATATTGCAAACAACATTTTGGTTTGTATTTAAGAAATGGTCAATAATAGCAACTAAAAAATTGTTACCGTCCCCCAAAAATCAGTGCCATTTATTATTTTATTATCTGTATTAAAATATATGTTGATTATCTTCTTCACACACCCTTTTACAACACTCTCTCTTTCAATATGGGCTCAACAAGTTCTTTTTTATTTCACTTCTTTCCTTAAAGACTTCTGTCACTTAAGACATTGTGTGGTTCAGATGTTTCTATTGCAGACAGTTTATCTGAAATAAATCTTGAAGGCAAAACCTTCTCTTGGAATTTACTGCATGTATTTCTTTGGTTGTCATCCATCTCTTTAGTTTTGTTAATTATTCTTTTAATCCTTTTTCTAACTCACATTGATGCTTTTCTAGTTTTTTATAATAAAGAGAACATTGCTTTAATTTTTGTAAATAAATAGAAATTTTTTTACAAAATAAATTAAATTTCACCTTAGATTACTCCTATAACTTTTGTCTTGTGTTACCTCGGAACTACACACAATGATTTAATCTACTTACCATGAAACTTTATTCTGAGATTTACTGAATTGATCGTTTTTTCAGAAATAAAATATATTACCTACGATGTGTTAAAAAATGTGCTCTTTTTAAATCTATATTTATTTTAAAAAATGTTATAAAACTCTGAATACGACAAATAATGCAGAATTTAAAACGAAGTCATTTAATTAGTTGTAGATTCTGCAACTTAAACTTTTAGATATATATAGTATTTTGTGATGTGCAAGAGATAACTAGGAAAAATGAGCATGCGTAATTTAACATACGAGTTCAAAATAAACAGAAGCATTTTTTTATAATTATTATCAAAAATTATATAGCAATAAATGTCTACTCTATTTAAACATAAAACATAATGTTATGGATATAAATTCCAAAAAATCATTTTCAGGTTGCCTTTTTATAGCATAGGATAAAAACGTTTATACATTTCAAAATTTTCTCCATTATAACTCTATCAGCTTAGTTCAGAAGACTGAATTTTAAGCTAAAGGAACAACAAATAAGAATTTCTGTTCCATCATTTGCATAAGTTACTTCAGTTAATTTGTTTAATTATTTAGATGAGAATAATGTTTTACATATCATCATTTTTAAAAAGTGGAACCTTTGTGTTTTTATCCTAAATAATCACTATTCTTCTAACTATAATTGCGCAATAAAATTGTTCTATTTTAATAAGATTTTGTACATTAATGTACAATAGAAATGACAACTTTCGTTGAAGAATAACAAAACGTACTACAAACTAACAAAACGTATTGAAGCTTGTGATAAAAAGTACTACTAGATCATCAATGAATAGATATTTTAAATATTGTTAGAGAGATAAACGTTAAAGATTTTGCCTACATTAAGTCAAAATATTTTTCTATTAACAGCAAGAATTTATCTTTTCTTTCTTGATATCTAAGTTGCTACATCTATTTCAAAATACTTTCAAAACAGTTAACGTTCCGGACAATTAAAAATAAAAGTGAAAACTATGATTCCAATATAATCACAGGTAAGTTTATTATTTTTGTGAGTGTACACATTGCATTTAAAAAATTTTTTTATTAAATATGATATATATTATGCCAAAAAAATTGAAGAATAATAAGAAAAGATAAATTAAGAAACGTTTATTTAATTAATAATTTTAAAATTTAGTTATCATCTTGATTTAACAAGAATTATTAAATTTTTATTATGATATGAAGCAAATTTCGACAGCTACCATATGCACTGTCCAACTGTAAGGACCAGACCGCAAGATATGATGACACATGTGTGAAAGAATATATCCTCTTTTAGAAGGAGATAGTTCCCATGTTCTCCAATTACATAGTAACCCTTTTGTGGAAACTTTCCACAAGTTTTTGACACACAGATATGGGTATTTGTGTCCATTTTTGTGTAAAAATGCAGTCAGATTTTGAACATTGCTTCTTGTAGCTTAAGCGTCACTGTGACATATTCTGCCAAAGTCTTATGGGTTTAGATCAGGACTAAACACAGTTTAGGAAAAACATTGCACATCTATATCACAGAACCTCAGCTAAAGATACGCCTAAATGATGCTTGTTCAGCTTTTGATTTTGTGCACAGACTAAAAGTCTTTTGACCCTGCACATATTTGAGGCCCCTTAGGTGACCACAGGCAAAACATGAATTTCTAGCGATGTTTTTCCTTTTAAAAGGATAGAAAAAGAATCCCTTTTCAGAACTGAAGAGATAAATTATACTGTGTGTGTGTGTGCTTCATTACTTTTTACTCTCTCAACATATTTCATTAGAAAATCGCATCATTTGTAGTGGGCAATTCGTATCCTAATCCTATCGTTTCCCATTTCTTTACAATATCCTCAACAGTTGGCCGTGACTGCTTGAATAAAATTGCCACTAATGTGACAACCAACTATAGCACTTTATAAGAAATTTTTTTATTGCTTCGTAATATAAATTTGAAAAGCCACATTTCGTATTATTAAAATTTCTTGTCTGAATCAATTTATAAGTATGGAAATGTTTCATTTAAAAATGTTTTCCTCATTCATTAAAAGTTTTTCAGACCATTTAACAAATAATTACTTTGAGTGTAAACATCTTTATGAAATAGTGAACTTTGATTTATATGCAACTATTTTTAAAAGAGAGGTTATATTAAGAAAATCTAAAAATTCATCATTTTCTTCAATGTATAGTAATTAAAAATAACTAATAAAAGGCCCATAAAAAATTTGCTTTAAATTCTGTCATATTTAAGCAACTCATTTAAAATTTATTGCATATTAGTAATATTATAGAAACGCCTTTTCACAGATTTCTTTAAAAAGTACAAATGCTTAAAAGCAAAATATAAATTTATCAAGACATAAAATATTCCATACTAATATGAAAAACTAAGTAAAATGCATTCTTAAAATATTAGTGCTGCCATCTAGTGCTGAAATGAAATAACATATTTCAATGTCTCAAGAGGGAAATTTTGAAATATGTTTCTTTTATGAATTATAATTTTTAAGCAAAGAGAAAATGGAAATAGTTTGGAAAAATGGTGATAAATATATATAATCATCACTCTTTTTTAAATGAAACATCCATGACAAAGAATTATTTTTAATTTCTAAGTACATTCAGAAACTCACAAGCTTTTAAAGTTAAAAAAGATAAGATCTAAGAAATATTCTAATGAGTTATTCCATAAAATACTAAAATAATGGTTCTCATTAAATTATATTTTATACATCATACAACATTAATAATTTTATCACATGGTTTACCTTAAAATAAATAACGTACTTTAAAAATCAATAAAGCAAGGAAATAAGAATCACTTCAAAACATCACACATTTTCAAACACTATAAAAATCCCATGCTTCAATATTCAAAACAAGAAAATAATCATGCTTCTCAGACAACTAGCAATCATTATTGAAACCTGATGCTGATAAGAGAACATTTTTGATATATTTAATATATTTATAAAACAAGAAAATAAATATTTTTATTAAACTAAAGGCGATGGCTTATAATCTTCTATTAAACTAAATCCGTTGTTTAATTATTCTTTGATATGAGTCATAAACGTATGCAAATTACTAACTACAGTAAAATGTATTGTTTTTGTAGAATATGGTGTACACTCGAAATTCTTCCATTTAAAGAATTCAACCAATGATGCAAAATCACAGCACATTCTGTTATCAAGGTAAAATAGAATACCTGAAATTGAATCAATGAATAACAATAACTGAGAATATTACGGTCTAAAAGATCAGCTTAATTTTTATTAAATTCTATTCATTTGCTTACCTTTTATTTGATACTGCTAAAACATTTTAATGAACATGTATATTTAGTTGAGATTATGAATGTTATTATCGCAATTGAAAGCACTCATTCGTAAATTTGAAATGATTACAATTAATAGAATCCACTTGTAGCTATACTTTTTACTTTCACTTAAAATTAACACATTTTTATTGATGAAAAATGTTTTTACTAAATACTTCTACTTCTTAATAAACATTTTACACTATTGATAAGCATTGAGGAAAAAAAACTTATAAAACCAAACATGCTTATCAAAACTAATTGTGCCTCATAGCCAGTACCATTTTTTAAAATAACAGACATTAAAACAAAAAATTCGATAAAGTAGATATTTTCATAATCAAAAATCAAAATCTATAGAATAAAGTTGGAAATAAAAATTTGCAAAAAAAAATTTTATTTCAATCATTTTCGTTTCTACAGTTCGCCCCCCCCCCACACACACACACACACACAAATATGAAAAAAAAATCCATGTAGTAGTCTGAAATAATTCAATTCATAAATAAAACTAGTATCAAATATCAGTTTGTGTGGAATGAGTAAAGAATAATCAGCACAAACAATAAAATGCAGTTCTTTATCGAAGTATATATATATCATGAAATGATGAATAGAAGATTTTCTGTAAATATTTAAAAAGGCTCATTCGAATTTCTTTTACTAAATTAAAATTGTGCAACAACACAAATAGCACAGTTCCTCGTCAAATGATTAGAATATATTTTCTCCTTTTGTTAAAACAATGTATATATTATCATTAAAAATACTATTTATAACCTAGTGTCAGTAAAACTTTCAGACATCAAATTAAACGGCTATTCATCCATACATTCTTATGAATTAAGTACCATATCAGCCTATCATATCATGAATTAATAGTGTATCATATCATGAATTAAGTATTATATCAGCCCATACAATCTTATTAATTAAGTAATAAAATGCTAAAAGCTAGAAATTAATTAATTAACAATAAATTAATTTCTATAAATGATTTCGAGATTAACGATTAATTAAACAACAAAATAAGAAAAGTATGCCGATTATTTCTTATATACTAATGTCATAGATATGTATGTATGTGTGTATATGTATATTTATGAAATCATGTAGCTCCATAGCAAATAAGCTGAACAAAAGTGAATCATTTTTAAAAAAATATTTTTAGTTATCATTATTTAAAAACAATCCGAAGCTTAATTTTAATTCGTCTTGCATCACTAAAATTTTAAGGGAGAATAAAGATAAATTATCTCTGGAAAATACTCTATGTATAATAACTTTTACTACTCTTACTTTTTAATTCAGTGAAATTCAAATATATTTTAAATTATAGCAAGAAAGTTATCATATACAAGCGTTATTTAAAGATAGATGTAAAAATTAAAGGATAAACTGACGATTTTCGACATACCAGAAAGATACATTGACAATAAAATGTAACCAATCTAATTTACGTTGCAAAAGTCTAAAACAATCATATGATCGCATTTGAGAAATTTATAACCTCGTTAATCTTATCTTCATAAAGACAAGATTCTCTTCATAATTCTTCATTTCTATTCTTTTGTTTGTTATTAGGTAATAAGATGAGATAATAACACAGAAAAGAAAGGCATCTATTAACAAATCATGTTACTTTGATCTCCATTGCGTTGTTTGACACACTACGTACTTCCATTATTAGGATTTGATAGTGTTAAATTCAGACATTTAAACCTGCAAACTGTTATCTTCACGACTTCCTATAAAAATTTTTACAGCTTATATCACATATATAATCGTTCTTCTAGCCGTCAAGGCTAAGAATAAAAAAAAACTTTACCTTATAAGTTATAACATAACTTCCTTAAAAAACGCGATTTCAAGGATTGCACTTTCTTTTCAGCAAATTTAACGCACTTTATTCCAAGAATATATATGAATGTATCTATTAGAGAGAAAAAAATGTTTTCCTATGGGATACAAAAGCTTTTCCTTACAACTGCGTTCGAAATTTTTGACCAAGAATCCCTAAAACCTACGAATGTATTGTTTAAACCTGCTTCTGATATGACATTAAGTGCTGTGTATGAAATACTGCATGCCTTATAATGATATATTAACTTTTTAAATTATTTTCCAATAATATTTGAATTCTTGGCTCTTTGAAAAATTATCAAAGAGTTTAACACAATGAAGCCTACTGCTATATCGAGAAGTTCAATGACAATCAATAGTATATGGAAAGTTCGTGGTCGACGTCCAACTCTTCGTCGAACTTGCAAAGTGTTCATTCCACGTGATCTTAGAGAACTTGATACGTTACGATTGCCTGCTACTTATGAAGAAGACCATTTTCTTGTGCAAAAACTGAAAACATTTACAAAACGTAAGCTCCACCATCTAGTATTGGTAATAGTTATGGCCGTGTATTTGTACTCAGGAGCTTTACTTTTTCAATACTTAGATTCTCAATGTACAGAGATTAATATGTTGAATATAACAGAGCTCCGAGAGAATATAACATTTCAAATATATATCAATGCGGTTGAAAAGACGGACAGTTCTGAATGGAATGAAACTATGAAAAATACACTTGACTTTTATGAAGCCAAACTTTTCGAACACTGGGATGCAGGTTATGGTCCAAATATGATCCCACGCAAAGGGATCAGTATTGAATCATCAATATTCTTTTGTTTCACAGTGATTACAACCATTGGTAAGAAATTATGATCTTTATAATTGAATTGATTATGTTATTCTCACAAGATATTTTATGTGCATTTTGTGCATTAAAATATAATGTGCATAAACTTGCTTAAAAGTAAGTGTAATTTTAATTTTAATGAATATAATTAGGTTTTCTCTGTTCACAAAACTATTTTCGAAATACGCAAACAAATATTTTTTTCTTTGATATAGTAATTAACTGGTATAATTTATCTTTGTAATAAGTATTCTGCTTTCATATAAACACACATATTTTTCCAATATTTATTTCTGCATCTAATACAAGGTAAGTTAAAAATATATTCGTTTTTTAAAAAAGTATTTATAAGAAAGAAATTAATATCAAATCGTTATAAAATTAATATTACTATAAAATTATAGAATTAGTATCAAATATATTTTAACTACAAATATTTATAAAGATATTTTTACCCAATAAAAGCAAATAAATTATTTATTAAACCATTAATAATTTATTTTTCCTCATTACATAAATATGCAATGAAATAGTTACATTATTCTTCAGAAATTAACTAGATTGTATAATTACAATACCAATACTATTCTCATATTCAAATTATATTAACATGGATATATTTATAAATGACAGATTTTCGTTTTTTTAGTTTTTATACGTAGATACTACATTATAGCTACTCGATGGACTTTTGTCGTGCTAGAAAACAACTCATTGTATAATTTTATTTCAAATCATACAATTCAGAGAGCGTAAAGTGTAGATGCTTTTGTTTTAATTTCAAACCTAAATGAATAAAATTCCAAGAGAGTATTATCTTATTATTTCTTATAATTTTTTCAAATGAAACTTTATAATGTTTTGAAAACGATATGAGATCGTTAAATTGATTCAATGTATAAACTTTAGTTTTGATATTACTTAATTACATATTCAAAAACTTTTTAGTACTACAATTAATCCAATCATCATCAAGTTTTATTGATGGTTCATCATAAGCAACCGTTGTAGTATTATTTAGCACCATGTTCCTAAAATTTTCAGAGATACGCCTCTTATATTTCGGGAAAAAATTTCAAATAGATTGAATTGTGTCAATGAAAAAAAGCCTAAGATCAAATTTACGTTCTTTACAATAAAAGAAAGTGTGTGTGTTAGTTCTAAAATAACCACACTAAATTAAATAAAACTTTTTAGCTCTAATCTAATGAGTTTAATTATTCAAAATTATGATGCAATAATTAAACTAATGAAATTGTTATTGTTATTATAAAAGGAACTGTGAATTAAGAATATTTCTTTTGTATCCCTCTGCATTTTTTGTTAAAAAGTATAAAGTAAAACCAACAATGTTTTTTTAAAGACAAATAAAATATGTACTGCCATATATCGTCTGACAATTGGTTAACCAACGAACAGTTAATAATTGCAAAAAGCAATTTAAATATTACAAAGTAATTATTCAATGCATGTATATTGTCAAAAAAGATTTTAAATGTAATAAGAACAACAAAACAGAAAAGACACAAAGTAATAGGCTCTGTATTTAAGATGTAATGAAATTGTTGTAATTTGACGTTGCTAAATAGAAACTTTCAAAAACGAGTGCTTTCAACAGTAACATTTATAGCTGACTACTCCTTTAAATGTATTTAAATAACCAAAAACCAAATATTGTTATCAGTTGTAACTTAATGCAATTTAATAATATCCTTAGCTATTTTTAACTAAAGCATAAAACTTTTAACATTAAAGAATTCTTTAAAGAAAGAATAAATAAAGCAAAAACAATATTACAAGTATAATCTGTTTAAATTAGATTTTTAAAAATAATTAGTAAAAACTATAAAATGTCATAGCTAGTTTTCAAAATGAATTTGCATAGTATATTTTTATCTATTAAAATTTATAAAAATATTAATTTGTTCTTTACATTATATAAAACAATAATAAATTTAAATTTATTAAAAGAAAACTGTTTCTCAATAAAAAAGATCTTTTCAGACATAAAAATTAAAAAGTATTTAAGGCAAATTTTCAGATGAATATATAAAATAAGAAAAATATGCATGTTTTAATAATAATTTAAGCTTTTTTTACTGAAAAATACGAACTACAATTTTTTATTTCCTTTGAAAATTCAAGAAGGAATCATTATTTGTAAAACATGATTTTCTTTTCAAAATTAAGAATACATTTTTCCTGTCAAAAATATATGTTACACAATCTTTAAAATCAAAAAAGCTTTATTCACCAAGAGAAATAAATTATAAGAAATTTAATTGAAGAAATTGATTCGGTTTTATTAAAACATAACAATACATTTAAAAGAAAACATTTACTATAACAATTTAGGAAGTTCTGTTACATAAATGTAACAGAACTCCCTAAATTATTGTTATAGTAGCATAGTAAATAAATAGATGCCTAATATTTATGCATCTATTATGAAAGTATCATAATCTATTAATCTATCAAAATAAAAATATTTCATCAAAAAATTTTCTTCATTTTTAGGGTATGGAAATATTGTACCATGCACAAATATGTCAAGAGGAGTTACTACAATGTATGCAATAATAGGTGTTCCTCTAATGATTCTGGTTTTAGCAGATTTAGGGAAAATGTTTACCAAAGTCATAAAATTCATTGTCTATTATATAAAAAGGTTTTATAAAACTGGAACTTTCAGCTCAAAGAAAACAGTTATAACAGAAAATAAACCATTACAGGCAAGTATTATTTACAAATGCATTTTGCTGTTTTTATAATTAATCAACAAATTAACATTTAAATCTCAAACAGTTACTCTAGAGTAACTCAAGCAGACAAATACAAAGAAATTTATTTGGTTGGTTCCTTCCAAGAAGATAAAAATATAACTTACAATAAAAGGAAAAATTACTATAATAATTGTGAATCGTTTGTCTACAGGTCATTTATTGGTTACAGTAAAAATTTCCCAAAGGTTGTTTATGACCTCAATTTGACTTTACTTAAAAATATTTTTTTTTAAATTATCGAAAAGGTAATAATATTAAATATTTAAATTTATAAAAAAACACAACTGATTAATCCAAATAAACTTGGCATCAAAAAGTCCATATTTTATGTGAAATACCATTTAGTCATCAAACTAATTGGAGAAAAACAACTTGTACATTATTAATCAAAGATAAAAAAATAAAAAAGACAGGTAACTATTTAATCGCTTAATATAAAATAACTGGAAGATAAGTTTTATTTTTCTTAATTTTCAAATATTTTTCCCTGATAGTTATATTAAATGATCTTTTTGAAAATTAAAATTATTTAATGAGAAAATCTGTGCAGTACTTTGCAAGAAACTCTTAAGCGGAAATATATCACTTATAGAAGAAACTTGAGTATCTTATGCCATTGTCAATATCTTCTTATAACAGATAGCTTCATTTCTGTGATTAAGCTCATAGCAGATGCTATAAAATATTGGTAAAATATTGCAACTGTCTTTCGTATACATTCCACATAAACTCTATCTGATTTATCTATATTTACCGTGTAAGTTTCTGTAAATACAAAATAGTTTAACTCTCTTAGTACCTGTAGGAAATCGAATTTCAAATAGTTCGAGAATTAAATTTAGAAATATCAGGTTTATTAACATAAGAATAGCAGAAATGTGTAGCATATTTTTTATCTTCTATTTCACAGTAATATTTGAATCATTAAAAAATTATAAAGTTCATTAGAGTTCATTAATTACTGTTCCAACTGATGGTGATTACTAATTACCAACGGTAATGTGTAGCTTAAACCCACTAAAATTTTTTATGAAATTCATCTAAATTTAAAAAGTAAGATCTTTTGAATAATATACATAATGCCATAAAACAATCTCAAAAATATGATTAGTATTTAACAATTAATAACAGCAATAAGTTATAAAGGAACAGTAAAAGAATCAGTATATTCGGTATAAAATTTAATTGGTTCGATAGAATTTTTACCTAATATTTTGATGATTATGGCTAGCTGGTTATTACAAAATGGCTGTTTTAATATGAATGTTTAATATGTCCTAAAAACAAATTTGGTAGACTTCACAAAATAAATATAATCTTTAATTTTTTTGGGGGGGGGGGGGAATTTTTGTAAATATATTCTAGTTTTGTTTAAAAAAGACTAATGCCATGGTCTATAGTACAATTTACTTTTCATTGATGCTGCAGCCACAAATTATTGAAGAGAAAAGAATACTATTTGAATAATTTAAATCTGCTCAGCCAAAATGTGGGCGTCAGTTCACCATAATATTAAGAATCAATTTTTAATCATTTTCTTTACTGCCATTCTTTTCTAAAATGGCTTACTATCATTCCAACAGATACTACATTGTGTTCCGGGAAATGGATAAAATCTAAGAAAATATCAACTGGATGCCTTTAAATGTACCTAAAATGAAAATTGAGAAACAAAACATTCATAGTCATATGCACAAATATTTTTTTTTTTAAAAATTTTAACATAATGGGCAGCTTTAAATAAAAAATTGCAAAATTTTATAACACTCCTTATTCTTTTCCACTAAAGACTTTTCATAGATAATGGGTAATACATTCTTGTATCTCAAGGGAAGAGCTAGAAAAGACAGTGATGCGATTGACAGTGAGCAAAGGAGTGATACTGCTTCCTTTGCATCAATATTACCTGACACACACTGCATTATGATGGTCGCTTTCGTGTGTAAAGAAATATAGTCAGTAACTATAAATCAGCTTTATGGGGCCACAATTGCTTGAATAGTTAGAGCGATCATGCTTGTTACTGGAAGGAAGTGAGTTTGAATTTCAACCTAAAAGAAGATCCTTCACAATCGTAATGTCTTTCATGTGAAATGCTGTCTCTGAGAATGGCAGGCTAAGTATTACAGGGTCTTCTACTAGGTCCCTGATTATAAATTACAAGGACTTCCACCCGGCTGTTTCTACCTATTTATAACCATTGTTTCAGTTAGATAGAAGAAGCAAGTACATGGAAACATGCTGATGCAATATCATCATAAAAGTTAAAAAATATGGTATGATGATAAAAGGTGCATTCTAATTTTTATAAAAAACCTAAGAAAGAAAAGATATTAAGAACAATAATTATGAAGAATAAAAGGAAACCAGATTTGATTTCTTCTAATTCACATTACCAATAATGTAAAAACTGCCTTAAATTTTTTATCTCAATGGATTTCCAAGAATGGGCAAAAATCATGCTCCTTTTATGATACAAAACTTAAGACAAAAAAATACATGAACACTATGTTTCTTGGCCTTTATTGATACACAGGGCATTTGTGCTGGTTCACAGTAAAAATTGTTCAGATTTGTTATCATAAAAAGTATCCATACCGCTTACTAAGAAATTGTTAATATTTGCCATCTACTTCAAATAATAAATTTCAGCGAGATATAACTAGATAAATTAAACATCTGTATTCGTAAACAAAGCTCAGTTTAAAAACTATTTATAACCATTTTTTGGCACAACATGAAAGATTTGTTAACTGAAATATAAATGCAGTGCATCCTTAAAAACAGGTAAATTTAATAGTTATTTTCCCATTATATAGTTCATACACAATAAAAAATACTCTGTACTTGCTTTCCTCCCAAATGTATATAACTGGCTATATTAAAACGACTGCAACAATAGTGTGATATTGAAAATAATATCTGATAAGTTTTACTATAAACAGTGTGATTTATTATTTTTTTCTCACTCAGGATGTAAAATTTGCAAAAATAAGGTGACACTACTAATTTTTTTAAAATTCAAACATAAATTTCAAATGTTCTAAAAAATCTGTAAACTTTTTAAATATCTTATCTTTTAGATAAGATATTAAAATAAAATTCAATAAACATTAATTCGCAATAAGAATACAATTAAAAAATTTTCGATTTTAAAGTAAATACAAAAATGCAATTTCGAAAATTAAACATATTAAACACATTTACAGAAAAAGTATTTCAAAAGACATTGCAATTTTGTACTTCATTTTTTTATATCTATATGAAAGCAAACTAAAAATTTATAACTCATCTGAAATTAACACATAGTCCTAATTTGCTGTAAAAGTTTAAAATTAAATTAAAAGAATACATAAATTATGTATACCACAAAATGTTACTTAAATATACATTACTAACATGCTCAAACATTTCAGTAAAACTACTTGTATTATTATGCAGTAACTGTTCCTTTAAAATTACTGAATTTAATGTTGCCTACACTAAAATACACATAAAAAATGATAAAAAATATTCTAGCAACTAAAGTATATTCAGCTTTTCAAACAAATTATACCCAAAAACATTGTGTAATATTCTTATCTTATCAACTTTGACTCTTAAATTACTAACTTTCATTTCGAAATTTAAAACGTTTACACATGTTGAAATCTTACAATTGGTTTTACACGCTGTATGTAATGTATATAATCCTGTAGAAATCAAATATATCTAACTCATGAATATTTCTTTTCCAGTATATGACTGTTTCTTGGAGGACTGTTAATCCTGAAAGAATAATTGAAAGTAAAGATGACAACATAACGAATAAACAAATATCAGAATACCAATGCAATCAAGTAACAACACTTACAATTCATAATGATGATTTATACAAAAATCTGGATTTCTTGAATCCAGATGAAAAAAATCACAAGCATGTAGAAGTCAAGAATGACTTTTATCTTCCTGTGAGCTTTGCAATAACATTAGTTTTAGTTTATATGATTGTCGGAGGATTTCTTTTTTCAATATGGGAAAACTGGACATTTTTCGAAGCATTTTATTTTGTTTTTATATCAATGACTACAATAGGATTTGGTGATTATGTTCCAAAACATGAAGAGCATATGATAAAAGCATTTGGATATCTTGTTTTGGGTTTAATGCTGAATTCAATGTGTATTAATGTAATTCAAGAAAAATTAACAGCAACATTTCAAAAAGCAAGAGTCAGGATAGGAAATAATACAGTTTTGAATGTTGGATCTTTACTGCAAGATGAAGACCATAGATCAAGAGCATTACATGCAAACAATGAAAACCTACAAGAATTCAGCAATATAGTAGGTTGTAAAATGACTTTCCACAGAAACAGTTTAACAGTAAATTCCATTTCTCAACTGCAAACAAAACCATATGTAAAGATAACTCCTTGTCACTCAGAAGACGGAACAAAAAGTGAACTGAATTCGGAATTTTTGCTAAGAGTTCCATCGCAAAACAGATTTACTTTCTATGATTCCCCTTACAATACAATTCAAGATGAAAATGAAAATACAAATAGGCCTTTAAAAATTCATTAAAAAATATATTATTTTACATAGATTATTTTAAGTTTCTAAATAAAAAATAAGAATTTTTTCAGTTATTTAAATAGATTAAATATTTTACACTGCATATTAATTTTAATGTTTCATTTAGATCAAATTATTCTTCACTTACAAAATACAGAACAAAAGTATTTAAATTCACAAATCCATTGAAATCTTTTATAGCAATGTTTTTGTATGCAAAGTTATGCAAGTAATGTAATGATAATTAATTAAGCAAATTTGAAAAGTTGCATTTTAATAAATTATGCTTATAAATTAATTAAAAAAAGCTGATGAGTAAAAGACTGTATACAACTAATAATTCAAAATAAAAAATTTATTACAATGCCATATATACATATAATTTAAGTACATGTCGTCAAATTTTTCGTTCTAGTAAAGAAACAAAAAATATAAATTTTCTATAATTAATTATGAACTAAAGCTCTCCATGTTTTGATTGTTCCCTATTCATGTTATGAACTTCAGGAGTAGGTCGAAGCTCTGATTTTTCAGTTTGATTTGAAGCATTTTCTGCAGTACTATTTTCATTATCTTCATCGTCCTCAGTATCTTCAACTGAAATATAAATGCATAAATTCAATTTATTATTTAATTGAATAAAAAACTTCACTTAAAAAACAATCTACAAATAAAATCTAAGTCAAAGAAAGAAAATGTGGTAATTACAAGTAAAACATTTAAACATAGTTTAAAATTTTCTCATAAATAATACTTAAAAAGCTAATTTGAAACTATAAAATAGAAAAATTCATTGTTGGTAAATAAAATATTGGTATCTTAAAGACTTGGAAAAAAATTTTTTTAATTTTAAAATAAAAAAATTCAATAGTGCTTACTGATAAAATATAATACATAAAACACAAACTTAATTTTCAGAGGATTTAACATAATTATGCATAATTTTCTCTAAGAAATGTTTAAAAAATTATATAGAAGTGTTAAAATGACATAAAATTAAATAGGTCAACTTCTAATTTAAACAGAAATATGAAATATCTTGATAAAAATTTAACAAGTTATAACAAATATAAATATTGAGCATAAAACTATAAATAGGGCATTCAGTGCTTTGAATAACAAATGATAATTTCCTCAACCTAATGCAAAAATATATAAAAATACATAAACATTCCCTTAAAATTTTAGTCATAACAGGTCTTTGAAGAAAACACAAAAATAATTATTTATATTGTCTAAGAAAGTGGTCAGCAAATTATGGATAACAAGCCAAATATGAATATATTTCTCCTTAAGAGTGACTCTTCAATGAAGTAGTTCTTGCAAACATGCACATGCGAAAGTAAGAAAATTCTGAAAATACAACAAAGACCAACAGATTTTATAAGGCATGGAAAATGAATGTATATCCTCCAGTGTTATTCAAGGATATTTTTTCTACTGGTTTCAAAGTTTTAGTTGCACTGATTATGAATCAAAATATGCTACACCATTAACTTTCAAATACCAAACTTCAACTAATGAATTTCTTGGAACTAATACACTAATCATTGTTATTTTTAACTTGAAAGAAAAAACAACACAAGAATGAAATTTAATTTTAAAATATCAGAGTTTCTTAAAAATAAAATTTTTAGCCTCTAGACTTTATAAATTTGTAAAAAGAATTTGAAGATTTTTTTTTTTGAATGAATTTTTAATTCAAATGGCAAGTGACATTCATATCATCTGCATAACAAATCAGTAACAATACACTAACAAAAAATTTTAAAAAAGTGTACTTATAAGCAGAAATTGAAAATTCTCTACTTGAAAAAAGTGTTTATTATTTAGAAATAATGAGCGATCAGTGAATACAAAAATATTGTTGTAAATATTACATCTTGTCAAAATTACCTTAAGCAAAAACAGCAGTGGAAAGAAAACTAATCTCTTAATAGTAGTATTGCATAACAACTTTTTCTCTCTTTAATAATGGCATCTTTGATATTCAATTGCTTGATTTTAAAAAAAGGAATTAAAAAGCCCCAAATCCGATTGCTTTAACGTTAATGTGAAAAAAGTTTAGAAAAAGTGGGAAAAAATTTAAAAAAAAGTTAGCTTAATTCATTGAAATATTATTCATCATATATTGAAAAGAGAAGTTTATCTCTCTGACTTACATTTAGCTGAAAAAATAGCATTTACTGTTATTTCCTCATTTAGGTTTAAAATATTCGTGGGAACAATTATCTTCAAATATGAACCTTATCAACAATAAATGAAGAAAACCTTTAATTGATCAGAACTTGAAATCAGGGTTAAATTTAAAAAAAACATTCAAACCAACATTACAAACATCCCAATGAAAGTCAAAGTCATTGTTTACAGTAGCCTGTGTTATTATCATGATTTAAGTTTTTGGGTATCTTACATTTTATCTATAAGTAATATCATTATTTAGTGTATTATAAAGTTTAGTTCAACATACTTATATAGATTAAGACAATATATTGGCATTGACCAAAGTGAAGGAAAACTTATATCAAAAGAAGTATTTTGCACCTAATATAGTGCAGGAGAACCTTTGCAGTTATAACTTCTTGATCCTTATTGAAGTTAATATATAGAAGTTCAGTATGCTGTTAAGCAGGATGTACTATTCTTTATACAGATATTTCTCTTAACTCCCAAAGAGACACAAATGGAAGATAATAAGGTCTCACACAACTAACTTTCTTCCAAAACAAAACTATGGGGACTTTGATTTTAAGCTAAATAACAGAGAGGTGATGGAAGATGTGCAACTGAGTTTTAACGATTTTAAAACTATGATTAAATAGTTTGACAATGGTGAATTCACAAATTTTGTATTATTCAGAAAATCTGACATTCTATATATCTGAATACAATCTCTATATATCTGCATTCCAATTTTCAGTTTCTACATCCCTACAACTATACTTGATCGTTTCTGATTTACATCTGTCACATGGAGTTTAGTAATTGCAACCCTGCCCCAAATACTTTCTTTATGTAATTCTCTTTGAACATACAATTCAAAGAGAATATGTAATTCTATTTGAATTGTATGGGTCAATACCATGTTCTCTAGATGCTCATTCAGCTCAATAATTATTTTTGCCATGCATCCTTTCTTCTAGTAGTAACACTCTTCCTTAATGTCCACTTGTTTTTTGCAGTGAGTTTAGTTTTCGTTCCACAGTTTTATCATAGATGCTGCGAGTATATTTAAGACAGCACCTACAGATATTTTTAACATATGCGGTATTGTGGTAACTAATGCACTGACCATACAGCCTGATACTAACTGCCTTCTTTTGAGCTCTGGCAGATCTCCCGTTTTAACAACACACAAAATGAAATTAAGCAAACAATAATGTATAATACATTCAGGTATACCTTTAGACTATAATCAACATTGTAGTTAAAAAACTGGTAGATATGTATTTAATTTAGTCTTATACAAACACTATAGAAATCACTGATTCCAGCAAGTCTTTTCCATTATTTTAAACAACACATCTGTATCTATTTCCCACAGCATGTTTTTTTATATAATTTATGTTTGAAAAATGTGGCTCTCAAATAAAATTTCAATTCTTGAACTGTTGATAGTTGGCTAAGTTGCCTGATGGGTTTGCCGTCACTTAGAAATGAAAAATCTTATTGCTCAACCAAACAAATTATTTTATTCTTAAGAGTTGCAGGAAATCATTTATATGCTAAATGAACACAGCAGAAGAAATTAATGAGATTCTTTTTTACAATTTAAATTTTTTGACCAATCTGATATTTGAAAATAATTTCTTTACACAGTAATATTAGACAAGATGTATCAAATGCAACACATAAAATGAAAAGTCCATATAAAAATTTAAATTTGCATTTCTAAAAAAAATATTGACTTCAATAGCTTTTAAAATAATGTGTTTCATCATTTTAAAAATTATAAAAATTAGAGAAGTTTATACATGATTTGCACTTCAGAAAACAGACAATAGACAAGGCTCCTTAAAAAATGATTTGTACAAAAAAGTGACAAAACTGTCAACAAATATTCTAAATAAATCTGCCAAAGATTAATCTAATATGCACTATCAACACTAATGTGTTAGATTGACAGCCTAACCTATCCTTCCAAAGAAATTTTATCATATTTGCTTGCTATTTTTTATCTCAATAAAAAACAAACTTTTTCAAATTTTATACTTACTTCCTTACCTTAAAAAGTTAATCCTTTCAAAAATGATCCTCATTTTAATCTTCTATAAAAAATTTCCCAGAAAGATCAGATAAGTACAAAATGCATAAAGGTGTGAAGACATTTACAATAAAAGCTTGTTTTTACAATAAAACTCAAAGTCTAAATAAGAAAACTTTACTGAACATGACAAATTCCATTTTATGTCTTAAAAACCAGTTAATATTATAATGTATATGCTTGTACATTTTCTTTTAATTTCGCAGTTGCTAAAACAGAATTTAATCACAAAAGTTTAAACCTTAGTATATTTACCACTGTTTCAAACAATATGTATTCTCATTTTACACATACCAGAAAACATTACTTCAAGCGCTTTAACACTTGTGGTGAATTTTAAGGTGAACTGATCACTTAAAAAATAGCACTGCATTAGTAAGTTATATGTAACAATTTTAAGCAAATTTAAAGATTGGGTATTTAGAGTGTAATACTTTCTTATAAAAAGTAAAATCGTACCAACACATCCTTGGTTTTGAACAAAATAATAGCCTTCAGAGCATACTTCACAGTTGATTGGACCTGGTCCTCTGCAATAATCTTTACAAGCTTTATCACACATTTTACAAGTCAATGTTGATGAATTCAAATCTTTATAATATCCTTTTTGGCATTTGTTACAAAGATCACCTGTATAACCAGCATCACACAAGCAACTAGTAGGTTCTTGTCTAGTTCCACCATTCTGCAAATAAAAAAACAGAAATTTTTTTATAAGAAAATCATAACTCTAAGGTTAAAACGCTGATATTTCATCAAAATTGCAATATTGCCTTTCAAACAGGTGTACTGGCTTAAAATAAAGTTTCCTGTAAGATAAGTAAAAAAAAATCATTTATATTTTTCAAAAAAGCAAAAATAGATATAACATTATTGTATTGAAAAAAGTTTTGAAAATTATAACTTAAGACTTAGAAAAACAGAAATGCTTATGATAAAAAGTCTTAGAATGCAACATGCATGCAAATTTCTAATTTCAAACATTTATATTCCACCCTTTCATAAAAGAAAGAGTAAATAATTTAAAAAATACAAAAATAAGTTCTTATAAATTTACACTTAAAACTTTTAAAAATATTTAAGTGTCTTCCAAACTAATAAAACTATCATCTAAAAGGTTGGTGCTTTATCTAAAGTAATTTTAAATTAAAAAGAGGAAACCAAAATTAAACAATTCCGTATTTCATACTTTGAGGGAATACAGTGCGAGAACTCATCACACAAAAGAATACAATGTATTATATCATTAATAATTAGGAAATTATTCTTAAAATAGTAATAAATGCACATTTCAATTAAATAATTCAGTTACTTTAAATGCAACAGAGAAACATGTGATTTATTTCTTTTGGATTATATTGAACCATTTAAAAGTTATTGTCACTTAACAGTTCAATCCCCTATTTTAAACAAATGCAAGCATTTTTAAAAAAGTAAGGAAATTTACATATTAATAATCTTTAGTTTTAAATAATTTTTCAAACTTATTTAACAAATACAAATATTCTAAAACTACAATATTTTGAATTTTTAACACTTTTTTAACAATTAATTATAAGTAAAAAATATTTTCTCTTTTACTTTTAATGTATGCAACTAATTTAAAAATAAAATTTATTTAAAAAATTTTAATTTATCTTAACATCACATATTCAAAATCTTCAAAGATTTTTCTATTTCTAATAGTTTTTATGAAGACAAAATAAATTTTTAATTGTATTAGAAAAAAGAGGATATTAAGGGTATTTAAAAATTATTTGAATAACTATTCCTGTTTAATATAAACTGACTTTATAACGCATAATGAAAGCATATCTCAGTTTTATTTTCTGCCAAGAGTGTATTCTCTTGTAATTAAAAAGGCTGTTAAAATTTTTGGAGTTCTTCAGTTTTCAGACATTTTCAATGCAAAAATTTATCCAATCATTTACATAACACCAGTGACTTAATAGAATTGGTCTCACATCAAATTATTCTAAGTTTGAATCCAAGAGGAATTTTTTTTCTTTGAATAAATTACAAAATTAATACATGAATACTGAAACAAATTAAAGAATTAACAAGTTACTAAAAAGTTATATCCATTAAGGAAGACATTATAATGGTTTTTCATCAGGAAGTGACGTTTTAATGTAACTTCTGGTTAAACAGTCACAAAAATGACTTTCTTACATGAAGTCTGAAATGTGTGGACTAAGTGACGTAAACTCTTCCAAAGTACGTAAGGACAAAACAAACTATGTGTGTGTATGTATACACATTATACACACATATTATATAATTAATTGTATAAATAAAAGTGAAAGCATTATGAATGTATCAAAATAATTAAACAATACCATATGATTATAAAGAAACATTTAAATCAGAAATAAAAATACAAAGTAAAATTAATTTTGTATTTGAAATCAATAATTTAGTTTTTCAAAAGAAGAATGCTTTTATGAGATATAATTTTTTAAATAAAGATAAAATCAACATAATTTTTAAAAGAGTTTTGTTTATTAACATTATAATCTTAAGCAAAATTATAATTAAAACTTTACGCAACTGAACAAATACAATTCTATTAAAATGTTAGATTATGTATTATACAAATATTATTTGAAGTATATTAGATAAATTATATACATTAGATAAATTATTTTTAACTTATTATTTTATGAAATCATGTTTCTCTCTTACTATTTTATTGCTTAAAAAATTCTTTTATTTTATCTACTTTTTATTTATGAACTTTCTTCAAATTTAAAAAGCATATTAGAAAACATTTCTTAATAAAATTATGAACTATCTTTTGTGAAAATCTTTTTAGAAATTTTCTTTTTTTAAAAAGATTTTCCTTTTACATTAATGATTCAGAAAAATTTTATGATTTAACTACAGATAAAATAATTTATGATCAGATAATTTTATACCAAGATGATCAAAATGACATCTTGTAGAAATTAAATATTTAAAATAAAATTTAAACAAATATGAATCTCTTGTAGGTTTATTTTACTTGATTTACAGAATAGTAACAAAATGAGAAAAAGCAGTACTTAATATTAAATTATCGAGATTTAGTTGGTAATTTATAGTATTCTGAAACTTTGCTTATAAAAATACTCAACCTCTCAGAAGAATAAATAAATATAACATTGATAATGTGATAAAATAGATGAAAAATTTTAAAATTGAAGTTTCAAGATTTGGCAAATATGGAAAAATTTTACTTTCAAAGTTGTTAATATTTATGGTAACATAAGTTATGGATATTTTAAAAATAACAAATATTTCTATTTAATTTACATATAATTATGTATTGGTTATTTATATATAATTATATTATTATTAATGATAAACCAAAATATATGAAGTAAAACAACAATCAGCAGGATTTTAAGTTCTCAATACATTTATTTATTAAACAATAAAAATTTAACATTTTGGAAATTATAATTTTGTAAAATGTGACAATTATACTATAATTATATAAATAGTTAATTATAAAAAATATTCTTTTCTCCTAATTACGTTTGCATGATTTAAAACATTGTAAAAATTATATAATACTTTGAAAATTAACATATGCTGCTCCTAAGAGAACCTATTTTAAATTATTCGGAAAAAATAAAACTGAATTATATTTTAGAAATAAAAATGTTATAGCATGACTGTTAAATTACCCGTAATGAAGTGCTACTTATTTTTAATTAATAACATTTTAAATATAAACATTTTTATTACCTTACATTTGCCATGACCACTACATGGTTCCTCTATACCGCCAGGACATGGAACACAGTGTGGACCATAGGTATTATTTGGGCAGCAAACTAAAGTAAAATTCTGTAGTTAAAATGCTTTTCCACACAACATTTTTAAATTAAAAATTGCATAATTGAGTATAGTAATACACTAAATTTACATATTTTTCATATTCTGTTATTAAATTTAAAATACTGTTTAAAAACTAATTTCAATTACTTTGTTTTTGAGGAATGTTCAAAATGACACAATAGTTGTTCATTTTAATCCAAGATCTATATCTTTAAAGTTATAGAAAATTACAAAATATACAATCAAAATATATCTAAGAAAACACATAGTTTCTTTCTGATATATAAATAGAAAATGGTTAGTAAAAACATTAGTGCAACAAAAATAATTAACAAATGCAGATAAAAGTAATTCATTATAAACATTTCTTCAAGCTAATGTATGAGACAATTTTTAATATGAAATTTTAATTCACACTGATTTACTGTATGTTAATAACATTTAACAAAAAATTTATAAAAACATGCAAAATTTGTTTCATTTGAAGTATAAAATATATTAATATTGAAATCCAACTAACGCATGATAAAACTTTTAGATTTACAGTTAGATAAAATAAGACTCTAAACATGTGAAGTTTCTTAACCAAAAAACTAACATTTTTGACACATTTAAACATGAATATAGTTTGTTATTTTTTTCAATAGTTATAAAAAGTAAATTCTAAAAGTAACTATGTTTCTTCTAGTAACACACATTAAATGGGCAGTTAATGTAAATTTATGAATTTCATAAAAATTAGTAAATATATTAAATAAAATAAATATCAATTCAATATTTTCATCAAATTAGTTCAGTAGCTATCATCCAACAATCCAAATTACTATATAAGACACAAAATCAAAGTTACAACATATCAAATAAAATCAAAGAATCACTCATGAGAGAGAAAATAACACAAAGGATCAGTTATCAAGACTTAATAATAAATAAACAATAATAAATAATATATAATAAATAATAATAAATAATTATAAGCAATAATAAATAAACATGGAAAAGGGTAACAAAAAAAGTAATGAACTAATGGTGGTAAATTATTTGGAAAAATAGATTTTAAACAAAATAATTAAAAAACTAAATACAATATTAATACTGACTTCTATCAAGAATATTGCTCTCATTTTACAGTAAAACCTATTTTATTAAAATATTACAAAATTCACATATGAAGAAATTAATTATTTTAATAAATTATTTTTGCCATTTGTCCATAATTTAAATAAATTAATAATTTAAATGTTTAGCAATAAAAGTATTGTTTGACAAAAAATAAAATTTTAACTGAGCAGCAGATTAATATCCATGTATATTGTGTTTCAAATTTAACATTGTTCAAATATAATAAATAAACTTAGAAATTAAATATAGAAAGGAAAATTAAGATACTTAATAAAACCAATAACCACTTCAATTTAAACATTTTAAAATGAATAAAAAACATTTCATTGATATTGAAAATTAATTAATGCACTTTAATTTTCTGTTTTCAAAAATATATAACTGCATTCTGTAGGAATAAATATATTTTAATAAAATAGACATATAATTACATTATATATATATATATATATGTCACTGTGAAAGACCGAAATCAGGGAATGTCAACATTCACTGGTGAATGTCAACAATCACCAAATACGTCGGTGAAAGATCAAATATTTCATTATATTCTTGCACACTCGGACCCTCACTGGTGTATGTCGACAATCACAGATATGCTCTGGTGGAGATTGAAAAGAGAGGAGCGGACAAACAGGCGACTGGCTGTTTCTTGCCAAATCCTTTGTGCTGGGGGAGTCAGTCAGTCTTATGCATATGCAAGATTTGATGGTAAAAGCAAAGTTTTTTTATTTTTTTCTGATTTCCTGATTTATACAGAATGGATACTGCAGTGAATCATGATCTTTTTCTTGAAAAGTTAAATGTATTAATTGGGGGTAAACGAGAAGACAGTTGCTTTTATTTTTCTTGAGTAAAGTACTCTAAAATACTTTCTGAAATGGTTTCTGCTAAAACTAAGTGCAACACACCTTTGGGTTACACACGATTAAAACGTTTTAACGTTTAAAAAATTATTGATGAAGAGGAGTTGATTGTACCATTAAAACCATTAATTGTACCATTGTAAAAGGAAGGGTCTCTTGTGCAATTCAAAATGTCATAATAGTTTAAGTTGTTACAATAAATAAGATTTGATTTACATAATTTACTAAGGTTTTTATTACTATTATTTTACTTTCTCATTTAAAACATACTGTATAATTAAGTTTTTTTTTAAGTACTGTGTGTTTTAAGTTCTTAATTATTTTTCTAAGAAAGAGAGAGGGAAAAATTTATCGCGACTGAAGTACGGAGAAAAAAATATAAACTTCGGACATGTTCAATATTCACTAGTGAAAGTCAGAAATAAGGATATTTAGCAAATATTTCGGACATACACCAAGCGACTATGTGAAAGTTGACATTCACCAGTGAATGTCGACATTCTCCAGATTTCAGTGCTTCACCATAACATATATGTATCATAAAACTTGTTTTTAAAATAAAAATTACATAAATAAACATAAAGCAATCTTAAATTTTTAGATATATAATGATATAAAATTTAGCAAATAAAAGCAATTATTTTTATATGGATATTCTTTTAAATGATTTGTAAAAAATACATATTTTGATTTCTAATATAATTTCAGCAGTTAGAAATTATTATGGTACTAAATTATATTGAAATTATTGTTATAAACACATGAAATGAAAATCTCAAAACATTAGTTTAGCATTAAGGTAAATTTCTTGATGAATTACTTTTAAATGAATTATCAGTTTGATTATAGTTGAATTAATTTTTTTAAATTTGGATACAATAAAAGTTAATTCTACTTATAGAAATGATCATACTTAATCACATGTTATTAAAAGGTATCAGTATATTCACAGCAAAAAAGTTGTGGAACGACAGATTGATTTCTTAACAAAAACCAGATAAGAATCAAGCTTTATCTATGACTAATAAAAGTAAATGAAATCCATGCTAACAGTGCATGGGAAAAACTATTTCCAAAGCTGAGAAGATCCTAAGTCTATACTGAATTAATAAGAGAAAAAATATAATGAAATGATAACCCTTTATAAATTCCAAAAAGGTGTAAAAAAGAGCCCTTCACAAATGATAGAAATAACATGCAAAATATCTAATTCTAGTACATAAGGTTGCTAGGAATATAATGTAATCAAATGTTATGAGAACTTAAAGCTCAAGATTACTGAAAAGTTTCACAGACACTTGCTGCATTCTGCGAATAGAAACATGAAAATTTAATTAAAAAAATACTTTTAGTTTTAACCAGGCAAAATATTTCTGCTGTGATACAACAAAACATACACCAAGTTTATATTAAAAGCAATGTCCGGAAAAGTAATACAATATTATGTCAACGAAACAACAAAAATATTGATATTACAGCTAAACTTGTTCCATTTAAGGATGATATCTAGTTTAAACCGGTTTTATGCTTATTTCATGGATAAAATTACCCTTATTTGATAATTTATTAACATAAAGTAAAGAGCATATTTTGTGATATAGTGTCATTTCTTTTCTAACTCAATTTTGTACTTCACATCTGAAAAAATTGTCAATTATGAAGTATGTAGATTTCAAGATATAAACAATATAGTGAATATTTTAACTTCAAATAAAATAACCTTATTTACAATCACATAGAAAATTATTTAAGAGAAAAGAAATCATTTCCTTCATACAGTAACTTAATAGTTTCATAAAAGCATAAAATTGCCTATGTAATTGATACCAATGTGAATGAGTTGGATAATCTCAACTGTCCAAAGCTTTTTGATCATACTACAACTGGAAGAAAACATAAGTTGTAATTAAATAAATCCTAAGAATCTTCAAATCAATAAAACATAAAAACTGTGTAAATGGATTATTTAGACAAAACACCTGTGAGAGAAAAGCATAAAATTTGCATTTCAATTTTCATCAAACTCAGGCAGTTGAAATCTTCCTTTAAAACTTCAGTGTCTAAATTAGTCATTTAAATATTACCATTCCTGCATGTCATAAGTTTTACTTAACCCATGATGCTTGAATTTATGACCTCTAGAATATTATCATATTATTGAAACAAAATTTTTTTAATATGAAGTATAAATTTTAACAAATTTGGTGAAGCTATCCTTATCCCAAAGTTGGATTCGCTTATTTGTTATTCAATGATCATTTTTTGCCCATTGGGCCTATAGCTTAAAGTAGATTCCAAACCACTACAAACATTCAAAACCAAAGTGGAAAACAAACATATGAACTGTTGAACTGAATTCATGCGCGATAATTATTTGTCTACAAGTCTGTAACAAATGAAAATATTTACAGATTATCTCACAAAACAATAAGCATGCATACATGCATTCACAAATACCTTAGCAAATTTACATAAGCCTTTAAAACACAAGATTATTAGTACAAATAATAAATAAAACTAAATCGAATGCACAATATTAGATGGTACAAAAACTTCCTTAAATAAACAAGGTTAACTATTTTAATCTCAAGCATTATATTTTATAACTAAAAAAGAACAAAAATGAATAAATATTAGGAAAGAAAAGGGCGAATGTATATAAGATGCAGTTTCTCAAAGACTTACTTTTCATATGATTTATGCATAAATATGAAAATAAGTCAAATTTATTTCTTTTTTCATAAAACCAATCTTCCAATTCCTCTTCATATCTTTCAGCAAGATTATAACACTGTAAAATAAAATTTTAAAAATATATTACACAATATACATGCAAAAAGAAATATATGTTTAAAATTGTTTTGTATGTCACTGTATGAACTTTTTGTACATGATAGACAAGGACTAAGAGTTTTAAAATGGATTGTGAACTGACACAAAAATCAAAAGTTGAAACATAAATTGAGCTTGTGTGCTTAATATACATAAAAGTACACATATATATACAGTAATTTTGTAATTTATTGGGAAATACATGTAAAAAAATATTTTCTCATTAAAATCAGAATACACGAACAGGGGGGGTTCACTTAATGGACATATATTTGAGTAAAACTATTGATATTAGACCACAGCATGTATTTGATATGTATGTTGAACTTTAGTTGACAGTTCTTCACTTTTTATTTTCAAAATGTATAATTAATTTTTTAAAAAATGAAACAATTAGGTTTTATTAACAGTTTTGATGAATTTATAGATATATAAAACACATTCTATTGATTAAGTATACATCTCAATAACTGAAGTAAAATAAGACAGGCATATGTTTAAAAATAAAATTATCATTGTTCATATATCTTTGACATCCCAATAAAGTAAATATATCATGTCTGTTATGTACCTAGAATAACATAATTAACTATTTTACCACTGCAAAATTTATGCAAACATAACAATAAATTAATGTTTGTATGATTTTTACAAAGGTAAAACAGTTTCATGCTTTGAGACAATTAAAAACTAAATTTTATATATTCCAACAATGTTATATGAACAACAGTTTAGTAAAACTGAAAAAAATTGAAATTAAAGTTTTATATAATGCTCATAAAAATAATTCGAATTTATTCAGTTTGAAAATAAAAAAGGAATTAAAGCATCATCTTGAAGGAATAAAAAGTCAGTTTATAACAATCAAGTTCTTTATGCAAAGAAAATATGATGAAAATACTTTTTAAGCGTTCTAACTAGATATTTTTTTTTTATTTCCAATGGCAGATTATTATAAGCAGTTACAGCAAAATAAATAAAAAGGTTATAATAATAACACAGAAAGATACCGCAACAGAGTCTATTAATCTAACATGTCTCTAGCTTCCCAATAGCACTCAGTTAGGTTGCTTGGTTGGTTGGTTGGTTGGTTGGGTTTTATGGGGCAATGTCTAAAATTGGACATACTGTGCCAAGAATAAGATTTTTGTAGCTTTGTTTTTAATTTATTTATTTATGTTTTCTTTTCTTACTTTTGTTTTCAAGGAAAACCCAAGCAACATTAAAATTTTAAAAGACAAAAATCAGTGTATAATTAATTTTAAAATCTAATTACAAATTATAAAAAAGAATAAAATCAAATATATATATATATATATAGTTTTAAAATTTAAAATAGCAACTGGATATAGTGTAAAAAACTTATTGCCCTTAAAAAAGCGAATAGGTTTCTATGGGGGTGGATCCACTATTAAATCAAACGAAGTTATAAAATCTGTATCAAAAAAGTGTAAACATTCTTGGTTAAAATCATGACATGAAATTAAATTATGATGAACAGTAAATGGTTCATCACACGTTTCACACCATAGATTTAGTTCACTTAAAAACAAATGTCTGTGTGTGAAACGTGTGTGTCTGATACGAAGGTGAGTTAATCTAACATCAGCACTTCGCAACAGTAAAATTGATAATAAGATGGGGGATGAGAAAATGGTATATAACTTGTTGCCAACCTGCAAGTCCATGATACCTGCCAAAGACCATATATAAAACTTTTTATAACCTTTCTCACATCTGAGAGAGGAACCGATAGTAAAATTGATGCAGTCTTTGCTGCTGCATCTGCTCTCTCATTTCCTTCAAGACCCATGTGGCTTGGTATACAACAAAATACAATTTCTTTTCCCTGGCCAGCAAAGGAATCCAATGCTTTGAAAATTCTCAACACAACAAAATGACAAGTAACACTATTGTTTTTCAAGGCTTCTATAATACTCATGCTGTCAGTATATATACAAAATTTATGACAATCATCTGTATTCACATGCTGAAGTGAGTAGTAGATCGCTGTTGCTTCAGCAATATAGATGTAGCAGGACGAACGTAGGCTGCAGTTGAAAGGCACATTATTGATAAAAACTCTACAGCCAACATGTCCTGCGGTTTTAAATCCATCCGTGAATACAGGTTTATAAAATTGGTACAGACAGCAATGAGAATAGTATAGCTGTTGAAAAACAATAGGTGTTGTGTCGGATTTTCTGAATTGGGCAAAGGTATTTATAAAGGTATTTGTTGGTTCATACCAAGGTGGATAGAGATTTTGATGAATAGACTCTATCCGAACATCACATAGGTCTGTGAGCCACAGATGTGATTTGTCTCTTGTGAGAAAAGGTGGGATGCTCAATGGACAAGCATCATATAGTCTTTTAAGAGAGGCATTAGGTACAATGGAACATAGTGGATGGTCAGGGGTTGACATGATCTTAGCATAATAACTGAGAGACAGCTGCATTTGTCTCAGGTCTAACGATAATTGATGACATATCACGTATAGACTCTGGATGGGTGATGTGCGGAATGCCCCAGAACATATCCTTAAAGCAGAAAGGTGAACTGTGTCCAGTCTTCGTAAAACGGAAGATCTAGCAGATCCATAAACAACACTTTCGTAGTCAATGCGGGATAGAATCGATGACTGATAAATTTGGAGTAGTGATGTGCAATCTGCACCCCAAGATATATTTGACAACACCTTAAGGATATAAAGCGATCGCTCACACTTCTTCCGCAAATGTAAAACATGCGGAAGAAAGGTTAATTTACAGTCAAAGATTATTCCCAGAAATTTTATTTCATTGACTACTTGTATTGGAATGTTGTTGATATTAATAACTGGATCATTGTGAAGGCTAGTCTTTCTACAGACGTGGACACAACTACTCTTGCTTGTATGGCCCTTCTCAGCACACCATGCAGCAAGCTTATTAAATGCTGTTTGCAGTTGTCTCTCAATTAACCGCATATTCGACCCGACATGATATTTGCAGGTCGTCAATGTAAAATTTCCATTTATAGAAGGTGGTAACTGATGCAAGATGTTACTAATGAATAAATTAAAAATGGTGACACTTAAAATGGAGCCTTGGGAAACGCCCTTGGCTTGAATAAAAGTATTGGAAAATACAGTTCTAATATGAACTTTAAAAACATGGGAGCTTAAAAAATTTTGTAGGAATATTGGAAGATTACCTGAAAAGCCAAAATCATACAGTGAACGGCGAATTCCATATCGCCAGGTATGATCGTATGCCTTCTCAGTGTCAAAGAAAATGGAGACCAGATGGGTCCTCCGCACAAAAGCATTGCGGATTTGGGTCTCCAAATATGTGATATTATTATGAGTGGATCTCCCTTTTCCAAAACCACTCTGATTAATATTTATACATTTATTTTTTTCTAAGACATACGAAACGGGCATTGACTCGGGCGTTCGAGAGTCTTACAGAAGCAACTCGTAAGAGCTATTGGTCGATAATGTGAAGGATCTGACGGCTCTTTACCAGCCTTAAGAACCGGAATCACTATTGCTTCATTTCAAATTGATAGAAATTTCTTTTCAGTCCAGATCCTATTGAACAAGAATAACAATAAGGGATTTGATAGTGAGTCTGGATTTAAATTTCGAAGCATTTGATTGCTGATTCCATATGGTCCTGGACTGGTATCATGGGCCTGCTTTAATGCTCTCTTCAATTCCAACATCCAAAACTCACAGTAGTAAGGCAAGGCTTCACCGTGGTTAAAACAAATTGGTGTTTGCTCAGCACGACTCTTAGTCCTTAAGAACAAAGGACTATAAGAGTCATTGCTTGAGACACTACAAAAGCTTCACCAAGGGTATTAGCAATGTCTGGAGGAGAAGAGTATACAGCAGCTCCGGTTTTTAAAATAGGAATTGAAAAATTCTTATAAATCTCATTGGCTGCTTTCACTTTTCTCCACAACTATTTACTGGATGTGGAAGATGTAATTGAAGATACATAGCGAGACCAAGATTCCTTCTGACTTCGACGACGAGCTCTGCGAGCTATTGCTTTTGCTCTCTTAAAGGCGATAAGATTCTCCGTTGTGGGGTATCTTCTGTATAGCCCCCATAACTTGCTCTGTTTTTTATATATCTCTTGACATTCTTTGTTCCACCAAGGTTTGCAATGCCTGTGTGGTATGGAGGAACTTTTAGGAATTGATGTATCAGCTGCATTCTTAATTGTTTCGGTGACTTTACAAACAGCAATATCAATATCTTTGATCAAAACCATTTCATAATCAACAAATGCCAATGGTGTAAATAACGTTCAATCTGCCCGACTGTATATGCAAGTAGGTAAGCGTTGTCTCACACTACTACCTCCAGTCTGGGAGATGACGAGAGGAAAATGATCGCTATTATGCAGATCATTTTCTACTGTAAGATTTAACAATGGCAGAAGAGATGGAGAACAAATGGCTAAATCGAGGGAATGAAACATTCTTGTGGGTACGTGTAAATATATCTTCTTGTCGGTATTAAGCAAACAGAGACAGTTATCAGAAATAAACCATTCTATCTGCCAACCATGAGATTTGATATCATCACTTCCCCACAAAGAATTATGTCCGTTAAAATCATCGAGTAACAAAAACAGTATAGGCAGCTGATCAACTAATGCATTGAGTTCCTCTTGGCGGATGACATCATGTGGTGGTAAATATAGACTACAGACTGTAATCATACATGTGGTGTGAATTCTCACTGCTGCAGCCTGTAGAGTAGTATTTAATTGATGGACAGCATGGGGGAAAGTATTAGATGTTAATATACATACACCACCAGACACTGCACCATCATCACCACGGTCTCTTCTAAAGCATTTAAACCCCGGCATAGAAATGATGTTGGAAGGCATCAGGAATGTCTCCTGAAGTGCAATACATGCTGGGTTATAAGTTGTTATGAGAGACTTGATGTCATCGAGATGTGATCGCAAACCATGACAATTCCAAGAAATATAGGAAGTTATTTTGGATATTTAAAAGCTCCTTTACTGGAGCTGGAAGGCAGGTCTTCTGTCATTTCCTCGAACGATGTATCATCGTCTGAGGGAATTAAATAAGCCGTGTCAGTCTCCAAGCAAGAGAAAGAATTATGGGTGAAAATTGTAGGTTTTTTAGCTTTTTTTAAATTTTAAAGCTTTCTCGGCTTTTGATTTAGCAAAAGAAGCTTTTCTTGAAAATGTTGGCATTTTTTTTTAACTTTAGGCTTTTCAGATGTTTGGGATAATCTTACTGGGGAAACAGAAAAGGTTTCAGTTTGTGTGCTGCTCGATTTGGTGATTTTCCTGGCAGCAGTGGCATAACTCCTGATTGAGGAGTGCGAGAAGTGACTAATTGTTTTGCCTCAGGGTATGAGCATTTATGGTTAACCTTAACCGTGGCTATCTCCTTTTCCAGCAAATACTGAGGACAACTTCGAGAATAGGAGGGATGGCCACCTTGGCAGTTGACACATCTCTCATTTGCTGTGCAGTTTGTGCTATTGTGGCCTACCACCGCGCAGTGGACACAAGTGATTTTGCCTCTGCAAGCATTTCTCGAGTGTCCAAAGTGCTGACATTGGAAACATTGCAAGGGATTTGGAATATATGGCCTGACAAATAAGTTCATGTATGCAGCTTTTACATACAGCAGGAGGTCTGGCATCATAAAAGTCAGAACAAGGTGCTTAGTATCAATTACTTTGCCATCCCGTCTGACAGTAATGCGTCTAACGCCACAGACCTTCTGGTTCTGTAAATTCTCCAGAATCTCCTCCGTCGGCGAGTATAATAAATCCCCTGCTGAGATTACTCTACATGAAAAGTTAAGGTTGCTGTGAGGTGAAACAGTCACTTCGAAGTTTGCAAAGGACTTCATGCTAGCCAGAATGTTTGCTTGTGGGTTTGATGCAGCCTCAACAAGCAGATCACCTGAGCACATTTTCTGAACTTTTCTGACTTCCCCGGCAATTCCCGATATTCCTTTGGAAATTAAGAAAGGAGATAGAGTAGTAAAATTTCCCTCCTTTCTTTTGATAATAAAAAATTTAGGTTTCATATTTTCAAATTGTTGCTCCCATGGGAGAAAAGTATAATTTTTATTCTCCATATTATGATTTTAAAATTTCGGGACCTGACCGCACCACCGAGTCCAACAAGGGGATGCAGACCAGCTGCACCAGTGCTAGTCAGGTCCTATACGCTCACAGTACATCCCTGAAGTGGCCTCCACCCTTAACGAGTCACCCAGTAGATGTACAGATCACTTAATCGATAAAGCCGATTGATATGCTGAGGACCTCAACACACCTCCCGTTTACCTGAAGCAGAGGCCAAAGTAATGTGTTGGTCTCTGGGTGCCTCAATTACCAGGACCCTCCTTTCCAGGGACACAGGTCTCCACACACGGCAAACACGTGGGTGATTTAGTCCCCAAGAGGAGATAATAGCAACAGAACAGCGAAAGCTACTCATGGGGAGCCCTCAACCTCTTACGAGGCAACTAGAATGAGGGAGAAAAGGAAGAAAAGCAGAAGAGTAGAGGAGAAAAGAAAATAAAGAAGAGAGCAGATCACTGGAGTACCTCGGGATTGAGACACCTGTGTTAACCTAAAGAAGATAAACCTCCTGAGGGAGCACTCAGTTAGAGACGTCTTACGAAGTGCAGGGCAGTGAGGAAGATGGGCTGCATCCATGACCTCACCAATGTTGCAAAGAGTGCAGACTGGAGAAGGAATGATACCAAATCTATACTGATGTTTCCGCAGACAGTCGTGCCAAGTGGCAAGGCGAAATTCAGCCACCGCTCTATGTCTTGGGCTATTATGCAGATTTAGCATGGCATTCCTCCAAGTGAGGTGATAATCCACATAAGAAAAACTTAAATAAAACTTTATAAATGATTTTTATGCTTTGAACTCAAACTCTTTTTTCATATTTTCTAATAAATTCTAAAACTAATGGTAATTTTTCATTCCATTTTTATTTTTTATTTATGCAAATAGTAGTTGCAATGAACAAAGAAAGGAATAGTTTATTCAAATGGTAAGCATTTTTATTGCAACCTGAATATATATGAGCTTATAAAAACATTCATTCTGCTAAATTTATAAGTCTTGCTAAATGTGCATTCTAAATATATAAAACATTTTCAACTTAATAGTTACAAATTCAATAAATCAGAAAGTATTAGAAACTTTCTAATTAATCATGTGTAATAAAAACTGGTAGTCATATTTTGCAACAAGCAGGATTTGTTATAGTTGACAAGATATTTCCACATTTAAGGAAATGATAAAAAGATTTCTGTATTCAAAGCATATCAAAAGATTTTGCTATATGCTCAAAAAATCCATGAAAATTTTTACTCTTAATTTATAAATATTAAATTAAATTTTGTGCAAATATTAAGGAAACTAAACACCACCCTATTTCTCATAAAAATTTCTTTTTCCTTTTAAATTAAGTACTGAAAATGTCTCAACAGGAAATATTCTATTTACAATGAATTTTTATCTATGATTAATCATATTAAATTCACATAATTTAGAATTCATCTGCACACACACACACTCCATATAAATAAAAATTAAAAGTCACGAGAGGATGTGACACACCTTTTATAATAATTAGCAAACATTTTTTAAAAGCTACAATTGCTTACAATACAATGAAATTTTATATATATAATGTACTAATGCTACAAAAAATATCTCAAAAAGAATGTAAAGCAATAATTACACAGTAGGAAAACTGAAATGAAAATTAATTTATGAAATTAATTATTGATGAAAAATTAGAATAAGTTTTTTCCTACTGAAACGATTTAAACTACTTTTCAATGGAAGTGATAAGTGAATTTAAACCCTTTCCACAATAATATTCACTTTTAAGAATTTTAGTTTATTTTTATTAATTTACTTAGAAAGTTAAAGTTTTAAACTTCTTACAATTTTAAAAGGTACTTAAATGAACATAATATAACATATGTTTAAGATTTCTGATACTAGTTACTTAACATGTATGACACAATATTAAGAGCATACATAACTTTACATTTTGTGATGAATATTATTGAGGTACCTAAACAAATTGCGCTTTCATGGAGCTTTGCAAAATGTAAATTTCCATTCATCAATTTATACATTATTTAAAGAAATTATAATTTAACAATGAGTAATTCCAAACAGATAAGTGATTATAACATTAATATGAAAGGCATTTTTATCTGTTTTACAAACAATATATAAACTAAAAGGCTGATAATTTTAAGACATCCGCAATTTTAAATGACTCCTTAAATTTGATGTGGATTTAAGTACCAAAAACCTATAAACATTACTTTTCCCAAATCAAAATGTTATTTGTTATATTATTTAAAGTTATAGTTATAGCTTTAGCAATATTTTTAAATTATGATTATTATCAAAAAATAAGAAGCTTACACATATTGCATGAGAAAAGAAATCCATTTAGGAAATGGTGCTTTCTGCTAAACAAAAAGCACATAAATATGGTTTCCTCAGCTTAAAATAACAATACTAAATTGGATTTAATAATTATTAAATTATAATGATTAAATTGAACTTAATAACAAAATAATTATTTCACAAGTCAATAACTTCATGCAGTGATAAATTAAAATAACTTGAAAAATAAAAACTAAAAATAACTTTTAATAATTTAAAAATTATTTTTAAATCTCCATAGAAAAATCTGCAAAACTTGTAAAGGTTATTTGGTTAATTGAGGGGTATATATTGAAAACATTTGCTACATGACTAGAATTAAAAATATCCAAATTACACAGTATAGCTTAAAATAGAAATTTGAAGAACACACAAATTTCAATTTAAAGTTTATTCACTCAATAGAGTGATTGATTGATTGATTTTATGAGTTTTACTGGAACAAGATCCAATATTGGACATTTCTACACCATACAATGTTTAAAACTAGAAGTAGAAACTGTGATAAAAGGCTAGTCAAAAGCATAAGATGGAATGTATTAAAAATTCAATAAAAGTGAATGTTTATGTAAAAGATTAAAATGGAGAAAAGTTTAAATAGAAATTCAAAAAACAAATCAAATCTAATAAAATTAACTTTGTGCTGTTAAAAAACTTTAAAAGTATATCATTGAAATTAGGACACTAAAAGTATGATGTACTGTACATGTTGCAAATCAAAGCACTCTGAGACAAGAATAAGTGCATGTGGTAAAGTATGTCCAATGCAAAGGCTTGATGTAAGGAAAAATTGAAGTAAAACTTACACAAGTTTTACATAAACTCTTTGCGTAAGAACAACTGGGCATGGAAAAATGAGAGGAAGTTATATATTTTGTTTTTGTCTGTAAATCCTAAGTTAATCTGCCAATAGGAGAAAATAAAATCTTAGACAATTTGTTTAATATCAAAAAATTCTAATGTTTATGTAAAAATTTAATGGTATTTTTAGTAATGGCAATATGACTTGGAAGCTAACAAAACAGGATATCAAATCCTTTGCTCTTCAGTATATTTAAAATATATAACATTTCCACAGTAACTGGGTGACATTTGTCATTAAAATGATTTAATTACATGACTACACTCATGATACCTGTATAGATACAGTATTTTTTATGAGAGTTGGATTATATTAGTTGTAGAACACATATAATAGAAACAGCTTTAGTTGTCGCTATTATATGTGAGTGGAGAGAACATGGTGCATGAAATTTATAACAGTAAATTGTATTTTCAACAATACTACAACCAACAGAACGACTTGGATTTCGAACCATCAGTATATACAGGAATAAAAGAGGAATACTGGCAATGAATGTATGAGAATGTCTGTTGCAAAATAAAGAGAGATGTAATTAATTTACTGTATCCAGTAATGGGGTTGATTATATTGACAATAGGGATGTTCCAAGGAAGAAAATTCAGAGCATCTGTAATTTAGATCAGTAAATTGGAGAACTAATATGAAGACAGAAATGAGTTTATTCATAAAATGGTAGTGTATTAGGCGATTGTTCACATTATATATACTCCTTAGAGAGAAGCAAACAATCATAGATATCAGTGTCTTGCAATGCTCATGATATTTTTAAATAATTATGCTTTGAACAGTTGCTTACATCTCAGATCAAGAGGTAATTGGCTGCAAATTACTTAATGACTGAATAGGAGAGGTCTGGAATGCTCCAGAATAGATTTGCAAAGCTGAGTGATGAACAGGGTCTAATTTATGTAATATATATATATATATATATATATATATATATATATATATATATATATATATATATATATATATATATATATATATATATATATATATATATATATACAGATGCTCTAACTGACACATAAATTGCACTACTGTAATCAATTCAAAATAGCATAAACGACTGCTAGATATGGAATAATGCTTCAAGATCTGCTCTCCAAAAGGAAGTTGAGGAGAGCACTTTGAGAATATTTAATGACCTTTCACATTTCTTGCACAAATCTAAGATATGTAGTAGGTATTGGAACCCTGGCAGGAGATTTGGTGATCATCAACATATAATGTGCCACAGATAGAGGGTTGTAATGCATGGAGAATGTTACTGATATAAATATTGAAAATAGTAACACTTAGAAACTTCCCTGGGGAACATCCTCAGATTGGATAACACAGATCCTATTGGATATTAAAAATATGAGAGATTAAAAAACTCTGAATAAAAATTGGTAATTTCCCCTGAAATTAAATAAAATTTGAAGAATTCCATATTGCCAGGTTTTACCACAGGCTTTTTCTACATAAAAAAATAGACACTAAATGATATCTCTGCATAAAGATTTTCTTAATTTTGTTTCTAGGTAGATAATGTTGTAAAGAGTGGATCTACCTTTCTAGAGTCAACTTTGATGGAGTGATAAGTACCAATTGTCTTCAAGTACATAAACAAGACAGGTGTTGACCATACACTCAAAAGTTTTAGTGAAGTAACTTGTAAGGGCAATTGGATAGTAATTCAGAGTTGAAGCTCACTGGATCTTTCCCAGGTTTCAATATTGGAATAACTTTCGCTTTGCTCCAGAGATTGGGATGAACATGTTCATTCCATATTCTATTGAATAGAACAAGAATATTAAAGAATCATTGTAACAATGACAAAGCATCTTATATGAGACACCATCTGGTCTTGGATTAGTTATTTTAGTTTACAACAGTGCTTTCTGCAATTTCATCATAGAGAGACTGCAGTTATATGCATGGGTATATAACTTCATCATGAAACTTTATAGAATTCTTTTCAACTTGCTCTTTGATCTTGAAAAATTTAGGATCATAAGAGGCTGGAGTAGATATTATTGCAAAAGTTTCAATTCAAAGATCAGCAATATCATATTCAAAAATGTATGTGGCAGCTCCTGTTTGTAGTATTGGGATAGAGAAATCCTGATATAAACCACTGGTTGCTTTAACTTTCTTCTACTACTCTTTGCTAGAATTTGATGATGTATTGGAGAAGACATATTTTATCCAAGTTTCTTTTTGAAAGCTGCAAGGTTTTCTGTAGTAGGGCATCTACAAAAAATAGTCCTCAGTTTCTTCTGTTTTTAGTATGACATTTAGATTTATTGTTCTACCATGGTTAATGACGTTTGCGAGAAATTGAGGAAGGCTTGGAAACCGTGCTTTAGGCAGCACCTAGAAGTGCATCAGTAATTTTATATCAGAATCATCAATGTTCTCACTTCTAACCATTCTGTTAGTAATCACAGCCAACTGAGTGTGCTGCAATGTGGTCAATCTACACAAATCATAAGAATAAAAAGAGTGGAAGACTTGTGGTCTACTCATACCAGTTTGGGTTATAATTAGAAGGAAATGACCATGCTCATATAAATCATTTTCAACACTAAAATTCAATAAAAGTAAAATTTCTGGACAGCAAACAGCCAAATCTAATGAATGGAAAGTTCTTGATGGTTGGTGAAAATTAGTTATTTCTAAGGAATTTAGTAAGTTGAATTGAATTTTCTAAGGAATAGGCAAATACAGTTATAGAAATAAACTGTTCAATTATGTGACCACGAGAATTCATATTATCACTACCTCATAAAATGTTATAACTATTACAGTCACCAAGCTATATAAAGGATACTGATAGTTGATACAATAAATTGTTTAAATCACTTTCATTGATAACAGCAGGAGATCAGTAAAAACTACAAACAATAATGAGAGATGTTGTATATACGCATACTGCAACAGCTTGTAGTGACATGTTAAGGGACTACAAAACTAGATAAGTCATAAGACAAAAGAATGCATACACCTCCAGATACTATATAATGGTAAAGTTATTTTCTCACACAATTATAATCATACATTTTAAAACAATACTGAGGCTTTAAAAATGTTTTTTTGAATGGCAAGACAAATTGGATTATACAGATTAATAATTGTTTTGATATTTTCTGTATGAATTCCAAGAAATGAACATACCATTAAGCAAAAGTGAAAGCTCAAGCCTTGAGCAAGCCATTGGGGAGTCTGACAAATCTTCACTTCAGAGTATTTCATCATCTGAAGGATCTACCTTCACTGCACCTATTTTAGAGGAAGATACTTTTTTCCTAAAAAGTGAGTTAAGGTATCCTTCTCTTGCATGCTTCAATTTTTGGGATCTTTAAAATTTTGATTTTGTGAAAGACTTTGGAGGAATAAGTTTTAGAACAGGTGAGATATTCATATTAGAAATATTTGAGGATAATTTTACAATTGAAAAACGTAATTAAACTCTTTGGGTACTACAGAATTTCATGAATTTAACAGCTTTCGAATAATTAATACCTTGTTGGAAAGTATGGGATGATGAGTAGCTTTGGGATATAAGATAGGTTTTGCTTTATTTTCACAAGCATAATTTCTTTATTTTAATACCCATGTTGGGCATAACTGAGAACAAGAGGGGTATTTACTACTGCAGTTGACACATTTTTCATTTAATTGACAATGTACACCCTTCATGTCCAATTAGAGCACATCAAGCAAAGTCAAAGGTTCTATACAAGTAGTCATTGCATGTCCAAAATGTTGACATTTAAAACGAAGTAAAGGGATTATATATAAGGTGAAACACTGCAGTTTAGAAAACCAGCTCTAATAGATTGATGTAGTGCAAGCATGAATATTAGATGTTTAGTTTTCATAATTGTGCACTCTCTCCTGATTGTAATACAGTGTACAGGACATACTTTTTGGTTAACAAGATTACCCAAAATTTCTTCTTCTGAAACATAAAACAAATTACTTGAAATTATTCCCCAAGTAAGATTTAACTCTTCCAATGGGCAAATACCACAACATCAATGTTATCAAGACATTTCAGTTTTAGAATAGTTTCAGCCTGTTTAACTGATAAAACTTTAACCAAGATATCAATGAATTTCATCTTTAAAACATTTCTGACATTTCCAAATGTACCAATATTAAGAAATTAAATATTAGTTAAGAAAGGAGAAACATTACCAAAATTGCCCTCTGTTCTTTTAATAACAGAATATTTCTGATAACATGTCATTTGTTGCTCCATAGAAAGGAAAGAATTACATAAAAAAAAAGTTGATTAACTTAGTCCCTGACCACATCACTCACCATGAAGTCCAAGAAGGAATTGTTGGATAATTGCACCAGTGCTAGCCAAGCCCTATATACTTTTGATACATCTTTGGAGTGGCCTCCATCCTTTTTAAGTCATTCAGCAGATATACAACTGCTTAATGTACGTAATCCTATTAATATGGTGAGGACTACAACACACTTCCTGTTACCTGAAGCAGAGGCCAAAGTAACAGATCCTCCTTTTCAAGGACATGGGTCTTCACACACACCAATGCACAGAAATTTTAGTCTTCATGAGAAGCCAAATAGCAACATGGTGGCGATAGCTACTCAAGGGGAGCCCTTAAATTTTTACAAGGCAACCACAAGGGAAAAAAGGAAGAAAAAGCAAAGGAGAAAAGAAAGAAGAATGGTAACAGGAGTCTCTTAGGATTGTGTCACCAGTGTTAACATAAAGAAAGTAAACTCACTGAGAGAATTTATTCTCTCTTTCAAAAATAATCCTTAGAAAATAAATTTTTAAAATGAAGCTCAACAATGTTTCTTTTAATAAAATTATATATCTTTTAATAAAATAAAATTATATAATGTATATAATTATAATTTTCCCTGTTAAAATCATCTAGATTCCTTAGATACATATTATTTATCTTTTTTTTAAGAAATATTTGATTGAATTACTCAATAATGACTAGATGCAAATACATAAAGTAAACTTAAAATACATGCATTTTATGTTAATAACTCATATTATTAAAATGATAAAAAAAAAATAGAGATTAAATAAGTAATTACTAAACTAAATTTATATAGAAAATCTAACAAAAAATTAATTTTAGCAGTTTTATTTTTTTATAATTTTTTCAAATATCTCCTTTTATTCAGTATGAAATAATTGAAGCATATTTTTATTAAATCAACAAATATTGCATTTCTTTAATTTTTGACATATTTATATATAAGAGAGAATTTTCTTCAGTTTCTTTTCATGAATATTTCCAGCTTTGTGAAAAATGCATGTACTTTATGCAGAACTTTTAGAGTTGGAAAAGCACTTTGTCCAACAAGAGACAAGTGCAGAAAAGCATTTTCCTTTACATTTAATTTAGTAAACATGCAATTTGAAAATTAAAATAAAACATTTAATTTAATAAAACTTTACATTTAATTTGAAAATTAAAATAAAATTTTCAAATTGGTTTCCATTTATTTTCAGATGAATTTTTTTAATTGTTTTAATTTCTCTGTTCCTTTTTTCCAATAACTATTTATAATCCTTTTTTAATTAAAAAAAAACTATGATATCATTTCGTTTATACAGAATGTTAATAAAAGAAATTATAATCTCATTTTGTTTATATAGAATCAACCTCTGCACCATGTATGCAAATAATTTTGATTCCGGTTAATTCAATTTATATGGAAGCATATCATTTGCGGCCATATATTTGAAACTGTCAGAATAGTTTAAAAAATGTATTATTTACAAAATCACACATAATTGTCATACCACAAATTTTCAATATAACATAGTACATTACTAAGTTCTTAAGCAGAGAATTTAAAAACTTGTTTTCACCTGATCTGCTCCAGAAGTTAGATCAGAACACAATTTTTCTTGTATCTCAATAAAGCGGAGTTCGCTGAAAAATAACACATATTTAAACTTTGTCTTTTTGAAACATATGATAACAAATTATAATTATTAAATCATTAACAATTAATTAAACACCAAGATAAATTTTAATCAGATACCTTAACTATGTCCATATATTTAATATGGACATAGTTAAGGTATCTGATTGTTCCACAAAGATTTGCAATAACTTAAGTACAAAATTCAATATAGATTTACATAAAGTTTTAATAATACAGTATACAATATTACATATATTTAGACATAATTGTTACTTATTTCAATGCATAAAATAATTTTCAAAATAATTGTTGTCTAACACTTGTAAAATTACACAAAATTTAATTAATTTTGATATCAACTTTTGTGGGCAATCCTTTTGCTATCCAGTTGTATATTTATACATTGGCAAAGTGGGGTAGAGCTACACGTGCTCCCCGGGTGGTGCTAAATGTGTAACAGCGATTGCCGTTTTCTTCACTGGAACTTCAAAAAAGCTCGTTGGCAAAAGTACTCCCAGATATTTAATGAATACGTCACCGAAGATCTAGAGAATGACATCCCTGATGTATCTGCTGCCATCTTTGCCAGGGGAATCTTGAGAGCAGCTGCAGAATCAATCCCCAAGGGACAAGTGAAGAAATACATACCCTTCTGGAATGAGTCATTTGAGACTTTAAAGACCGAAAAAAAAGCAGCAAGATGCCAAGCCAAATCTTCCAAAGATATCAAAGATTGCATACTTCTAAGAAAATCCCAAGCCAAATTGAAACGTGCTATCATTCTCTCCAAAAGAGCCGCATACAGATCATTTGCTGCAGCTGGTTTTTCGTAGGAATGGCCTGAAGGCGCACAAGTTTATCTCGAGCATCAACAATGAAAAGTCATCTCATCAGTGGGAGCCAATATCCACAAATGGAAACCATTGAAGTTGCTGCTGCCCTCAGCAAGAACTATACAGCAGTCAGTAGGCTCCATACGACTACTAAAGAGCGAAAATCTATTCTCAATAAAGGTCCTATTCCAGTTCCAAATGAACAAGACTCTCTTCTCCTCAACAGCGACTTTTCCCATGACAAACTGCTTTTAGCAATCACTTCACTTAAAAAAGGAAAGTCTGCTGGTCCTGATGGAATTTTCCCAGAACTCATCATCAATCTAGGTTCCCAGGCATTAAATACTTTTCTTAAACTCATCAATCTAACTTGGAAAACTACAGTACCTAACCAATGGACTAAAGATGAAGTTATCTCACTGCTAAAGAAAGGAAAACTTGCAGACAGTCTTAACAGCTACAGGCCCATCTCACATCTGCTGTAAGGTTGCTGTGAAAATAATAGACTACAGACTCCATAAATTCTTAGAGTCAAAAGGTGCCATTAGTGACTGTCAAGCAGGATTTTGGAAGCATAGATCCACCATTGATCAGGTTGCTAAACTTACACAAGCCGTTAAAGACTGTTTTCATCGTAAGCAATCCACTCTTGCAGTGTTGGTGGCTCTCAAGGCTGCTTACAACAAGTTATGGCGTGGCATGTTGATCCATAAATTAAAGAAACTGGGTGTGACAGGAAATATGTTGAACTGGGTGAAAAGCTTCCTCTCGCAACATCACATTCGATGCAAGCTTTTCAATGCCACCTCTCCATGGAGACAATTATGTCAGGGCCTGCCCCAGGGAGCAGTTCTTAGCTGTCTTCTTTTCAACATCATGATAGATGACCTTACTCTTGTCATCTGGAACTGATGACCTTGTAATATGGGCCACGGGTAGTAATATCAAATCCCTGGAAGATGCCATAAATAAGTCAGTTCTGAATCTCGCCACATGGGCCGACATGAACAAATTGGAAGTCAGTACTGAGAAGACAGTTTCCAAACTGTTCACCATGTCTATCAAACAGCAGACCTTTAATCTATATACAAGGGACTCTCTTTTAAACATGTCTCCATATCTAAATACCTTGGAGTTAACCTCGACAGCAAGCTCTGCTGGAACTCACACATCACAGACACATGAGAAAAGAGTCATAATCGTCTAAATCTTCTAAAAAGATTGACTGCTACAAAATGAGGAGCCACACAAGATGTTCTAACCACAGTCTACAAGACCTATGTTCGCTCTGTTCTGGACTATGGCTGTGAGGTTGTGACACTGGCTATTACGACCAACTATATACTTTATTAACCAACTATATACTTACTTTTTGCACAACAGCAAATATGCTGTTGTGCAAAAAACTGCACTCAGAATTATAACAGGTGGAGCTAAATCAACTCCAATAACAACAATGCAGCTACACACTGGCATTGAACCCCTTAACATTCGGCGAGAATAATTCTCTCTTAAATTTTGGGAGGGGGCAAGAAGAGTAAATAGGAAGCACTGAAACGGATTCAAACGTGCATCCCGGAAACTTAAGACCCAAACATCTCCCCTGGGTTGGTTGGGTTTTATGGCGCAAGGTCCAAAATTGGACATGCTGCAAACATCACCCCTGACTCATGCAGAAATACAAGTTGCCATAGCCTGTGTCTCTCCAGGCTCCACTTCAGTGTTTTACTACAGTTGTGCCTGCACTTCCTACCTACCGACTCGACTTGATTAATCTGTCATCCAACAAGACAGAGGCCATCCCCGAAGAGCTCAAAGCTTGCGCCTTGGACACTATTGAGAAAAGATATCCTCCTAATGAGTGGCTTCACATTTACACCGATGGTTCATACCTCCCTGAATCAAACGGAGCAGGCGTGGGTTGGTTCTGTGGCTATTTGAAGACTCATTGGCCGTGGGAAAATATGCCACGAACTACGATGGAGAAGTAGCTGCAGTTCAAGAGGTTACAAATCAACTACTTGCTTTTGGCCTGGCCCCTGAAAAAGTTGCCTTCTTCGTCGACTCCCAGGCAGCAATTTTGGCTCTAAGTAACAATAATCCAACTGACTGCCTTCGAACTATCCAGTGCCATTTAAAACTGGTGTAGCTCATCTTGCTGGGCTGGATTGTAACTCTCCAGTGAATTCCAAGCCACGTCAGAATCCTTGGAAACGAAAAAGCAGACAAAAAGGCCAAACCTGAGGCAGATAGTGCTCACACAAAAGTTTCTCTGATCCTTAGTAGAGCTAAGACAATTATCAATACCTACCTCAACAAATCCTCTAATGCTGCCCTAAGAGGGGAGAGTATTGGGAAGCGATGGGAAACCCTTGCCACTGTCCCGATCCCAAGTCACCTGGAGAGAGCTGAGGCTGTTGCCCGCTTTCAGCTTACCACTGGACACAAATTTCTAGTAGTCCACCTACACCGGCTTGGCCTGGCTGCTGATGAAGCCTGCCCGCTCTGTGGCCATGCTAGGATGGATGCTGACCATCTAAAGTAGTGCTCTGCACTTGCCCTACATCCCGCTGACAATGTTGTCAGCAGTTATTGGGAGGCTTGACGTCCAATGGCCGAAAGGCCAAGAAGGGCGTTGGCTTTTCGGCAATTTGATGGTACAATAAAGCACATTGGTAAACATATGTTGGAATGCATCCCAGACAAATTGCAAATATATAATTAAATATTTCAGTGAGTGTGTTGTGTACATTTGCACTATGAGTTGAGAACATGTTCACATTAATCTGTGACGTTCAAAGTTCTTCCACTGATGTGGCATGGATACGAAGCGTAGGGTCCCAGCTAGAGTGATCTTGTCACTTAACTGTAGTTCAAAATTATAAGGAGTTTGATGATGGGCAAAAATTACAAGTTTGTTAACTTTAAAGTACAGATTGGGTCTAGCCTGCACCACTATGTATGTGCACATTTGTAGGGCCAACAGCTCAGCAGTTTCATGCTGCTTCCCATAAGATTAGCAAAGTGAAGCATCATCTGCCATGCTGAATGATTAGAAGGGTGACTACATTCTCCCTAACTGGATTACTGGAGTTATGTGAGTTGGATACAAATACACATTGAGAGGAGGAAGCCAGTTTAGGTGTGATCACATCACATGACCATGATTTAAAATTATGAGGTACTTGATAAAATGCAAGTATTCTAATCCTTTTAACCTTAAGATAAAGTCCAGGACTCGCCTGCACAACTAGGTATAAATGTCCATATTGCGCAAGTACATTGCATGTCATTTATTTCAAATTTCTTGACACAAAACTGTAAATCTCTAATTTCTGAAAATGTGAACTTAGGTTGCCATCTAAAACTTAAAAGTATTTGCTGGAATGGTAAAATAAGTTAATATAGCTTTTCATTAGATCTTACTGAAAAAGTATTCTTTGATACAAGTGAATGTAAGATTTTTTGATCGAAAATTCTTTTGAAATTTCGGTATAAATACAAATTATAAAATATATTATTAATATATAATTTATTATATAATTATTAAATATTATTAATATATGTTAAATAGTAAAGCTTATAATTTAGTAATTTAGTTTATAACAAATAAATCATAAAGTTAACAAAATTCTGATCATTCAAAAATCTATACTGTACCTAAATAACACATTTTTTGTTTCACGCTTCTGAGTAAAGGATACTGTGGTGAGTCAAGCACTCCTTGATTTTTTATAAGTAGTTACTCAAGAAAATATTTTTTTTATGAATCAAGGATATGTCACAATAAATGAATTGCTGAGAGAGTGAGGAAGATTTCCTTAGTTCAAAATCTTTATTTGTATGAAAATGTTTTAAAATATTTGAACAGCAGTTACTCTTTAAATTTCTCATTAGTATATATTTTTTAAAACAATATTTAAAACATATGGCTTTACACAATATTAAGATGTTAACTACTGTTTAATTTTTCTTATCAGAAGAGACATTAAAGGCATAAAGTACCTCATGAATGTGAAATTAATGACTTAAAGAAGCAATTTATATTTTACTCTGTATTAATTTACTGTCTTATCCTAGTCTTGCAATGAGAATTTGCTAAAATCTACTATTTTCTCTAAGTTTAGTTTGTCACTCAACAGTTATTTAAAAAAAAAAAAACACAAAAACTAAACAGACAGAGATCTACAGTTTAAAATGGGTTCTGAACCACTACAAACATCCATCTCAAAGTGCGATTCAAACCAATAAACTGTTAAACAAAGGGCATGAGCACTAACCACTCGACTGTCAGATCAGCACATTATTTCCCTTAATAAGTCATATCAGACACAACACTGAAAGACACATCCTAAATCACTTCATTGACTATGTGTCTGCTTCACAAAAAACATCAAAATGTAGTTTCAAGAATTCAACAATTTTTGTTTGTATGAAAACATAGGTAAAGACACCATTTACATTGCAAATAACCATTCTGTCACTATGTATGTATCATATCAATATTCTTTTAGTCAAAAATCCAAAAGTACAATCTTCACTGTGGTTGACAGTACATTTCCAGATTGCATAATTTGTAAATAACATAAAATAATAGATTTATTTAAACATAAAGGAAAAGTTACCTACAATATTCTTCAATACTGTTATACATTATGCAGGGTTGTTAAAGATTTTCAAGAATCAAATCAAAAATGTCCAGGAGGTAACGATATTCATGTTAAATAATTTTGTATTTTAAAAATTGCTCTGAACCAAATATGCATATAATTATGTATAAACAACATTTTTCAATTATATCTGTATATTATATAATAGGAAAAAAATGATTCCAAAATTAATACTTTTGTTTATTTAAGTTAAAATCATATTTACTTATTAAAATTATTGATTACTTCAAAAGCCTTTAATGAATTTACAACTATAAAAAAAATGTATTTAATTACGACTACAAAAGAAAAAATAATCAATATTCTTCACTGAATTATATATTATTTAAAATAGTTAAATTAATAGATAAACATCATTAGATTTTTATCTATTAATTTATTGATTATTTCAAGATGTGTATAACAACCCTTTTTCAAATAAATATACTTATTCAAAACAAAATTTAAAAAACTATTAGATAAAGTTTTTCAGATAACTTTACTCCCAATTATAATTTAATAAAAGCATTTTTTAATTTTTCTTCGGTTTACTATCAAACTTGTTTAAAACTATACAATTTCACATATGTCTTTGTTTTAATCAACAGTTATGAATACAACAATTTCATATAGATTGTGCTGTCATATCTAGTGGTAACTTTAAGCATAAATACTCATTTAGGTTTTTGGACAATTTCATTTGCAAACACATTTGATAAAAAAAAAGGTCCCCTAAAGTGTTTTCATATGTGTCCAAAGTCAACAGTGCATCTCCTATAATAATAGGCGCAATTACAGTGAAAAAATGTAGGCAACCTTACCATAGCATTTCTCAACACTACGGGATTTTTTGATCAACTCAAAATTTTAACAGTTTTAAGGGTATACTTAAAAAAATTTTTCAAATTCCAGGAGTTTTCAAGAGTTGTACAAATACTCATAATATATATTTAATAACGCATAACAGAAAGTTTATACATTATATCACCTAATCACAGCAATTTATCAACCAATTTCCATTTTCATTTAACATGTTGTAGATGTATAATGCTTTCATCAAAAATTTCCTCCAGCATTACTACTTATATACAAGTCACTAAAAATTGACAACTGCAAACAGAACAAAATCTTCACCATAAAATGCTATAATGAGTAAATAAAATTAATCAACTACTTTGAAGAGTTTTACATTTAAATATAATTTTAATAAGCAATTTTTTTCAATAATACTAATAATATTTCATTAAAAAAAAAGAATTAAAAAAATTTTAAAATAGAAAAAAATCAAAAATAGCAGCAACAATATCGCACTAACAAATTGCTGATTTTTTTTTATTTCAAAGACAAATTTGTTAATAATAAATCACATGAAATACTTAATCAAATATAAATAGGATTTGTATAGCTTTTTTTTACTATAGCACTTGCATGTGCTAATATTAATTATATTGCAGTTCATCTCCAGAACTGATTTTTGCTTTGAAACATTAGATCTTACCAGTGATCTTACACATCAATCATAGCACACAGTTTCTAGAGATTTTAGAAAACATATTTTAAAAATATACAAGAAGTACAATAAAATGTTTGACTAGCCATTAGAATTAGAAGGTGTTTTAATAGTCTCAAGCTTACTTGCATATATATATATATATATATATATATATATATATATATATATATATATATATATATATATATATATATATATATATATATATATATATATATATATTGTATTGTATTGTATTTAACAATTTTCCTTTAGATTACATCAAAAACAAATACAGTAAGTAAATGAAAGGACAGATAATGCACAAGATACATAAATGAAAACAAATGAAAAACAAAAAGAGATCACATGGATGGAAAACTGTTGGAAATCACTGTGCAACATAAAAAAACAATATTTGAACAAAACAATAAATAACTAATTAAACAGAAATAATTTTTAACCCATAATACAAATGTGCTTAAACAGTCAAAAGACTGCATCAAATGATCAAACAAGAATAAAAAAAATTAGAAAAAATGGGAATAATAAAGAACATGGAGAAAATAAATGTAATCTGACAGCAACATATTAAAATCAAAAACTATTACTAATAATAATTCAAAAGAACAGAAAAATATCTTTGACAGTAAAACAAAAATTATGAGTAATGTTATCAAAATTATTTTATTACAAAAACAAATAATAACTTGAACTTTTGTTTTTTATTTTTTTTATACTAACAAACTACATTTTTTATTAATGAGATTCATTTTAACACAAACAACAAAAATAACAACACAAAATTCTAACAGATCAAATAAACATAAGGAACTATAAGTAATAGAATAATTACAAGTAAAATACAATATTCCAATATTTCGAATAAAAATATCATAACAAATTGAAATATTTGATATAATGTAAGTAATATTCAAACCTATTTTCATAGTTTCCAAGTTTTTTCTCCCAATCTGCATCTCCTCCTTCAAAACTCAACCTTGTGGTTTCTTCAACAGCCTAGAATATAAAGGCATATAAGACATTTTAAAGCTAAAAATACACAGTAATTTTGTAAACAAATTCACCTAAGCTTTAACTTAATTTTTGCAAGTTTTACAACTGCAAAATAATTCACCAAAGTTTTGCTTTAAAACTAAAACACCAATTAATTTTCAACATTGACTATTTTTTAAATTAATATTCTTCAGCATAAATTCAATTATTCTATACAAAGCATTAAATACATTTTTCTCAACATCTATAATTTTCAATTAAACATTGAGATTGAACATTGAGAGTATCAAAATGTCATATATATTGTCTGAAACATATTGCATGACAAACAGCTCACACAATGGGTTGTCTGTAAAAAAGTGTCTGAAAATCCACATAACTATTATGGTTGTTTAGTGTTATCATATATTGAATTGTATAATTATATTATCTAGAAGATAACTGAGACTCTTTCCAAACCAAAAAAATCAACATAAAAAACATCATTATAGCAATTGTAGAGGAAAATATAATGAAATTGAAAACATGCATGTAAAAAGTAGTAGAAAAGCTTTCATTGCACAAAAGAAAGCAAATTCAGAATTCCAAAAAATAAAAATCAGTTTTTTATTCACTACAAACAAAATGAAAGGTTCTAACCCAAACAGGGATATCTACTTATGATGCACATTATACCAGATTTTAACTTTATATGATAATTTTGATAAACCTCAGTTGTATATGTAAAGCTACAGCTAATTTATGAAGAGTAGTAAGATCTATTCTGTCAACCCCCTCAAGTCTTACAGGGTGCCTCACCATGGCGAGGTGGTGCCACTGGGCTAAGTAGGCAAAGTACATAGGGAGTCTATTCTCCTCGTAGGGTCACCCAAGGCATGAAGGCCACTCCACTGTGCCCAGCTAAAGTCTGTAGGCTCCAGAGCTAAATCAGACTTCTGCCACCAATGATCCAGGTTCCTGACCATAGAAGTTGCCTCTTACCCCACATTTTATCGTGTTTGGGGCTTACCAAGCATGATCTGATTCGGGATCTCCTTCTAGTGCTTGACTTTTTTATGGTGAATGGACTCAAGGACCTGAACTAGTTTTGCTGATCACGAGGATTGGAAACAGCAACATTCTGCCAAGGATGAAGGAAACTTGCCTTACAGACATCTGAATTGGAAAACTTAACAAATTACTCATTTGAGAAGTTACATATGTAAAATGGGAATAAATTTACTAAACAAAAAACTATAGCTCTCAAAATCTACATTTATGAACTTGGAAATGGAGAGTGAAAATAGTAACCTGCAAATATCTATAAGTGTTTAAAAAATACATAGTATGAATAAAAAATGATGTATATATGCAGATCTGCTGTATTTAATGCAACATTGCAATTTTATAGAGAATTAGGCAGTTACTATTATAAGTAAAAAAGTGCCCAATGGTATAATGACCAATTTTGATTAGTTATTTTCAAAATTAAACCACGTATTTTCATAAATGATTGCTAATATGTAAATGTATTCATCAATTACAAACATGGATAGAAACGGATTTTTGAGATAGCCCCTAACGCTTTTAAAAAATAGAGATATTTTAAAATACTAGAATTATTTGTGATAATAGAAGTATACAATGTTATTCAATATGGGAAAATTCCTTCCAATGATGTTAGAGATCTGCTGAAACACAATGCTATAATTCAGATGGAAAGATTTTACAAAAGTGATAAAATCAGAGACAGTCTGTTGCCTAAAGAGAAAATCTATGTGGTTGCTTAAAAAGAAAGTGGTAGAATTTTAAACTCATACACCTAAATTCACAGTGATTAGTTAACTTACATTGAATAAACCTCAGAGGAAAATATGAAATCTCATTTGTTAATAATCTAAGGGAAAAGGAATATTAAGATTCATTATCATCAAAAAGAGATATTTATAACTGTATCCAACTGTGATTGATGGATTGCAAAACCTTAAATATCATATGAACTTAATATTATCATACAGACCTGATATTGGACATAGATTTTCACGAAGACTTATACAATTAGTAATATTCATTTTTATACATGTTACTTTAAAGCTTATGAGTTCAACATAAAGGCATAAGTTAACATTAAAAGAAGGTTCTATTGCAGTTTTTCGCTCAGTTAATTGCTAGACTGCAGTTCTATACAGAATAGTAAGAAATTGTATAGTTTCTAGCATTTCAAATATTTTTAACTTTTTAATTTTATACATGTCTTTTAAGCTTTAACATGTGTTTGGAAACAGTATCTATGTTTAATTTTTATGATGAATTAAGATGCCTTGTTAAATAAGTTTTTTGATTTACTGAAACCAGTATGTTTAGAATAATTTGTTTGATGCTCAACAGTATTTTTTGGCACATGAGGGTTAATTAAACAGGGACCTACTGTTTTAAAAGAACTCTGAACCACTAACCTCATCCAGACCTGAGATGGGATTTGAACCCACAAACTATTGAACTGTAGGTCAGAGCGCTGACTCTTCGGCTGCCAACTCAGTGTATGCTTGAATGAAATAATGGTAAACCATTAGATGAAAAACAATATTTCTCACATTTTATAATTCTTACTAAATTCAAAATTTCTCTTTTTCAGAGAATGTAGTATAATATGGAATTATAAGTGGTTTGGTTTGTCAGTCATTCAACCGTAAATTTTTGCAAACAAGAGCAATTATCAGGAACTATCAGTGACAAAAATATTTACTTTTTTCAAGAAACTAATTTTTCAGAAAAAAGTAATTTGCATCAATACACTCCCAACATGAAATAAAACAATGAAATATCTTATAACTTTTCAAATAAATTCTTGAGACAGCATTTTATTATTTTGTCAAAAATTACACTTGAGAAATGGCAATCTTTGAATAAGAATATTTTGAGCAAGTATTAATTTTTTTATCAAAATAAAAATATAGGTTTCATATTTTACTCTCAGTTTTAACAACTGTTAACTTAATGACATCTGAGACTAAAAAGATTTTTTTCCTGAATCAAAACTTTGTTTATTTAATATATGGTATTCTTATAACACCTTCTTGTGAATTGCAATACTAGAACCAAATATAATTCTACAAACTTAAAAAAAGAAAGAAATGTAATTTTCTTGGCTTTAACTAAATAGCAATTTTGAAGTATTTCACATGATAATAAACAATTTTCCTTTGGTAAGATATAGTATCCTAAATAAAGTTCCAGTCAAACTTAATATAATAAAAAAACTATTTCAACCATGAATAAATTTTTTTTGTCCTTTTTTATGCCACAAGTCACTTCTTATATCAAAGGGAAAACAATGAAAAGAAAGTTAACAAAACATAAGACTTTGCAATCACATAATTCAATTTTATAATGTTTCATGATAAAATTTGAAATAAAATTGAGTTGATATAATTTCCAAATAAAAAAATTATTCAACATTATTAAATTAAGGAAGCATTAAATTAAATACCAACAAAGCATATGAAAACATTTTCCTTCATAGTGTAGAAAATGTTTTTTCCTATCAGTCCCATATATTTTTAGTGTCTTTATTTTCAAACAAAAGAGATAAATTGAACTATAATTCTATAACTATTCTTCTTGAATTATAATTTCTATAATTAAAAGCAGATTCCTAATCATCACAAATTCTTAACTTAAAATGCTCTAAATAAAAGAGCATTATTTGATATATATAATAAAGAATAAACTGACTAGTGATATTTGTTCTAAAATAACAAAAAAAACAGGAATATGAAATTAAAGAGGCAGGTGAGACAATAAAAAAACAAATAAAAGACTAGAATTTTTCTTCAAGAATAAAGAAAATAAGAATTACATAAAAAGTATAATAAATGCTAAGCACTTTTCTTTGTATGTAGTTACAGTTACCCTTATGTTATAATTTGAAATATTTGAGGTCTGCCAGCCAAAATTAGAAATAAATTGGTTATGGACAGTAAATAATTTAAATACAAATTAGTTAATACTGCAAATTTGGAACAGTTAATCATTTATAATGTTGTATTCATGAACTATATTGATTTCATTTTTCATGGTTTATTTGAATAATCACAAACTAGTATATCATCCTATATATTGATTATAATGAGGTAATTACACTGATTATACTCACTAATTTTATTATGATATACTCTATACATACTTAAACTCATAAAGAAGATAAGGAAATATAGAACTTTTTATACTCAAGTATAGTATTCCTTTAAATACTCTGAAAAAAGTGGTTTAATTATAAAAATGACTGACTTGGCAATATTGTAAGAAAATAATAAAAATTTGATTGGTATTTATAACTGAAAGCAAGCAAAAATATTTTATGATGCTTGATAAACACTTCCAATTCAAACTTAAAATAAAATTTTAAAATTTTGTTTATTCTTTGTGCAATGGTTACTTTTTGCACACAAGTGCTAATTACAGCAGAACCTACAGCTTAAAGTGGATTCCAAAACCTTGTAAGCATCCAAGCTTGATGTTGGATTTCAATACATGAACTCTTGAACTAAAACACAGAGTGTTCACCATCTTTGGCTGCAAGTTTAGCTTAAAAAATATCGAAAAGAATACTGAAATTCAGAAACTATAGAAAATTATTTTCACTGAATATAAAGAAGAAAAATTAGATAAACATTATGAAAAAAGAAAAATCATAAAATTGCAGATCATTCTGAATTTTTGTTCTGATGCCTGAACAAGGAAAGTGCTAACACCTATTATAAAATGCTATGCTATCACCTATGTCCAAAATAAATTTCAGAAAACCAAACAAAAAATTTCATAAACTAGGAATATTTAATAGCATAAAATATAAAGTAACAAAAATGAAAGATTTTGAAGAATCATTCATATTTTCTGAAATATACCTTGAAAATTGCACAAATTTTCACAACTTTGAACAAAATAATCTAATTTGAAAAGTTTTCTCAAACTTCTAGTTGTTTGAAGTTAGTTTGACAACACATTCATGTAAAATAATTATTATATTTTAATAAAAGTAAAATAGAAATAGCATAAATTAAAGTTAATGGAAATTGTAAAATTTCAATAATCAATTTCAATAGCTTATAATGTCAAAAAATCAAGTTGTAAAGAATGATACTTGATGACATCTAGCTAGCACAGTATCATTAGAAAAATACTAATTTAATTTTAAAAGAGAAGCTCCAAACCTTGATCAAACATACAACAAAATAAAGGTTTTCTATGAAGTATTCACAATCAACTGAACATTATAGCAATATTTTAAGTAGGAATATTAATGCAACTATAGTACCTTTAAAAATGACTGCACAAGATTTCTACATGCATCACAAGGAGACACAGATGTCTTTTTCATTGCTGCTTTTGTCAAACTATCTAGGCCTGATAAATTAGAAAATTCATCTGAAGAAATAACACTAATGCAAGCTATAAACATGCATATATAGAGAACAATAGAAGCTTCCATGATCAGAATTTACTGAAAAGATAAAAATAAGTAAATACACAGAAATTTTTCAGTAAAAATAACTGTTAAATTATAAATATGATAAAATTTGCAATCATAATTCATTGCATATATCATAAATATAAGAAAAAGTTTTCGACAAAAAATGGTAAGTGATGTATTATTAAAGAAATTTCTGAAAATTATGCATTTAAATCAATTTAATATAAAAATTTCCATGTACATTTTTTATTAAAGATGATAACCAAGTAACATTCTGCATTTCTTAAGTGAGAAAAAACTTATGCTTCATTTAATTATAAATTATGATTTTTCAAACTAGTAGGCATCTAAAATATTCCATGAGTCACATGAAGGAAATAAGTTTTAATACACTATTTATGTCATAGAATGGTTGGTTGCATGATTTCCTTTTTAATTTTTCCAGTTAGTTCAGTAATAACACTGCATTTTCTGACTGGAAGATAATGGTATTTAGATGTTTCATTATCATTACCATATGATTAATAGATTAATACCTAAAAAAGAAGCCATAATCATTTAATAAATTGCAGTGTAATTTCAATAGAACAAACCTGACCTGTTTGCTGAAATTTTTCATTACATTGAAACATTGTAGCACTAAAATACTTCAAACCATTTGAAGTTTTAAAAAATTTAAATTATTAACTGCAAAATAAAACAATATAATAATGTGTGAGTCTTGACAAATATCCATAAAAGTTTTCCCTGTTCACTTTTTGAGAAAAATATTTTTCTATTAGAAATATGTTTATTACAGCTAACAATATGTAAACAAAGTATTTGTGAGGAAATTTCATTGAATATTCCTTTTTTAACTTATCTTAAATTATTCACTCCATTCAGATTTAAAATAGATAAATTTCAAAATAGTTTTGCCCATATTACAAAAGAGAAATCTTTACAAAATGTGTATGAGGAGAAAGATAAGAAAAATAATAAAGATCACTTCTTTATCAGTTCTTTTAAAACGAATATCATCAATATTTAAGATAATACACTGTAAATTGCTAAAATTGTAATTAGAATGAAGTAAAAATTTGTGTCCAAGAAGATTGTTAAATTTTTTTTCATCTGAATTATGAACCAGAAACTTATGAATGAAATCCAATTCCTAGATATTTGTTCTCACACCTTTGATACAAATGCAGAATGCAGTATATATTGTAATGGTATTGTAAATTGAAACCCTAATTATCAGGTCAAATAGTGAGTCCCGAAATCAAATTAAAATAATCTTTCAAACCAGCTAAATAAACTAGATATCAAATTAGCATCCCAGATAATAAATTCTCAATTAAAGTGAAACTGGCTCATGCTGATATCAGGGTTTCACTTTAATTTATAGACTTTATTTATTCTTAAAAACCCCAGTCTCAAATTGCATTGCTAAAAAATTAGATAATGAAAACTATTATAAAAGTTAACACAAAATAGCTCTAGGATGATTTTATCATGTTGCTGAAGTATTTTTCATTACTTCTATTATTGATGGTCAAACATAAAAAATGCTGTCTACACCGCCATTCTTAGAAAATAAGGTAACACTTTGCACCATATGAGCAGCAATAGTACTAATCACAGGGTCTCAAACAAGAGCATAACTATTATTAGACTTTAAACTGAATTTTGCATCATTTTTATAGAGAACTGCATTCTACTAAACCACTAACCAACTTTCAATGATAACAATATTGATTTTATGACTCTGAAAACAATGTTTCTAACCTGCTTTTCATTGTATCAATGTTATATTTCACTGTATCGTGATGTACTGTTACATTAGTAATAAACACTAGTTTAGAATGAAACATATTGATTTTCAATTAATTATAATAATGATTTTTGATAAAATAACTCAGTGAAACAGCCAGGACACTTTATTACCATTTGGGTTACTTTCTATGATTAAAGAAACTATTTCCATGTGAAATAAAAAGGTGTGATATAAAAAGATATGATATTCCATGCAACACATAAAACTTAAAGCACTTTTGAGAAATAATAGGAACCCTAGTGTCATATACCAAAATCGCTTTATGGCCAGCAACTAAACTAAACTCAGTGGCAAAGCAGACCTTATGGGGCCAAGACCTACACTGAAGGGATAAAAGGCTGGGCTGACCTTGCCCAGCCTGAAAAACTCAGGGCAACTAACCATATGTCCTTGCCTTAATCAGGCTCTGCTTTTATTTTAGAACTAGATAATTAGATTTATTACTTGACAGCAATTTTTTACACACAAGGCTGATTTGACTGAGCACCTATAATTTTAAATTAATCATCAGACAAATTTGTAGACATTAAGTTTTCTAACATACTTATTGAATATAGTAAGCCAACTGAGAATGTGCTTTTGAAAATTTGCCAAACTTTAATGAATAGTACAAGGTTATGTTAAACTAAATTATAAGACAAATGTAATAAGGGCTTTATAGATAATTTCTCTTAATTTTACTGAATGGTAGCATATTTTACAAACATAATTTAACAACTTGAAAAAAAAATTTTTTTTTAATTTTAGCACTTTAGAAATAATTTGAATGTTTCTTTGTAAAAGAAAAAAAAAAGAAAAGAAAAGAAAATTGATTTAGATTCAAATATAATGACTGTAAGAACTTCAATTTTGAAAAAGTATAAGAAAATATTCTTAAATAGTTTTAAGAATTTAAATTACGAAATTTTCCCTTAATAAAGTAAAGTAATTCATTACATTTACTAACCTTCAATTCTTGAATTAGTTTTAAATGCAACACTATGAAATTTTAAAAATTTGGTAATTAAATTTTAAAAAAATCCATACTTTTTATGGAGTAATTTGACATATCCATACGAGTACAGAATAAAAGATTATAGTCACAAACTTTTGTTTTAATCTATACACTAATATGAAAAAAAATACCTTTACAGACACTTTAGAGATTCAAGAGTTTTTTTATAGAAATTTGTGACTATAATATTTGATTACTATTAAATAAAAAAACTTTAAACACATTAATTACTCTTTAATATTATTAAGAAGTTTGAATAACAGACTTTTGCTCAGGGAAATTTACTTTGAATAGTTTTTCAGAGATTATTTGACATTAAATATGAGAAATGGCTAGTGATTTTAATGATTTCATCAAAATTTAATAGCGTTTCTCCAGGTATGTGACACTTTTAAGACATAGTCATTAAAAAAATCAAATTAAAAATCAAATGTAGATGATGAGGATCTAATTCAAATTTTACTGTAAGTAGATCCTAGTGGCTTAAGACAGAAAAAAAATATAAATCAAAATTGATTTCAACCCTTGATATTATTTCTTACCACAGGTATAATTATATTCATAAAAAATTAATGTGGGTTGTCTATTTCACTAACTTTTCTCAACTGAACAGTTCATAAGAGAATGTTTATATTTTTGGCAAAGAAAATTTACATAAATTATTATTCATGAAACAGCAAGAAAAGACCTTCTGCATTAGATGTTTTTCTAACAAGCTTGACAGCAATCAAATTCTTCTTATTCTTGGCTTTGATGAATAATCTATCTTACACCATCACATCCATCAAAATTTAATTCTTCCTCTGTCTTGGTTACTTGGTCTAATTGAGAAAATTTCTTTTAGTATTTATGATCTCTCTCTCTCTCTCTCTTGCTTTCTCATATGCATAAGCTTTCCAAACCAGCTGATGTAGCTTATTTTAGTGTAATAAACAATATCAACTCTTTAAACATTCAGTATGATTTAATATAACATCTTCTATAAGTTACACCATTTTCCTGAATTTTGCCAAAAACACTTAACTCTACATTAAAAAAGATCCCTAAGTCCTTTTATTTTTTTTTTTTTAAGAACAACGTCTATGTCTTAGAAGAAAAAGGCAAGAATAGAACAAATGAAGTTTTTTTTAGAATAATTTTGTTTTTCTAGATGGAAAGCAAGATTTTTGTGAATGCTTTAATAAACAAAATTATAAAAAAAGATTTATTAATTATGCCTCTTTACTTCGGGTACAATATTGCTCTGTTAAATATCAAATACAGATAAATGATATCTACAGTCATTTTAAATTTATAATGATTAACAAAGAAGGGATACAAGGTAAGTATTTCTAATAGGCACATATTTAGTTTCATTTTGGTTAATACACTGGTTTAAACTTTATCTCAGTAGCTTCAGGCATCAATTAAACATATTTTGGATTTAAGCCTCCATTACTGTCATCAGCAGAAAATGTTAACATGTGTATAGATTTTCTAAAGAAGCTACACTCCTTTAGAAATTATAGTATTTACTCCAGACATCTTGATGACTTTGTAATATAATTTTGAATAAACATGAGAGTTCTTCCCCTCATGCTGTTCATGAAACCAAAACAGTTCCATGAAATTAATAATGTCCTCTAGAGGGTTTTATTTTATTGTTTTTTGTGTTTTTCTTTTCTACGTCTTATAACGATCTGAGAAGTAGAGGAGGAGTCCATTTCCCTATCTGTTTCTGAAGATGATATATCAATTGTTCTTTCAAAACTTTTTTTCTGAGATTTTGGTTTCTTAGTTTTTACATTATCAATCTTAGATTTACTAGAAGCTGATATAGATTTCTTAGAGCTATTGGTTAGTCATAGATTTAGAAGACAAAATAGGAAGAGCAAAGGACACTGGTAAACTACTTTTTTTTACTGGATTGTTGTTTATCTATATTCTGTTTATAAAGTAAAAGATTAGGGAATACCAACTTTTGGTGTTCTGTTTTCAGCTATTTGTCTTGATTCCAAGAAAGTAAAATTCTGCCTTATTTCGACTGCATTTACTTCTTTTTCATGGATTTATATGGGACAAGATTTGGAAAATGCAATATGTGAACAACAACAATTACAACACTTGAAAATTTCTGAAGTACAAACATTAGCTTTATAACCAGATTGTGCACATGTTCCACATATAGGATCAGTAATCCTACATGCCTGTTGAAAATGACCACATATCTCTGACATTTAAAACATCTAAGAGGGGTAGGAATGTATGGATGAAGTTCGCAACTTACATAAACCTGCTTTTACAGATTTTAGTAATATTAGTGTCCAAAAAGTTAAGACATGTTGGGTGGGAATAGGTCTATCATCACGTCAAATGTTTATACAGTGCACAGCACAAACCCTTTGATCCCAAAGTTGTTCCAAAAATTCTGCTTCTATAGCCTTTATGAAATCTAGCTTAAAAAAGACACCACAATATTCATTTAAAGTTATATAAGATGATATTTCAACTGGAAATGAACTCGATTTTTTTAATTACTGATTATCAAAGCTTCTTTTAAATTAACTTGAACAAGATCCCTAGAAAATAATTTTTTTGACATTTTGTATGTTACCAACAGATGAGTGTAGCTTTTTACAAGAAAATGTGATACTGCATGAGAAGTGTTAGATGTGCTTATTAATATGTAATAAATAGATACATTGACTTCAACGACAAAAGAAGAATATCTATATAAATAAAATTCAGAATATGGATTTTATTTATATAGATAGGTGTCAGCCATGTGATATAGCTGCATGTCAGGTCAGGTAGGTGTCAGCCATGTGATATAGCTGCATATAGCTGCATGTCAGCTGAAATACAGGGTAAGAGAAATATTTACAAATTGACCATTTGAGACACAAAAAAAATTTGTTTTCATTTGATTAATATTTTTTCCTTAATTATGTCATTTGTGTAATTTCAGGACAAAATGTTCAAAGAATCATATTTTCCATGGTTAATGGGAGTAAAGAGTAAATAATTTTATGCATTAAAATGTGTAAATTATCAGTAGACAGTGGTATCCACAAGATTACGAACAGATGCAAAATTCTTTAAATGCTGACATGGCAATCATTTTTAATTAATCTAATAAATAAAATCTCATTCAGTTTTACAATGTACAAGAAAACTAATTCATTATAAAGATTAAAAAGCATAACTAATATTTATTGATATAAGCAATATTTTACAGGCTAATGACTGATAATTTTATATTACTGCTCAAAATAATTTAATGATTTATATAGAAATAAATTATAAGTACAAGGACTGCTACACTTAACTTACCATTGTTTTGAAATCTTATAATCTCTCTCTGTGTGTGTGTGTGTGTGTGTGTTTGTTTGTGTTTGTGTGTGTGTGTGTTTGTGTGTGTGTGTATGTATGTGTATATATATATATATATATATATATATATATATATATATATATATATATATATATATATATATATATTGAGGTTGTCCTTTACTTTAATATTATTCTTTTTATAAAGAATTTTCTTGCTTTTTTCATTAGAGAAAATTTATATTAATTTTTTATAAATTCTTTCTAATAATGCTGTTTTTTATTATATTACATTTAAGTAATACAAGATCTGTTCTTGATTATATTACCTGATTGTAAAATTTGATTTGCAAAAATGTGATTCTATTATACATAAAGTTATGAAATAGTTAAAGAAAAAAAATTAAGAACAATAAGTAAACAAGAATTCATTTTCCTTAAAAAAGTTTCTGTGTATTATCTTGTTATTCTTCAACTATGAATGCCCTTCCATCATAACAGGAACAGCTTACATATTAAAATATTAATTTATATCTAAATAAATAAAATATTGATTTATGTGTTTAAAAACACACATAACTTAATAGTCTATATTAATATATAATTACACAAACTTTAAATATTTTATTTAAATAAGTTGGTTATATATATAGTTTATAATTAAGTAATTCTACAAAATGCCAATAAAATAAGCCTTGTTAAACTTTTAACTTAAAATATTTAACAATTTAAATTTGATACTATAATTTATAGATAATTAACTGAAGGAATTTTTCAATATCCATAGTATATTATTGTATTTAAAAATAACTTTCCATAGATGGTGAGAAGTTTTCAGATATTCTAATTCAAGAAAATATGCGTTTCAGAAGACAGGCATACAAAAGAAAAATTGGAACTCTTGGAAGTTGAAGAGTATGCTCTTATTACCGAGAGACAATAAGTCTGTGAAAATCGTAAATTCCTTGAGACAACATCTGGACATTGTTTCCTTTACACCCCCACGTTTCATGATTGTAGAGAAAAAGGGTTGACACAGAGGAAGTTTTATTTCTAGTTTAGCTTTGTGGGGGTGTAGTAAAGAAAGTACCTCACCCTATAACAACAATTTCTGTTTTTGTGGTCCCTAAGCCTATTTTTACAGCATTATTATGCTTGTGGAAATGCAAGTCTCCTTTTGTCTAAATAACTGAGTAGTTTAGCTTCTTAAGCCATTTTATGAATAAGTGTTTGTAGAGTGGAGACATCAGTCTCAAAATGTGACGATTGTTTTGGGTTCTTAAGCCAGCATTATATATAATTAATGAATGTTTGAGATGCCAATCTCTTTTAAATATGTCTATGGGCTTCTTAAGCCCCATTTAATTCTGAACGTGTTTTGTTTTGTAATGTTTAGAAAATAAATTAAAATTAGTATCTGTAATGTTGCTTTGAATTTTCACCTAAAAAACCTACACTAAACTCATTTATTAATGGATTAACATTTCAAAATAGAAAGAGAGAAAACTTCAATGAATCCAAATATGAATTATAAAAAAAAAAGATTTAGAAAGAATAAAATAACACTCAATTTTATTTATTTATTTATTTTTATTTTTTTTTAAGTATTTATGGGGTTATTTTTCTTTTTAACTTTTATTATAACTAAATCTTTCAAACTCCTGCACCAACACTTATTACTAAATAATTTTCCATATAAATATTCAACTAAGGACTACAGGCTAGTGTGAGAGAATATGTACCAAAATGGCTTACCACACAGGAATACATTTGTATGACGTAACTTTCGTTTCATGACATAATGTGATTGTGTACACATGCAAAATTTGTTTTGTGTGTAAATAACCCTTGAAGCATTTGATTAGTAATTTCTTTATATTTGATTATAGTTCAAGCTTTTGAAGTGAATGATTTAATGTTTACATTTGAATTTTTTAAAGTTTTTCAATATTTGCTTGCAGTGAGTTTTTTTAAGTTTTTTAAGAGTTTAATTTACTTTGAAAGTTTATAAATTAAATTTATTTTCAATTATCATTTTCCTCGTGGAATGTATATGGTTATGTAAACATTCCAAAATCACTGCATACCAGTACCAATGATCCTGCAAGCAATGCAATTAGGTGAGTTATTTTACATCTTAAATATTGCTGTTGCATGTAATATTTTGTTATATATTAAGTATATTGTTTATAAATATTTCAGATATTTGTATTTAGATATATTTAGTATGATAATGTTGATTAATTTGAAATTTCAGTTTTTATTAGGATGTTTGCTTGCATTTTAGATTTGCCAGTTTTAAACTGCAGCTAAATTGTACTACAATTATTTTTTAAGGTGGGCACCACTACCTGATTAATTAAAATTCGAATTTTGATAAAAGTGATATTATTTATGTTATAGAGTCAACTTTATTGCACAGCTATCACCCATTTTAGACTGTGTGATACTTAGTTTATATTTGTTTTTTATTATGTAATCTAGTTATTAGCATTTTAATACTTCTGCAGTAAATAATTATATTAAATATTCTAAATTCTGATATTTGAAATTTAAAATAGCAGGTGATTGCAAAGTTGAAGTTTGAGCACAATCAGTATTTAGTAACCAGATATTGCCCACAGTGAGGTTATTAGGATTGGCAACATAACTGTGCAGCGTTTGGCACAGAAATCATGTCAAAACCACACAGTTACCTATCCTTTAACAAACATTAGGTAAACAAAATTATTACAAAGAAAGAATACTTTTGATGTAATTTTAAAAAAATTTATCAAAATTATCAAAGTTGGTTGGTTTTTTCACTCTTTGTTTATTTCTTCCATAGAAATATCATCGCATTCAGAATGCAAAATGATGAAGATTAAAAGATGAAACTCCTGTTAAAACTGCAAAAATACAAGGATCTATTTTAAATTAAAATAAAAAATCAATTTTAATTTTTTTCATAATATTTTGACTTATCATTCAATACAGCTAGTTTCCTTCATATAAAGTGATGTCTATGTGACTAAGTCATCAGCCTGCATAATTTTGAACTCTTAAAATAATATGAAATATATGAAAGAAAATCATTTTAACATAAGAGCATTAGCATGACTTTTTTAAATACATGTAGACACACATGCATCCATTATTATTAAAATATAAAATTAAGAATTTTATAATATTCTAACACAGTTTAATTTTCTTCACATGTACATTAAAATTGCCAAGATGACAACTTTGCTTGCAGATCTGTAAAAAAAATACTCAAAATTCTGAAATGAATATTCATTTAATTTATTGCTCCATGGTTAGTTTTTATATAGGAAAGAAAATATGATCAGAACCTACTGTTTAAAATCATAATATAGCAATAACAAGTTTAATTATATTTTGAAGTAATCAATAAAACAAAATATGTCATTAGAAAAAAGTCTACTTCAAAGCATAATTTGTAATAATAAAATTTCAATTAATGGAATAAAATAAACTTTGAACTGATCAGAACACTAGTTTTTGATTTAATTAATTTTAAAGTGATTGTTTAAATTTTCTATATTATGATATAAATAGTACATGAAATTTATTTTTATGCTATCTTTACTAGTTTTGATAAGTTTCTTTAAACTACATTTTTGGTTCTACAATGTTTCTACATTCTATTAAACCTTGCATTTTAATTGTCCCATTAAAATTAAATTTATTATACAAAAAATACATGATTACATAAGTTCTAATGCATTATTTTATATTAAAAATATTATTTAAATAACAAAAACAAATGGAAAATTTAAATTTAAAAAAATTATGCTTAATATTATGGTCACCACAGCTTTTTAAGCTGAATGAAAATAAAAAAAATTTTTCCCATAATTAGAAAATTTCTTTTCAGAATTATAAGTAAATTTTTCAAAAGTAGAAAAAAATGTTCAAATTATAGGTTGGGTGCTAATTCTACTTATTTGGTTAAGTTGGAAGAAAATTAGCTGTGGTGACGCTAATACGTAAGTACCAAAAAAATATACAAATATAAGTATGTATATATAAACACAAAAGCAAAAATAAATGAACTATACAATTTCATAGTTTATCATTTATTGCAACGCAAATATTGTATCAATAAAAATGATAAATCCTCATATTTTTTCCTATTAAAAATTCCTAGAGTTTCTAATTAGAATATGTTTAAAAAATAACTAATAATAAATCCAAATATTACTATGCTGTCAAAATTATTTTATCAGAGAAATATATCAATTTAAACTATTATGCATACAATCAAATCAAAACTAGGTACATAATTTTTTTCACATTTAAGTTTTATAGTTGAAGTTACCATTCACACATTTTGACAGCAAAAATTTTTAATGTCCAATTTCAACATTAAATTGCATTAAGTTTGGTATGCTTGTCACTAAATGGCTAGCTTTTGCATGTGAGAACCAATTACATTTGGGCCTACAATTTTAAAGTGGATTTCATGCCACTACAAACATCCAAACTTAAGATAGAAATCAAATCCATTAACTGTTGAAAAAAAGCTATAGCGCAAACCATTTGGCTGCCAGCTTAGTTTAAATTAAAAGAGTTTAATCAAAGCAGTTTTCTACAAAACAAAATCTTTACCCAAAAATTATTTTATAACTTCTTTGTATTAGTAATACGTTTTCTATTAAATTATTTTTGTATTACGTAATAAGATATATGTAATTTAGTAATTCATATATGCACCATATGATTTGTATACAAGTAGTAAATTAATAAAGAAAATTCAAATTAACATCTATACGATCTCTAATAATGAAGAAATATTTAACACAAATATTGACACAATAAACTAATCACAAAATATACCTTTAATACTAACTACTGAATTTTTTTTTTAATTCAGTCAGCCAAAAGTTCTAATATGACGTAAATATAATTGTCACAATATTCCTACAATAAATTATTTTTATGTAAATATTAAATTTGAAATTGCGATAAGAAACCTATGCATCAACAATATATAAATGGCCTGAGTTCGTTGTCTAAGGATCCTATATCGAATTTCATAAATAAAACTCAATTAAAAATAACAATTACGAACACATTAAAAGCCGGCAGAGAGTTTAAAAACCAATAGCCATTCAACACGCTGTTTGCTCATTTTATTCCTCTGTTCTGAAGGATATTAAAATTCTGTGCTTATGTCAGCATTTAAAGTTTTATTTCTATTTGCTGCATTTCAAAATCGAAAATGCGTATTTTTGACAAATACTTTCAAAATTGTAATTCATGGGGTTTGCATTAACCCAATGCTGGAGATATTTTAATATAATTATGAAAATAATTTCAAAACATGATTCAATAAGGAAAACAAAAGATTTTAGAGACAAACACAAAAGTATAACTTCATTACAGCATCTTTACTTTGTAGCATGTATAGTAGAAGAGTATACATTTGTAGAATACTCTTCTAATATACTACAAAAAAAAAAATGAAGTAACAAACAGCTCCACTTAGCGACCAGGCATAGTGCCTTTCACTTTCTAATTAATAAAAATGTGAAATCTTTCTAGTGAGATGTGAAAATTAAAAGAACAAAGCTGGAAAATGTTGTGATTTTTTATTAAATTAATTATGTACCTGGTTTAATTACTTAATTATCACTAATACCTTCTGAACAAAAGATGTGATAATTAAATTTTTGTTTCTTTATCTCGTGGGTTGGCGTTAAATTACCGGAGAAATGGCTATTGAGAAAGTTTCTTTTTTAATTATAGAGCACACCAGTCATTTTCTGAGATTTCTAAATACTTCCAACAGTTGATTGAGCAGCTATGCTGACAATGTACAAATTACAAAAGTAATCACTGGTTTCTGATTACTTTTGTAATAACTTAATTGTAATTTTTCAACTGGAATTCAAAACTTTCCATGGAAAATAAAGTGCTCATTTATAAAGCATATCTTCGACCACTTATTTCCTATGCCTGCCCTATTTGGGGTTACACCCATGATAGTAAAATTAAAAAACTGGAAACTCCAAAATAAAACCCTCAGATGGGCAGTTAAGGCCCCCTGGTTCATTGGAAACCAAAAAATCAGACAAGAATTAAAAATCCCTACCCTGAGAGAATTCTTCGCGAAGATAATGCATAACGTGATTAAAAATATTGATTAAACTAATAACGAAACAATAATTAGCCTTCCGTCCTATAATGACCTAAGTACCCATAATAGATTGCGTCCTCGCTCATTGCTCAGATATTACCCAAAGTTTCCTCACCAACCACCATGAAATAAACTGTGAATAGAAAAAATTTTTTCTTTGATAACTACTTCTTTGTATGGATAAAAAAAGAGACTACTAAAAAGATAAAAGGATTTTTTTTGTTACATCTCATTCTATATGTGAAAAAAAAACTATTTAAAATAAAAATGATGATGAAAAATGCATATATAAGTGTGCATACTAAATGCATATGAAAACAGATTTTTTTTTTTAAATATACAGGTATATGTAAATACATAAAATATAAAAAAAGATAAAGATAGATATATTATATACAGACCAAGTTATACCTTGTAATAATTATAGCGTGTATAAATTCTTGTAAATACCTTTACTTGTTCTTATGTAAATATTCTTATTTCTCTCAATTTATTCCTTAACTATTTCCTTTATTATTCTATTAGTTTCATTTAATTTAAATATATATTTCTCATAAATAATAAATTAATCAACAATAGCATCTTAAATTCTGAAATAAGTTTTATGAAATAACCATAGTCCCGTCCATTAAAATTTCAAACTCATTTTAAGCCAATCAGACTCAAGTTATAGCTCACCAACCAAGAACCAGCTATCTAATGAGAGTAGAGGATCGCCAGAGCCAGAGACTTCTTAAAACTGCCAGCCGGCAATCACTTGATGTGGTTTCTGATTGATCTAGATCTGGATCTGGTTGACACTATCGTCTTTCATTAGATTTAAATGGTAATCCTTTCTAATCCCAAACTGCCATTTATGCAGACAGCTTCTATGCATGCTTAATTCTCAGGATTTAATGCGTTTTTCTCGGTGTGGTGTGAAAAGATTAGAAAACGGATTTCAAGTGAAATATCAACTTCAATATTTTACATTGGCTAGAAATTTAAATGCTGTATTTAAAAGCTTTTCAAGATATACTTCCTTTTATAATCGATAACTCAATGTGTAGGTCTATGTTTATGCAAATATGCATTAAATTCTAAAAGACAAAATACATCTAGTGCATTTCCGGAAACTTTCCACTTACGAGGGTTACTCTGAAATTTTGAGATACACCCAGACGAGAATTTACAAAATAAAAATAACGGTTTAATTTTAAAATACCAAGTATTTTAACTCAGAAGACGATTTTTTACTGATTTTTTTCAACTTGTTTAGCGTAAAATAAATTTTAAACAGAAAAGAAAATGGAGTTGACGCGAGAACATTTTCACCCTATGATTTTCTACGATTTTAAAGCAGGATTAAATCAAAAAGAATGCGTTCAACGGTTGCAATTAGCATTTGGTGATGAATCTTCAACTCGTGCTACTGTATTCAGATGGTTTAGAGAATTTAGAAGAGGTCGCAATTTTCTTCTGGATGAAGAACACACCGGACGGCCGCCGTCGGCAGTAATCCCGGATAATGTGACTGCCATATGAAAAATGTTAATGGATTATAATCTCTGTACCTATCAAATGATACAAAAGGAACTTAACATTGGATCCGCAGCCATACACAAAATCATTCATGAAGAATTACATATGAATAAAGTTATTTTCCATTGGGTTCCCCATAATCTAACTGAGCACCGAAAAGAGGAGCGTGTTAGAATCAGTAAAGAAACTCTTAAATTGCTAAATGATGGTGGCTACCATATCATTTCTAAAATTGTAACAGGTGATGAAACGTACATACCGTTTTTTGACGTTCCAACACGTCAAGAAAGCAAAGTATAGGTCTTTAAAGATGATCCCACGCCGACAATAGTGAAAAAACAACGCGCACTGAAAAAAGTGATGCATGCCGTTTTCTTCAGAAGTACGGGATTGGTCAAAGCCATCAAGTTGGAAGGACAGAAGACAGTAACAGCAAACTGGTATACCACTAAATGTCTTCCAGAAATTCTACAAGAACTGAATGTTCGGGGACTAATGCTTCACAATGACAATGCATCTTCATATACAGCCGGATTAACAGTTGTGTTTCTTAAACAAAGACAAATTAAAGTAACCGAACATCCGCCGTATTCACCTGATCCAGCTATGTGCGACTTTTGGTTATTTTTTAAACTAAAAACGAAATTAAGTGGACGTCGTTTTCATTCAGAAGAAGAGATTGATGTGGCTATAAATACATTTTTTTTCATCAATTCGAAGAAATGAATGACTTGAGGCATTTAATCTGTGGAAAGTTCGTCTACAAAAGTGTGTTGATGCTGGAGGAGACTACTTTGAACACACTTAAAATTTTGTAAGTATAACTTTAAAAACCTCGTTGTATCTCAAAAATTTCAGAGTTACCCTCGTATAAGGAGAATTCCCATGTTTGATTCTTAATATTTAGAAATGCCTAGATGCCTTCAATGTATCTAGATACTGAGATTCCAACCCATGAACTGTTTAACAGAAATCCAGAATGTAATTAATATGTCAACTTGGCTAATCAGCATTTCGAAAAGTTTCAGAAAGGATATTTTGCTCATTTGTGCTCTGAATGAATATTGATTTTCCTTTAAGATTAAATGTACTTCCTCTGTTTCATTGTTTTCAACACCAAGAATTATAATTTCTTTATAGGCAACCATTTAGTGTGTATTTTTATTCCTGCAAGTCTCTAAGGGTGTAATTGTTTCCATTTCTCTAAAATCTGTTATGGTAACTCTTGTGAATTCGGACTGTAGTTCTTAGACTCAGTGAGTACGTTCTGAAGATCTCTCTCTAAAAAACATCATTTACAAAAGCCATTACAACAGTTCATGCCAATTTTAAACTAGGTTTCTTAAATAGCACTAGAAAAGCACAGTTTAAAAATTTACTATAAAAGTGTGTCAGTCAACAGCTTTAATTATTCCCATTTCAATTAATTCATCCGAAATTCTCCAGAATGAGGTTCATATGTTCATCTAGTATAATGGGGCAACCAGATGATTTAACTTTAGACAAAAAAAACCTTCCTTTGAATCAGTCATTTCATTTTCTTCCATGTTCTTTACAGAAGCTTCAACACCACTATATTCTTGAGGAAAAGCTTGCTCTAAAATTGGTACGGATATATTTCGCGAAGTTTAGAACAAGACATTTTGGCAACAGCGAAATGATTTGTAAGTGCATCATTCTCATTATCTGAAGGAAGGGAGTTTGAATCCCGACTTAACCGAAGAATCGTCATATTCATTAAAGACGGCTAAGGCATGTTAAATATGTCGTGGTCACAATGTCCTCGTAAAATTATATTTATAGAGGTGGTAGGTCAAGTATCAGAGGGTCTTTCATTTTATCTTTGATTATAAAATACAGACATCCAGCCTGCATCTTCCATGTGACTTTTAGAGCCCAATTGTGGACTAAGTGCCAGGGAAAATATGCCAATGCACATACAAAATATTTTCTGTTGTTCAGTCGCTTTTTTCACAAATATTGAGGGGGTGAACGAAGAAGCATTGTTAGCTTTACTAACAGGCAAATGTATAAAACTAGAAATTTTTTCCTTTGTCTAGATATATTATTCAATAAAAATTTGATCAAAAGAGCTCATGAAGACCTAATGGTAGGAATTCTCTTCAAAGCGAAGGGTCTGTGGTTCGATCCCAGCTATTGCTGAACAACGACTGATATATGTCGCGTATATGCGTTCTGAATGCACATCTGTCGCTGTGAATGCTTGGAATATTTCTGGATTTCTTCCATTGTGATATATGAATATGACCTACTTTCTATGAAGTCTTCTCGGAAGGCAATTACGTGATAAACATTAAAATGTTTTATAACAGTTTTAGGTCATTAGACAATCCACATCATGATGTAAGAAATTACGATCATAAAATTTGAATAAATGTAATTTCTTTTAAAATCTGGTCATTCTTTCTTATTAAAATAACCTGGTTTATAAAGTTATTAATACACTATTAACAATTTATAAAAAATTTGCGGAACAAATCCAAAATAGTTGTTAATTTCGGAGAAACCGTTCATGTCCATTTTTAAATTATAAGACATTCGATTTAATTGTAAAATACGTTTAACAATTTTTAAATTGCTTCTCGAAAGTTTTCTCTTTACTTTTTGGTATTAACACAGCATAAAAGTTTTATTTATTCTTATATTACTTTATTAAATACGAAGTAGTAAGGGTCTAGTTCAGAATGGCATCGTTCTCATTACTTAGTGGTAGTGAGTTTCATACCTGACCTAACCAAAAATCCATTGTATTCACTAACGGCGGCATAGGCATGTAAAGTATGAGGTGATCGGAATGTACTCAAAGTGAAATGATACCTCTGGAGGTCACATTGCATGATCATTATACTCTGATTGGTTCTTGCTTCTAAATTGTGGAAATTTAATAATCTTTAAAACGACACTATGGTATAGTCACTGAATACTTCACTCCATAATATGTTATTGATTCTACCCCTTTTAATGCTGAAAGCTGAAATCTTCTTAAGGATCGGACATTTAAAAAAAAAATCCTTTCTTAGACACAATGTCACAAAAATATTTTTTAGGTATAGATTTCTATTAAAATGCATAAAACGTTTCCCTGTAATTTATAAAACTCTTTTTACTTAAATGAAACATTAATATTATAGCAATTTTAGTTACGTTTATTACAAGTCATGTTGCCGAACTTGAACATGAATATTAGTAAATATGAGTATTTGTAATAATTCGGATTCCACTTTATGCTGTAAGACTTAATCGTATCAGTTTAGTCTTCATGTGCAAAAATAATAGTAAAGAACCAGCAAACTAAACATAAAAGTAGATAATTGATCAAAGTATAAAGGTTTTTCAATGACTCGTTTTTTTATCGCAAGCAGCTTGACAAGGAAAGAAATTAAAAATGAGGTTTTATTTTCAAAGTTCTCTGTTGGACTAAACAAAATCAAAGGAAAGCTAGGATTTTATGTAGTCAAACAGTATTGATATAGCTTTTTATGAACTCATTTTCATAATATAACAATTAATTTTGGAAACAATTTTTTTCATAACGTGGCTTTCACAATTTCAATGATGGATATTTTGCTGATGAATTCTAATTCAAGCGACTGTCTCTTCATGTGTCCATAATTCATAGTTATAAGGTGACTGACTGTGTTTGGCAGCTTTGGCTGGCAAAAATTAACAGTCGGATAAGTATCTCAATAACTTAAGGTAACCTAAATATTTTGAAAATAATTTTGCGTAATTTGGAATTCTTTTGAGTACAATTCCAGATTACTGGAAACCCAGCTGTATTAAATTATTCAGTCTTAACCTCACACGCAAAATTCGCTTAAATGTTACTGACGAAAAATGAAAACAAAGTTTTTCTAGAAACTATTAAAAAGATTTAGAATGCTTATTCACTTCTTAAAAAATACTTGCTGTGTATGAAAACTATTCTTAGACAAACAAAAATGAAGTTTGAAATATTTTTCACTAATCCTGATAATCTATATACATCTACAACTAAAATGTTTAGGACAATACTGATGATTAGTAGCTTTTTCTTATCGTGCCATAGCTAAATCTGAGTCCAAGATGACTGGGCAGGAGTTTGTACTACTTATTGATCTATATGAGTTTTTATCAGTATTAGGAAAATCTAATTTGAAAGAGAGGCGTAAAAGAGAATTCTAAACTATGATTTGAGAATGCAATTAATTTTGATGATCGGTGTTATCCTCTGAAAGTTATTTTTTGGTACTGGAATTTTTGCGCTATCCTATAGTATAGTGTATCTTTTCCTGTCTCCAAGAACTTATATATGTCGCATATGTAGAATGCCAATGAAGACTTGGCACATTCTCTTAACTTTGAAAAGTTGACAGCTAAGTTGATAAAAAAAAATGCTTCATTGCTTCGGAAAGTGGTCATGGTCTTAAAGTCGAGACAATATGAGTCTCCCTGACTGAAAAAGTGGGAAGTTAAAATTTTATGTTAAAAACTAATCAAATACAAGCAAAAATCAATTACAATATTGTAGAGCAGTATCGGTTTAGAATCAAATGAAAACTTACGCGTAGACATGGAAAAAAAAAACCCTTACAATTTACATGAGTTTGCAAAACGCAACATCTTGAAGCCTTACATAGTTGGAAATTTACCATGAAATAATATTAAATTCATAATTATTCAAGAAATATATATGAAAAATTATAATCATTGAATATGGAATATTCGATATACATCAATTTCCAAAAGAAAAACATTTTTGGAAATAGATAACCATAGAAGAATTAGATATGAAATAGTATTCTCTGAATGATAGACATTTTATAGGAATTTCTCCTAAATAATTTTTAATGAACAATTTTGGTCATATCAAAAGTTTTGCAATAAATTAGTAACTATCATTAATAAATAATTGATAATCGTAGCAACTAATGAATAATTAAAAATATTTTGGCAAGAACTACAAAGTATCCAACTTCTTCAGTATTTAGTAAGGACTGTAAATCTCTAAACCAGTGAAAATATCTTCTTGAAGCGTAATTGGCCGCGATTCACTTTTTAAATGCCAGGATAAAATGTGAAGAGTATGATTAAAAGCATGTGATAATCTCATCTTAAAACAAAACTCTTAGGCTTATTTCCTCCCTGGATTGAAAGAGTCCTGATTTTACCAACGCAGTTGGTGTTCCTACTTCATAATTTCTTTGTTTATTTCATTATTATAAAGCAATATTTTTAAAAATTGAAACTATTTTTGTCAGTGTCTTGCATGTGCTTATTAATTAAAATCTCATTTCATTCATCTGTGATGCTTAATTTCATCTGTCAGACAATTCATTGAAATGTTAAAATTTATAAATAATAAAGTTAAATAACTTACTTCCAAAAACAGAAAAAAAAATTCATTAATAAAAAATCTTTGGTTTCAACTATTTGTTCTGTACATCGACACAATTTATTATTTGAAACTTTATCAGTTTTTTTCTTATTTCATTGAAAACTTTTTTAAATAAACTTTAATATTTAAAGGGAAACTTTGATAATCGTAAGTTTTCTGGGGAATTATTTTCAAGTTTCTGTATTATTTGAATAAAATTTTAAATACAATTTCTTTTTACTTATTTCATATCTTTATTGTTTTAATTCATAAGTTAATGATGATAATTTCCCTTCGTTTTCATTGACTTAACACTACATTGGAATATTTTTATGGATGTCATTTCAAATACAATCAATTCCAAGAATATAATTTTGAAAGATACAGAATGTTTCTAAAAAGGACGTCTAAACATACGAATTATATTACATAGTATTAATTTAAGTGCTTGTTAACTTTAAAATTATGAAGATTTATTTTTTCAAATTAAAGAAAAACTTATAATTAATTGAATATTTGTTAGGCTATCTTCAAATAACAATTATTAAGAATAACTTTAATATAGATACTGCATATTATTGCTAGTTTGATATACATCAAGCAATAGCACTGAACAGGGTACAAAAATCCTATGTTGTACTTTCAAGCAAATTCAACTAACGAATAATAATAACAAATCTAAAATACGAATAATTTAACTTATGGGAGCAAATAATTAGTCTATATGAGATTACATTCTTCCATAATACAATAGATAATAATTTAAAATTACAGGATTTTAAGAAAGTAATTTAAATCTAGGTAAAGTTTTTAAATTTTTATGCATAGATTAATTATCACACCCCTTTTGATTCTATCAAATTCCAGTAATTTCCTTTCACAGGTTTTTGATAATACGTATAACTGCTTCATTACTTAATCCCGAAGGTTTGTCATGAGAATAGTTATTAGTGATTTTCAGAATGCAAACTAACTGTTAAAAACAATTAAAAAATTTGATGACAGAAATATTATTTAAGTTTCATTTTAGGTTGTTATACGCTTAGCAGGAGTCAGGTGTACGTTTGGAGGACGCCTGCACAAGTGAATAATCGTGATTGTCTCCTCGCAGTTGTCAAGGATAGACGTGCATGTGTCATGATATGGTCAGCCAAGTCATTTTTTTCCACTAGACACATAGTAATTCTGAAATAAATAATCCTTGTGGAAAAATTACACTACTGGCCATTAAAATTGCTTCACCAAGAAGGCGACATACTACAGACGTGAAATTTATACGAAAGGAAGAAGGTGCTTTGATATGCAAATAATTAGCTTTTCAGTGCATTCAGACAAATCAGGTGCCAGTAGCGACACCAACATTGTGTTTAAATGAGGAAATTGTTCAGTCAGTTCCTCATACACAAATTGCATTTGAACGTTGTTGCCTGATGAAAAAATGTTGTGATGCCTCGTGTAAGAAAGAAAAATACGTACCAGCACGTTTCTGACTTTGATAAAGGTCGAATTGTAGCGTACCGGGATAGCGGTTAATCTTATCACAGTATTGCTGCTCGCGTCGGTCGAGATCCAATGACTGTTAGCAGAATATGGAATCGATGGGTTCAGGACGGTAATACGGAACGCCATGCGGGATCTCAACGGCCACCTATCACTAGCATGGCCGTAATGGATCGTGCAACTACGTCACGAGCCATGACTCAAGAAATGGGGTCGTTTGGAAGACAACAAGTGTCTGCATGAACAGTTCGACAACGTTTGCAGCAGAATGGACTCTCAGCTAGGAGACCATGGCTGCGGCTTCCCTTGACGCTGTGTCATAGACAAGAGTGCCCTCAATGGTGTGATCAACGACGAACCTGGGCGCACGAATGGCGAGACGTCATCTTTTCAGATGAATCCAGGTTCTGTGTACAGCATCATGATGGTCGCATCCGTGTTTGGCGGCATCGTGGTGAACGCACACTGGCAGCGTGCATTCGTCATCGTCATACTGGCCCATCACCTAGAGTGATTGTACGGGGTGCCATTGGATACACGTCTCGGTCACCTCTTGTTCGCACTGATGGTGCTTTGAACAGTGGACGTTACATTTCTGGTGTGTTACGACCCGTGGCTCTACCCTTTATTCGAGCCCTGCGAAACCCTACGTTTCAGCAGGATAATGCTCAACCGCATGTTGCCGGTATTGTACGGACCTTCCTTGATACCGAACATGTTCGGCTGTTGCCCTGGCCAGCATGTTCTCCCGATCTTTCACCAGTAGAAAACGTCTGGTCAATGGTTGCCGAGCGACTGGCTCATCACCAAACGCCAATCACTACGGTTGATGAACTGTGGCATCGTGTTGAACTTGCATGGGCATATGTACCTGTACATGCAATCCAATCTCTGTTTGACTCAATGCCCAGGCGTATAACTGCTGTTATTGCTGCCAGAGGTGGTTGTTCTGGGTACTGTTTTCTCAGGATCTATCCAGCCAATTTTTTTGAAAATTGTTATTATAGTATAATATATTTGTCCAATAAATATCATTTTGTTATCTGCATTTCTTCCTGGTGTAGCAATTTTAATGGCCAGTAGTGTAGATAAATTTTAGCTGAACAGATCTATCCTGTGATGCAAATTTTGTTTCCAGAAGGAGATGGAATTTTTAGGATGATAATGCATCTATCTATGCTGCTGGACTTATTCAATCATGGTTTGATAAATATGAGAACGAAGTTAAATCTCTATCTAGTTCCACATAGTCATCCAACCTCAAAATGATGGAACACTTATAAATCATATTGAGGGGTGACTGTGTGAAATGATCTATTGTCTATTTTAGAGCATTCAGTTCTGAATTCATATCCTCCATTGGCATATCGTCCAAAACTTTCACAATATTTCCATGAAGACTGGCACAATATTCTTCTAAACACTACTCAGAATATGTATGAATCGATTCCTAGATGAATCCCAAATGTGTTATATGTTACAACGGTAATTTTACACCATGCATACAAAGAGTTGTTTACAAAAATTAAGGTGTTTCTCATTATTTTGATAACCGCATATATATATATGCGTGTATATGTGTGCATATTGAAATTCTTAAAAATGAATCAACGAATACGGCAGTAAAATCAAAACAAATTATGCTATTGTATTGCTTGCTCTCAGCTATCATACCATACAAGTAGCAATTACAATCCAAATCTTTTTAATAAATTTGGTTTCTACAATAAAACATTATAAAATTATTTAAAATCTAAAAAAAAAAAAAAAAAAAAAAAAAGAGAAAATCAAAGAAAAGTTTTTGAAGGTTTCCTGGAGAAAATATTACATTGTAAATTTTAGTCAGTTGTTTTTGAAAGAATATTTTAAATTCACTTCTTATAATTCTTAAAACTAAGAATGATTAGTAAGTATGCAAATTTACTGTCTAAGTGATAGACAGTAAATTTGCATATTTTCTGCAGAGAGGGATCACTGTCATAACTAAGAAGTACGTTAAAACGAAGTTATTCACTGGACACACAAAAAAGTATGCATACCAAAATTAAACAAACTACTTACTAAATACCTATAAATTGTCTGGATGCCTTCACAAAGGTAGTCCATTCGCACGTCGTCCTGAACATTGTATACCATTGAAAGTTGACCATCGAAGTCACCTTTTAGAGCAGTGCAAGCAGCACAAAATCTGGAGATCTCATTAATGGAGTCGTGCCATTTTTACGATTAAATGTTATTTCAGTTCCATAAGCGATTATCAATGGCAATTGATTTGGAGAGAGGTCGGAATACGGTTTCGTCCCAGTAAAGTCACAGAAAAAAACTATTTTTATGGTTTATAACTACAGTGGATACTAGTTGTTCATCAGAAATTGGAAAGGGAGGACATCACTCGAGTACACTGGAGCTAAATGGCTCGATTAGGTAATCACGGAATTTTTTCGTTCCTGTTCCTACAACATTCCTATTTATCATTGTGCTCATAATTCGAAATTCTTTCTCAACGTAAAATATATAGCTAAAGACGATTATTTGTTTGTTCGATGCTATGCTATTTAGTAAAAAGACGATAATAAAGTATAATAAAATCATGAGTAAAGACTTCAATCAGTGCAAACATACTTCATTGGTTGTACTGTAGGTCTCAAATTAGCGCTTTCACAAAAGCATTCTATACTAGGAATTTCTACATTATTTTAAATTTATTTATTTTGTATTCAATTGAAAATATAAATTACTTCGCAAATTTAAAAATTACTGAAGCCTGAAACAACTTTGACGCAGCATAATGGAAAGCGTAAAGCATTTTTAAAGAACTTTAATATCCACATCGTAATTTTGCCTTCCTAGGGGACTTTTCACATATAGTGTGACTTATCCATGTGTAATAAGAGAGGAATCCCCAAAATCTCCCTAGCATCCATTTTGATAAACCTATATCCCGAAGGCAGAAAAGAAACATCCATTTCCCTTGGTTCAAAGGGGCTAATATTAAACATGGGACCTTTCATTGTGGAACGTAGTGAAACCACTGAATCACGGGGATATCCAGAAATTGAAACAGTTGAAAGTTAATTTTGTAAAGTATTTTAAATAATAGTATGCCAAAGTGACGCAAGCAACAAGGAATGAAATTTATTGTAAAACCACTATAACCAGCTACATTAAAAATGTAACAGCACAAACGTTAAATACAATGTAATGCAGTGAACTAATTGTAATGCTGTTATCACCTTGTGCTTTACACTGTCACAAATGTGTTATAAATGAATATAAATAATTAACATATTATGTACAACATATCAATATTCCAAATAAAATAAAGTTTAAAACTGTGCAAAATTTAAATATCAGTAATTTAAGTACTTGTGATTTTAAATCACACATCGTTATTTTATAAAACGATTTTACCGTTATGGGTATTTAACACTGAAATACATACTGCTCAGCAAAATTTGTTTTCACGTCGGAGTACTGCAGCATGAACGTATCCCAGTTCCAGTATTTGTTTTGTTGACAACAGTTTCAACTCGCCGGCAAGGGAGCTGTTATGTTCATTTGTTTACATCTGAAATTAAATTTCCTGTGATTTATCCCGCTTCTTGCGATTATTCATTTCGTGGAACAAATTTAATTAAAAGAATATATTTCTAAAAACATGAAATTTTTAATTTGTTATTGTGGTTTTTGTTTTGGTTACATCAACAAGGAATAGAATAATTGCGCACATCAATTATAAAACTTATTAAATGTGTTATTCCTTAAATTATTCTGTAACCATATTTGTTAAAATTACTTTTAAAAAATTGTAATTGTTATAACGTAGATTTTTCAATATGATTTCTGAAGAGTCTGGAAAGGAAAAAGTGATTGCTCCTGTCTCTACTGGAGCATCGTTTTTCTTAACCACAGAAGAACTTCACACTTTAGCTGAAATAGATAGTTGCATGTATGGATTTTTAAAACTGAATCTGCCAGAAAATGCTAAGAAAAAAACAATGATACTAAAGGTAAATATATCATAAAACTGTTGTTATTTTTATCATAAAAGCTAAGTTTATGATTATATATCGTAAAAATAACTTCCATTAGTTTTTAAAAAGTGATGTTATTTATTTAACTCATTTGTATAATATACATGCATTTAAAAGGGCCATCGAAATAAAATGTACAGCTGAAAATTTTATAGTTTAATTTTTAATAATACAAGTAGTTTTTTTAACTATTAATTATAAAAAATTTAACATTTGTATATCAGATTTGATTGACAAGTATTCAAATTACAATTAATGTATATTGTGTGTTTATTAATGTCAATAAATTATCTTAGTTTTATTTCTGTTACTTTTAAAGGATATGACTTTCAACAGCCATAATTTAATTGATAATTTTTATTATTTTTGTTAAAATGTGTTCATGAAATCAAGCCCCTTCCAGAGGCTTACTCTGTTTGAAATTCTGTTATATCGTCTTATATATCCGTGTATGTTTTTGTGAGACACTCCCTGTATGTGTTAATGTATAATCATGTGTCTGTAAATGTTTAAATAAAGTGTTTTATTTTATTATATAATATATCAAACTCATGGAAGCCTGCTGGCTTACTGGTAGCATTTCACTCTCCCAAGGCACAAGTCAGTGGTTCAATCCTTTGGTGTATTATAATCAACTTATTTGTGAAGATTAATTTTATAAATCCATTATTTAATGAACAACTTTCTTCAAAATTATTTGTTCAGGCATTAAATTGGGCATAATCCTAGTATCCGTAACATGATGGATTTAGTGACATTAACTTAATGTCACCAAATTCATCAGGTTGGTGGATATGGTGACATTAAAAGTGAAATCTTAATGATTAAGATTTGGATTGTATGTTTATGAATCACTATTTTAAGATTCACTATTTTTTTTACTGTGAAATGCTTGCATATGCTGATGGTTAGGAATCATATGAATTTCATTGTTGATGAAATTTTTGAAAACCGTTCCAAATGTGTTACGTATACTATAATTTTATCGCCTCTTAAGTATGACACATACTTTAGAGTGATTAAACTGAGCTGAATAACTCTCTGATAATGTTGACTTAAAAGTTAATTTGTTTTCTACAATGACAACTTATCTTACAAAAATAAATATATTCATATATTTTTGGTATACGTAAGTTTTCTTTAGTATTCAATACATTTCATTATACTTATACTCATTCATTAAAAATTCTAGACATACCTCAGTAATATGTCATATTTTTTCATATTTGATTTGTTATTTTCATTACTACATATTCTTGTTTTGCTATAGTAAATAATTTTTATTGATCATGTATTATTAATTTGAAAAGAGACATTTAATCTATATAAAATTAAAATATTGATGTTGTTAGACATTAACTAAGTATCAATCATTTACAGTAAATTTATTTTAACTCAAATCTTTGTATTATTCATATTATAATTTTAAATAAATTTACACTCAGTAATACTATATTTCTTTGCAGGCTGTGAAATGCTTAGAGAAAGTTTTAATAACATATCATCAAAATCGAGAAAATGAGATAACTAATAGAATACAGACAATGTCAGAAAAATTCTCGGCAATTACCACTGATGACATACCTCAAGATGAAAATAGCTCATCCAACCAGTCAGTTTTAAAGCCTAATAAAGAAAATTCAACAGAAGTCAAGATTTACTGTAAACTTGGCCATTTTAATTTACTTTTAGAAGATTATCCCAAAGGTTAGTTTAAAAAAAATTAATTTACTGTATTTATAAAGTACGTTAGTGTAAAATTCTTAGGATATTTCTTGTATGCATTACTTTTTTACTTTCTGTAAATCTGTTTCATTGTTTCAACTTAAAAGAATTTTCTCATTTTTGTCTCTAATTGAACATATTTTTGAAAAATTTATATGGACTAATTTTAGAACTGAAATATGAAAAAATTATTTATATTGTGTAAATGATTATCTATAATGGTCCTGTATTTGAATAGTTTTTTTTGTAGTTAAAAGTACTTTTATTGCTTATGTTAGAAAATATATTTGTTAATTTTTTCTATTCTAAATAGAAACTGTCTAGTTTTAGACTACTGTTGAGTTTTTGATTGAATGATCAATATGATTTTTGTGTGATCAGTTTTGTGTTAAATTGCTGCCTCTTCAAGTGTCATTATTCATAATGATATGAAATCCATGTTTAACTGATGGTTCCAATTGAATTAACTTTTGTGATCTAATAATTATGTAGAACAACACACCAAAATTTCACGATACAGTGTGATTACATGTCTTTAAGAATTTTAATACTTTAGAATTTCATTTACAGAAACTTTATTTTATTTTTAATTAATGAGGCTTAATTTTTGATTGTGTAATGGAAAATTATGTAATAATTCATTTTTTTTCATGTTTATATATTTTTAATAATGCTGAATTTAATTTATAATTTAATTTATATATTTAAGTGTAACGATAATCATATTAAATTTTATAAACTGTAGGACTTAAATGATATTGCTACTATAAAATAAATATTTTGAGCTTTGAAACAGTTTGTAGAAATACAAAACTGTTAAAATTAGTGTGCAGTTTCCATTTAAATTGATTTTGTCACCTGATCATTAAAGTTCTATATTTTTCATTTATCTTTTTAAAAACATTTATTTTTATGAAAATTTTTTTATTTGTTGTCTGTTCTAGATATCAATAAGAATGAGGACTAAGACATCTGTTTTTTAAATTTAATTAAAATAAAAATTTTCTTTAATAGTATTACTATATTTTCTTGTACAACATCTATAGGAATTTTGTTGAATATCTTACCTTGTTCATAAAGCAATTTTAAAAATTAGTTAAACATATATAATTGGGAAAAAGTAAAAATTTAAATTTGAAATAACAATGCTGCTTAACAGTTTTACATCAACTGATATGTAAACAAATGTATACATTAAAAATAATGCTCTAACTATCCAATACATTTATTTATTATCTCTTTATTCTGTAAACCTTTTTTTGTAAGTCTTTATGCCTTCCTTTTGTCATGCAACAGTAATAGTTTTATCTATATATTTATGTTGAGAGTACATTATATTAATCATTGAGTGATTTAAAGAATTAAAACATTTAAATGCTGCAAATTAACAATTTTAATTAAAAATACTTTTATTAATATGTTATAAAATATTTTAATTTTAATTGCATTTTGTAAATTGCAGTGAAGTTTTATCTTTTATGATTTTCCTTCCAGCTCTTTCTGCTTACCAAAAATATTATTGCATGAATGAAGATCACTGGAAGGTAAAAATCTTTTGTAATATTTTTATGACAAAATATTTTATTTGAACTTAAAATTGAAACATTTTACTATAAAAACATGTTTTTAAACATGGGGAAAACACTGAATGTTTACCAAATTGAATTCAAAAGTATGTTATTCAATCTAAAAGATTATGAAAATGAAGAATAATTGTGATTTACCAATTTTTTTGACATATTAAAATGTTAATCATGTATTTTCTCTTAACTATTATATGGTTGATATCATTATTTTTTTATATTTATTAAATTTCAAGCTGCTATTAAAGTGATTTTAAATATTAAGTTCTTCTAATAACTTTTTTAAAACAAGATTTATGGATAAATTTAATTTCCCAGAACTACAAGAAATTTAAAATTTTAATCAATTGTTTTCATTTTATTATTTTTGTATATTTGCATGTTTTATAATAAAAATTAAGTGTAAACGACATATTTTTAAAACTTGAAATTATTTAACTAAATTTATCTCATTATACAAATAATAAATATAAATACTGAGCAATAATAAATTTGAAAATACAAATTTATATTACTAAAATGACAATTATATATATTATAAGGAATATGTTAATATATAAGTATAATATGTTTGGTATATAAGTATTTTTGACATCATATGAAATAAAACTCTTATTTCAAGTATAATAAATCATTTAAAACATCAGAATTTTGTCATTATATTAATAAAACTATTGATATTTGTAAGCAGTTTTTATAAATTATGAAGTGTCAATAAAAAAAATTCCTTGAATATGGAATATCCTTTTCAGAATTTAAAATATTTCACATGAGTGCTCTCTTTCATTTGTTCCCCTCAGGGGGTTTACCTTCTTTAGGTAAACATGGGTGTCACAATCCCGAGGTACCCTAGTGATCTTCTTTATTTTACCTCTTCTTTTTTTTTTATACCTCTTCTTTATTTTCTTCTCTCCTCCACTGTTCTGCTTTTTCTTCCATTTCTCCCTCATTGTTCTGACGTTGGCCACGATAGTGTTACCTGCAATGCTAAGGAGGTTTGTGTCGACTGCAAAGGCGACCATCCTGCTTATTCATGATCTTGTCCAGTATGGCAGTTGGAAAAAGAAATTACTTCCGTAAAAATCGAAAATAGTGTGTCTTATCCAGAGGCTCGACGAATTGTCGCCTCACATACACCACAGCCCGGTATCAGCTATGCTAGTGCTACTAAAAAAATAACAAAATCTTGCTGCACCCAAACCGATACCATTTCAGAGCCTTCTACAAAACAATCTTCTAAGCCAAAAGAAACAAAGTCCTCAAATATTATACCTAAACTATCATTTGCTAAATCAAGATCATCACAAGCAAAAAAATTTAAGGAAGGAAGGTGCTCGTAAGTCTTCCTTGACAGAAAGGAAAGCCAGACTTACATTGGACGAAGATACCATCAAACTGCATCCCTGAGATGCTGATTGTTTGGAGGATTCATCTGAGACTGCAATGAGCACCGCTGGTGAATAATAATCCTGCCATTAATGACTTCCTTTGTTTCATGGAATTGTCGAGGTTTTCGTTCTCAAATTGACGATGTCAAATCTGTTATCTCTCTACAACCCTGCATGTGTGACTCTCCAGGAAACATTCCTGAAGTCCACTGTTAACCCCAAACTACGTGGGTTTCAATGCTTCAGAAAGGATAATGGTGGTAATGTGTCTGTATCTGGAGGAGTTTGCATATTCACTTCAAACTCATATGCAAGTACAGCACATCAACTAAGAACTACATTACAAGCTGTAGCAGTGAAAATTCACGTAACCTGTCTTATCACTGTTTGCAGCCGGTTTTTACCACCACAAGACATCGTAAATTCGGAGAAACTAGATGATTTAATAGACCAACTCCCAGCTCTATTTGTGCTTCTAGGTGATTTTAATGGCCATAATACTCTGTGGGGTAGTGAAGATACGAATTATCACAGTTGTCAGATAGAGCAGTTCATATCTGACAATTGCCTCTGTCTGCTGAATACTGACGAGAAAACTTATTTCCACGAACCAACACGGACATTTCACTCTCTGGACTTAGCTATATGTTCTCCATCACTCTTGCCATTGCTGAATTTTGAAGTTGGAAATGACCTTTACAACAGTGATCATTTCCCTCTAATTGTGTCTCAGGCTGGAAATAATAGTGTTTGTCTCAACCCACCTAATTTTGTGTACAGTCAAGCCGATTGGACACTTTTCACGCAATTAGCTGTGATCAGTGAGACAAGAGTTAAGATAGATGTGATAGATGATGCTGTTAAATATGTCACCTACACAATAATCCGAGCTGCGGATGTTGCTATCCCTAAAAATTCCATCATTCTACATAAACACAGGAAACCTTGGTGGAATGAAACATGCCAATTCTCTTATAAGAAACAAAGGAAGCAATGGAATATATTCCGAAGATACCCTACTACGGAGAATCTTGTTGCTTTTATAAAAGCCAAAGTTCAAGCTCGAAGAGTTAGACATCAGAGTCAAAGAGAATCTTGGATTCGCTATGTGTCGTCAATCAATTCATCGACAACAAGTAAACAATTATGGAAGAAAGTTAAAGCAGCCAATGGTATTTATCAGGATTATTCCATTCCTGTATTAAAAACTGGAGCTGCAATACACTCCTCAGCAGTAGATATTGCTGATGTCATCGGGGAAACTTTTGCTAGTGTTTCCAGCTCTGATTCATATAATCCTTCTTTTCTGAGGATTAAAAGAATCGCTGAGTGGACGCCTCTAAGCTTTCATGATCAACATAATCTACCCTATAATTGTGATTATCAAATGTCAGAATTGAAGATTGCTTTATCTAAAGCAAACGACACTAGCCCAGGACCAGATGGAATCTCGTATCAAATGCTTTGTCATTTAAATCATGATTCTTTATTAAACATACTGTTTACATAACATTGTTTAATAGAATCTGGATTGAGCATGCTCATCCTACGTCATGGAGGGAAGTGATAGTGATTCCAATTTTGAAACCTGGCAAAGATTCATCTAACCCTCTGAGTTATCGTCCAATAGCTCTTACGAGTTGCTTGTGCAAAACGTTTGAGCGTATGATCAATGCTAGACTCATTTACATCTTAGAGAAGAATAATTGCATACCCTTTCACCAAAGTGGATTTCAAAGAGCACGATCTACTTTTGATAATATAGTAGATCTGGAATCCCAAATTCGAAATGCTTTCGTGAGGAGAAACCATCTTGTTGCACTCCTCTTCGATATTGAGAAAGCATACAATCATACGTGGCGTTATGGCAGTCTCCGTAATATGCATAATCCTGGCTTTAAGGGTAATCTTCCAATATTTATAAAGAATTTCCTAGCCACTAGGCTTTTTAAAGTACGTGTTGGAAATACAGTTTCCAATACTTTTACTCAAGCTGAGGGTGTCCCTCAAGGTAGCATTTTAAGCGCGTCCTTTTTAACCCTTTTTAACCTTTTCATCAATAACATACTTCATCAGTTACCATCTTCAGTTCGTAGTAATTTATATGTTGATGACTTAAAAATTTCATATCAGGGTTCAAACATGAATATAATTGAGAGACAATTGCAAACAGCTGTAAACAATCTAACTACTTGGTGGGAACGAAATGGTCTTAGTATATCTCCTAGTAAGAGTTGCGGTGTCTATTTCTGTAAGAAAACTAGTCTTCATCCCGATCCTGTGCTTCACATAAGCAATAGACCTATTCCTGTGGTCAATAAGATAAAATTCCTCGGAGTAATTTTCGATAAGAAGTTAACTTTCCTTCCGCATACTTTATATCGGCGGAAGAAGTTCGAGCGATTGCTCAATATCCTCAAGGTGTTGTCTAATACATTTTGGGGTGCAGATCGCACTTCATTGCTCCGAATTTATCAATCAATCATTTTATCTTGTATTGACTACAGTTGTGTTGCTTATGGATCATCTAGATTTTCCATTTTATGCAGATTAGACACCGTCCACCACTCTGCTTTAAGGATTTGTTGTGGAGCATTTCGCACATCACCCGTCCAGAGTCTATATGTAATCTGCCAACAGTTACCATTAGACCTGTGGTGGATACAACTGTCTCTTAATTATTATTCTAAAATCATATCCACTCATCATCATCCCTTACATTCCACGATTCCAAGTGCTGCTCTTAAAAGATTATATAATGCTAGACCATCAATCATTCAACCTTTTCTCTCTCGTATTAAATCTATTATTTTGTTTTCTGACCTATGTGATGTCCGAATCGAGTCTGCCAACCTTTTCGTACATCCTCCTTGGTATAATCCACACATTATTGTGCTAAATCCCTTTGGAAAGAATAAAAAATCAGACACAAATAGTGCTATTCTTCAACAGCTTTATTCATTCCATCGCTGTCAGTATACTATGTAAACTCCAGTATTTATGGATGGATCCAAATGTCCAGGATCAGTTGGTTGTGGAGTTTACTTTGATGATACCTCCTACAGTTATAGCCTTCACAAATCCTGCTCCATCTTCATCGCTGAGGCTACAGCTATATACCGAGCACTTCAGCTGCTAGAAACTAAAAATGAACGTAAATTCTGTGTGTACACTGACAGTATGAGTGTATTAGAAACTTTGAGGAATAACAACTATAATTGCCATCCAGTTGTGTCTAAGATATTCAAATTAATTGATACTGTTACTAACAAGGGATTTGAGATACTGTTTTGTTGGATATCAAGCCACATAGGAATAGATGGCAATGAGAAAGCTGATGCTGCTGCTAAATCTGCAGCTACTTCCATTTTGCCTTCAGTACCATCAATGGTCTTGAGAAAAGGATTCAAACATTTCATATATTCTCTTTGGTAGGAATCCTGGAACCTGCAAGTCAGCAACAAACTCCATCCCATATTTTCACGCATCATTCTATTATCTGTTTTATCTCCACGAGGCGCAGATGTCAGACTGACTCACCTTCAAATTGGTCACACATGTTTCACCTACAAACATTTGATCTTAAGTGATCTTCAATCATGGTGTTAAAAGTGTGATGAACCATTTACAGTATATCATATTTTAATTGTGTGTCCAGATTTTAACCATCAGCGTTTTAGATATTTTAATAGTAATATTTTATCATTAGAAGACCTGCTTGGGAAACCACCCCATCACAATCTATTTGCATTTTTAAAAGACATAGGATTTATGAATTTTATCTGATTTAGAAATATTTTATTTAAATTTCAAGTTTTTAATTTTATACATGTGAATATTGTATGTTTACAGACTTTTAATATACATTTTAACTATATTTCTATTTTATACTTTTAATGTACATTTTAACTATATTTCTATTTTATACTTTTAATGGGTGAAAAGAAAACTGAGGTATAATATCTTGTGATTGGCGCAGCTTGTCCTTATCTGGACCTTGCGCCATAAAAACCAACCAACCTCTTTCATTTGTTGGTAATCTTATTATATAGAATATTGACAAAATTTTACCTATCACATAATATTGAATTTACTTAGCTGATCTATATAAATAATTATTTATTTTTATATTCATGTTAGCATTTTATTGTAAGCTTGTAACTTATGTACGAGTAACATGGTATAATTTTTTGAAATATTTTTATAATAAACTTAATTTTATGTATTTTTATATGAATTCATGTTTTAAATTAAGAATTATAAATTCTATAATGAGAACAAAATAATTCTATTCTCATTTATGTCTCCTACCATGCCAATTGAATATTTTCGTGGGAAAATTAAAGTTATAAAAATATTGAACTTAACTATTTATTAAATATAATTTTAATAATCTTATAAATTAAATTCAAAGTGTATTTTAATTTTTTCTGAAATTTTATTAATTTTGGCAAAATTCCTCACTAAAATAAGTTATAACAAGAGAAAAATATTAAGAAACAGTACTTAAAATATAAGTGCATCATACAGTAAGTATACCAGAACTGATCTCTAAGATTTGAAGTGTGCAAGGATATGGGAAGGAGAAATATGAAAATTGCATAACCACAAATAAAAAGTCAGTTTAAGTATATATTGGAATGGAAAGTAATCAAATTATAACAAATAGTATAAGTTCATATGCAGCAGAGGTTTTTTTGTTGTATTGTTTGTTTTTTAGATTTCTGAGAAAAGATTATCTAAAAAATATATTTATTAATAGTATAATAATTTTGTTGATTTAATGCTGTTGCTTGGTATGATTCTCCTGTTAAGACATCTTACATGCAATGTTTATTCATGGACCATTAAATATAAAGCAAGATCATTTTAAGTTTCTGGATATGATTTCTTTTCTGTTGCATTTTACAGTATTACAATGTTTAATGCTTTTAATGTATGAAATTAAGGAGATGTTTAAGTATTATGTATTACTTGTACTAAATAACTCTCTTTTACTACATGATAAGATTTATGTTGCATAAAGATTACTAAGTATCAAAGTTGTTCAATATTCTAAGATGGATACTTAAATGAATTTAAATAATTTAAAGTTGGATATTTAACCTAGTTGATTTAAAAATAAAATAAATTTTAAATTTGTAAAAATTTATTATATTTAAATGAAAATTGGTGTGTTCAGAAATACTAATATGTTATTTGTTTTAGAATTCAGCATTTATGTATGGTCTTGGGCTTGTCTATTTTCATTACAATGCATATCATTGGTGAGTACCTCTGACATTTTTTATCTAAAGAAGTGCATTTTCTTAGATGGGAAATGGCAATTTACTGAAAGTGGATTACTGCAATTATTATTATTGAAAATATTTTTCTAAACTGGTGAATAAAATGAGCATTATTTGCATAACTACAGATATTGTTTATTTTTTTATTTTATGAATTGGGTAACTGCTTGTGTGGTTCCAAAAATCACATGAAGTTCTTGAGTACTGCGATTTTCTTAGTTGTAATTTTTAAAATAGACTTTTGGTCTTGATGGTAAGCCTGAATTTAAAAAAAAACCACGATAAAATTTTTTAGAATATTTCTTTTAAATTCTTTTAACACATTGGTCATGAATCTGTTTGGAGATGTTACATTTTTTCATCTTATATAATTAATGGAAAATTTATTTTATCATCTGCTACAAAAATATAAAATTTCTCTGTGTGTAAATGCCTTATGATTATTTTTCAAGAAAAATCAATGGTTATTTTCAGTTTTTTTACAAATGGAAGCTATTCAAAAATACTTAGTTTGCTGTTATTTTTGCCATCAAAATTACTTTCTTGCGTAAAGGACTTATGATCTGATCTGCTTATATAATTTAAGCTTCTCTGAAGAACTGCTCAATGTCACTTTATTTTCAATAAATAATTTCTTTTGGTGGACTATACAGAGTGCAATGTTTTCACACTTATAGATTTTGGTGGGTGGGTGGTTATTCAGTTTACAATTTAAAAAAATCAAATAGAATGCAGAGGGAGAGCATTTGTTATTAGTTGTGCATTAATCACTATGTGGATGTTGAATTTAAATTAAAACTTATTAGTAAATCAAAAATAAAAAAATTTTAAACTTATGTGTTAATGCGTTGTATCCTGTGTAAAGGATACAATGTTAGTTTAAAGAATTCATTGAAGATATTTATTTTTGATTTAAATATATATTTTTAAGTTGCTATAAAAATAAATCTTATGCAGATTATAATTATAAGGAAAAGGTGAAGAATCAGCCATGTAGTAAATTTTGTTGAAAATTCAGTTTTTCTTCTTTTTTTAATGCTTAAAAATTTAAATTGATAAAATGTGAAAAAAAAATCGTGGAATTATTTTATGATTTTTTATGTTTAAAATAATGACAAAAAAGCTAGAAGACAAATCTTCTATTTATGTAGCTCAGGATTTTTATTAAAAACATTATAGGTTTAAAATCTTTTTTTTTTTCTGGAAACATTAAATATGACAAGAAAATTTTTTGAAATTGAATATTTATATTTTTAATATTCTAGGTAATTAAGGTAAAGTTTAATTTTATATTTTTATTGTTATATGTTTTGTAATTGTATGTTTATGTACAAATTGATAGAAAGGGAATGCAGTAGAGAATGAAATGAGAAGGTTTCTTAATTGGAAATGGATTTCAAACTGGTGATTACAGTTGAACAAGTTGCATGCAAAAAGTGATTGCCGATAAACAAATTCCAATTCTGTTTAGATAAATTCAAACAAGCAACTGAGAATGCTGAAACTGTAATTTACCTTCTATTACTTTTTACTGAAAATAATTTGAAGGAGCTATTTCACTAATGTGATTTTACCAATAGAAATGTATGAGAAATTTATTTTCGTTTTTATAAATAATTTATAAATGATAGAATTCAGAAACACCAGGTGTTGAATCAAAATTTAAAAAATAGTATATTTTTGTTTTGTATGTTCTTCAATAGGAAATATTTAATGTTAAATGTTTACGTTTGTTTCTTGTATTCCAGAATTATATGGAAGTAATTTCTGGAGATATTATAATGAATGTATTATAAGAATTTCATTAAACAATTGGACATATTCATTGTATTAAATATCAATAAATAACAATAAAATTTCGACTTTCTAACATAAACTATTTGATAGGTGAAAAATAACAAAATTTAAGAATCTCAGATTATGAGGTAATCATCATTTCCAAAAATAAGCATTTATCATAAAGTATATTTTGTTATGCTAAGCTGTCTGTTATTCCCAGTTTAGTACATAGCCATATAAGATAATAAGAATCTTAATTGTAAGATGCAAATTAAATATGACTGTTTAAAATGCCTGTTGAAATCAGAACAGTCAATCTAAAAGGAATATTTTTCTTGCTTCCAGTTTTATTAAAAAATTACTATATCTAATTGAACACCGTATGAAATCTTTTACTTTTTTTTGTCAGATGAAATGCATAGTATTAGGGTTCATACAAAATGATGAAATTTGGAATTAAATGAAACTTTTTAATCCTAAACATTTTTCTTAATTTTTTTAATCCTTCAGATCTTGCAATCTGTTTAACTAATTTATATTTGTTATTGGTAACTTAATCTGAAACTAATGTTTCAAATTATTTGTTATTAGTATAGAAGCATATATATATGTGTGTTGTGTTTGTGCAAATATACATAAAAATGTAATAATTGTAAAATTGCATATGATATTAAACAGACTTATTAACACTTCCTATTCCTTTAGATAATTCCGTTTATTTTTTTCTATAAAAACGTTAAATTCTTCATTGATTTAGAGATATGTGAAGTATTTTAAAATGCAATTTAATTTCTTTGAGCTTTCATTACTTTTGGGAATTCATGTTTTTAAATTAAATCAAAACATTTCTATTGTTAAAGTTAAATACGAGCAATATGTCAAAGCTATTGTACAGACAAAAATTAGACTTAAAATAATGAAGATAAGATTTCTTTTATAATAAGTAAATTTTAATCTGAGACAATACACTTAAGTTCTGTGTAATATTTCAAATAAAAAAGTGGGAAGCCGATAATGCAAACAATAAAACACGTTTTAATATTAAAAATTGTTTACATTAATGCTCAAAGAATTAAAATGAAACTATTAAGCACTACCAATAGAAAAGAAATTTTTGAATAAAAATTATGTGCAAAAGAATTTTGGTGTCTTTAATTTGAGAGAACACTGTATACTGAAAGAATCCTAAAAATTCAAAATTTGACTTTAATTTTTTGAAAATATAGACTAAAATTGTTGACTTTATTCACATTTTTGTCATTCAATAATGTGATACGATAGATTTAATTGATATTTTTTATTGGTTAATAAAAATATTATATTTATACTTAGTGATGATTTGATTAGTGAAAGGGGGGAGGGGGGCATTAACAAAAGCATTATAAAACTATGCTTGTTTAGTGGAATTAATTATATTTTTTTAGTAAAGTACTAGTATTAAAGCTCCCAGATTTTAAATTGTTTTCTAGACTTCCTAGCTTTAAACTGATATTGGGTGGACTTAAGTTGATTTTGTCTTGCTAAAATACCATATATATTGAAATTATAACGTTTCCATTTTTTTAAAAAAATATCTAACATTATATTTGTGAAAATAAAGTTTCATTTATTATTTGTCATATCTTGGAGCAAGTTATTAGAAGAATGCTAATGAAAAATGTATTTATCTAATTAATTTATTTTCCTGGAAGTTAGTGTTTATTACTAAAGTTTTTTTTTTGTTTTTTATATTATAGTTAAAAAAAGAAAACTTTTAAAATTGAAATCATTGCTTCTATGTATCAATATTAGTTCTGTATAAAAGGTTCATATGTTTAACTTGACATTCTTCTACAGCATAACAAAATTTTCAATATGTTTTTATTGGGAAAATTGAAAATGAATTCTTGAATCAAGGATTGTATACTCATTCTTTCCTGGAGTTTAATGAAAAAAAAATTAATTTGAGGTGCCAAGGTTAAATGTTATTTATACGTGTATTAATTTATATCTTATACTTTTACTCAACTGTTGACATTTAAACTGTCATATTGTTCCAGTAATGAATAATAAAAGTTAGTTTTAAAGTTAAAATTTCATTTTTTATAAATGTATATTATTATAAAAAGCAGTTTTTCTCCTTGAAATTTTTTGAAGAAAAGCAAACTTGTGATTGAAAATATAAATATTTTTTAGACTACTTTTGTTAAAAAAAATGTAAATCGCATGATTTTTTCAAACTTGTATGATTATGACATATATATATATATATATATGTATATATAATTTTATGGTTATTAAAAGAAGTATTTTAATAGTTATTAATGAAGACTTGGTACATATTTTAATATCGTGCAGAGGATAATTCAATAGCCGAAACAAGTTATCGTAAGAATTTTTTTAGTGTATCTTTTGTGTATAGCTTTCTGGAAATGTTTTTCATGGATATTGAACTTTATTTACTTCTCACAAAAGATGAAATCCATAAAACTCTTTACCCATCTTTACAAATGTGTATGATGTAAAAAAGCACATACATCTGCGGTTGTTCGCTAGTAGTTGTGTTTGAATTCGAGCCCTTGCACTCAGAAGAGCCCAATCCTATTAGCTCACTTTGAGCTCACAATAATTTTGTAAATACTTTCACTTACTGACAATCGAAGACTGCTATAAGGCTTTTTAACTGCTTCTTTAGCAAGGAAATTTATTTCGTCTTTTAGGTATACTTCAAATTTTTCATTTTGGTAACTGACTTCTCAAATCTCATAAAGACTTAAACATGTATGACTACTGAAATATTATCTTACTAATGCAAATAGCAGAAAAATGAGAAATTATGTATTGCAGACCACTAGTTTCGGTTGTTTCCGAAGAATCACTGTGTTCTTCGGTGACATCAGCATTTTTCTTAAAAGATTTAAACACAACTGTAATAACTTCGCAATAGAAGCACTTCACCTTTTTTCAGAAACTCGCTTAACAGTAGCTTCTTAATCAAAAAGGTTCATCTTTGTATAGCAACTTGGCGAAACACAAAATTTTAAAGTTTCAAGAAAAGTCTCAACGATTACAAAGAAGCTATTGCAATCTAGTGTACTCCATATAAATTAAGAGAGTTGTTTGAAGGGTATAAATAATTCTTTATGACTATGTTTATAGAAATCTTTGTTAGAAATCCTAAATGCACTCCAGCAACTATAGTCATACTTTTATTATTAGCAGTTTTATATTTAGGTCATCTCTTTCTCATCATAATTTTCTTATTCTTACATTAATTATTTTTTTAAAAATAAATCAATCATAAAAATTTTCAGAGTTTTAATTCACGATTTCCAGATTAAGATATTATGAGAACTTAAGCTATCGAATTAACAAATATATACTCATTGCAAATATAATAAAGTATTTGCTATTTTTTTTTTAACTTTCTCATGGATTACTTTAAACTTGTGCTGCATGTTAGTTTTTTTTTAGGATCTAATAATTCATGAATTCCTAAAAATCGTAAATTGTGCTGGATTAAAATGGAATTGAATAAGCTGTGAGTGGTCTTATTCAAATTCCATTTTTATCCGGCACATTTTACGACTTTATAAATGTCTCTGTTTTCATGCTTTCTAATCCAATCTGCATGCATTGAAAAATTGCTAAAAGATTGATTAAAAATCAATTCTTCAGTTTTCGTATTAATGAGATTTTCACCGCTAATAAAGTCTGATATTATTTATCATCGTGTAATCGCAAAATTTATCATTAAAGTAATATTTTTGCATTAATATGATTTGCTGACATTCATTACATCCGGCCATACATATATTCAAAACGAAATTTTTTAATGTTATCAACAGAATTTTTTGTATTTTATCTATTATTGTGGACGTTGATTTCTAATCATTTGTCTAGGACCTCTAAGCCAAAAGTAGTGTTTGTTCTTTTAATTACATTAAAAATGTTTATTATTCATTTCTATGAAATTCTCTTCTTTGGAGCAAGTTTTTCATTACGTTATCATAGAAAAAATAATTTAAAATTTCACGTGTTTTTTATGCATAAAACGAGAAAAATATTTAAAAAAATGTTTCTTGTCAAATAAAATAATTAAATCTTATGGAAATTAATAAAATAAAAAAGGGTGGTTAAAATGGAAATAGCTTCTTTTTTGTCATCCCTTTAAAATCCCTCTGCGAACTGTTCACACCCCTCTCTCTTTTCTACGCTACTGAAAATAATCACCAAAATCTTTGATTTTTATGCACACGATAAATATTCCAGGGCAAATAACATTGTAAATTGTTATTCTAATGAAGAAAAATAGCATATAAAGTTCTTTGAAATTTTAGCACAGCATTAGTGAACAATTCTGGTCTCAATAATAAAAGAGAACCTACTTATTTGATACTTTTTAAATATAAATAAATGTAAAATAAATTTTTAAAATTACAAAAAAAATAATAAAGTAATTAAATAATAAGCAATTCTTATTACTATTATGACGAAACTCAGGCTACTACTGTATAGAATAGGATGTGGAATTTTTAATTATTAGTAATATATATAATCCAAAAGAGTTGGATATTCGAAACACAATTCACGTATTTTATGAACGAATGTGAACTTCTTAAGCCCTATACATAGTAATTTTTAATTATACTCAATTATTTTTGATCTCTAAAAAAAATGAAAAATATTAACATTTATTTTAAAATATAAATAATTACGAAATATATGTGTTTTAATTATTGAAAATGTAAGATCGATGAAATACATTTAATTTATTTCTTGCTTTATAAAGTTAAATCGAGAGAAAACGCAAATAGTGCCTCTTACTAAAAGAAGATGGCGCTCCGTATCATAAGGAGACTACGGCAAATTAAATTCTCTAAATTCGGAGAACACGGCAGGAATTAAGCATTTAATACTTTAATGAGGAAATATGTAAATAAGAACTCTTCATCATAAATTATATATTGGTTTGGTTATAAATTTTAGATTCTGTATAATTTTTTTTATGAAATGTGCTGGGGATTCTTCATTACCTTTGATAACGGACTTTAATGTTGTCTGAAATTATTTATGACATGTAAGGTACAAAAAAAAATTTAAAAGTCATGTAATAAAAAATAAATAAAGAATAAAATAAAATCAGTGGGTACATGAAAGAAAATTTCTAAATGCTTCAATTTGTGCTTATATAACTTTTCCATATTATCGCTCTTCCAAAAATTTATAGAAATTTTTTTTGGATAAATTTATTTTACACTATTTAGGATTTATTAACATTCAACATAATTAGTAATATGCCTTTTTAAATCCATCATTGCAATTGCTTCCTATCTTGTATGTGTGCCTGAATTTAAATCACATTTATCTAGTAATGATGCCTGCAATATCCCTCTGTGCAGGTTAAATTCTGATTTATTTTGATTACAATTGCTTTTATTTAAATAAATTACAGTCAATCGGGACATAAATATTAATGTGTGAGTTTGATATTTTGTTTGTCCAAAAAAGAAGGATCGGCCCACATCACAACCGATAATCACGAATATTTTACTACTTATTTTTGAAATAATTAGTAAATTTTGCTTATATCTCTGGTTTACGTAATATAAAATTAGGCTATTTTTATAAAATATTTTTATTCGTTTTCCTTTTTGAAAATTTGAAAAAAATTGAGGTGATACGAAGGTTATTTTTATATTTTTAATTATAACAAAATTAATTCAACAATCAAATTTTAAACTTAAATAAAAATTTATTATTACGTAAAATTCTGTCTCTTTTATGATCAGGTAACAGTGTATTGTTTTCGTGAATTTTCCAATTTCTGTTTATACAAATATTTTACAATCATTTTTTAGTTGATCTGTAATTATTACTAATGAAGATTAAGCAAAAAATATTTATTATTTAGAATTGAAGCAAGCAAACCATTTCCTTTAAATGATATTTTTTTAAATAAAAAAGGAAGTAGGATCAATAATTTATTTTAAGGTATTGAATTTTCCATTATAAAAATAGGAAAATAATTAAGACTTTTTAAATTGGAGTTTTTAACGAAAGTTTCTTAGGTCCAACCATTTTGAACATTTCACTTTTCAGCTTCAAGGGAAAAGTTAACTGTATCTTCTTGAATCGAGAACACCTAGAAATTGTACTGTCCCAGCCCAGAAAGTATGACGTCACGTAATTTAGAGATGAAGCAGGAAAAAGCAGAGGACCCCTAATGTGGCTTACCGTACAAGGAGGTAACATTTCCCTTGAAGGATATTGCGACCACCTGTTTTACATGTTTTAGTTGCAATTAGTGAAATTCACAAATCTTCGAAGATGTCGAGTGTAGAACCCACTACCTTCATGTTACATGAAAGACGCCTTTCTGCACCAGGCATTATCGATTAAAATATTTCATTTTATCCCATGAGCTCAGTGGATCTTTCTGCTTGGTTATTCCAGTTCAGACTAATAATAAGTTTGCTAATAGTTCCCAGTTTTACTAAAATACTACATAAATAAATTATTTAATGTACTATAGAAGGTGAGAAATTATAATGGGTGGTTTTGGATTTACTTTTTCCTAATAGTTGGACTGTTCCCTTTGTCGTGGGCTGACGCCAGACATAATTCGACAACAGGAGTTTGGTTTTTGATTTGATTGAATAATAATTTTGATTTGATTGTGATGGTGGAAAAATCTCCGACAGAATTTAAACATATTTTAAGGTAAAGAATATACTTGGTAATAAATATTTTAAGTACTGCAAAAAATAATTTTGCAAAATATTTCTAGTGCCTGATTTATCTTCAAGCATTTAAATGAATTAATGGTATAAAGATTTTTCATTTTATTTGTCTCATTGGTTCAATGCGTCATTTATTTATATTTTACTCACGAATTGTCTTATAAGAATGGCTTGCCTTTTCTAGTCAGTCTTATCGTTCATCACTTTTGTCATTTTCTCCGTAATGCAAGATGTCATTATAAACTTTTTAGTCATGTCACGCTACTTTAGCTTTATTTTTAATTTCATTTCCTACTTGCATTATACATTTTAGTGCATACTTTATCTTATCTAATTCTAATAGAGGAAATTTGATTACTTTGAGGAAAAAACAAAGTATGAAAGTAGACATTTTCGCATACAATAATGGTATAAATTTAAACAATCGAATGTTGAAGTGAGGCAATTTCTGTTTCATTTATTTAATCTGAGTTTGGATGTTAGGAATGTAATATTCAATGCAATAATGTATTAATGAGGGATAAAATTTAATCATAATTAAATCTTATATTGAAGTGAAATTTTAAACTTGTCAAAACCAGAACATAACTTCGTAGATAGACTAGCAGATTTCACCTTAAAAGCGTTCTGTTAAATTGTCACTAAAATGGGTCTTTGCTTAAATTGAAAACGAAGAAAAAGTTCGCGAAAAAGTACGAAGAACAGAACGCGTTTACATATATGTTTATATATATGTATGTTAATCCGCCTAAAAAATATTTTAGTGTATAGAGTAAGGTGAAAGTTTGGTTTATTTGCCGCTCAAAGGTCATTTTTTGCACACGAGGGCTAATTAGACCTAGAAAGGTGAAACTCATATCGTTGAAATATCACTGATGACTTAAAATTTTTATTCCTAAATTTATTTAAATTTTTAATACTGGAACAGTTGGGTTTGTTCAATAATTTTAAGGACATTGTTAATTACAATTTTACTTAACAAGATTTAATTGATTTACATGGAAACCCTTTAGGGTGTGGTTATAAGCAAAAAATATCAATAAAATAAGACATAAAACTATCAATAAAAATATTCGATATTCTATCAATTTTTTTATTGCTTCTTTTGGTTTTCAATGACCTTAATGAAACATAGGCGCCCTGAAATTTGTATATAATTGATTAGTTAATACTAATAAAATTCAAAACTGGAGAATTTAACGACCACATTAATGTTACGATGTATTTACTCCTTCAAATGTCAAACAGTTGCGATAGGTGATCCCTACCCTCATCGTCTTCATAGCTTCGCTATTAAGAAAAATGAAACCCTTTGTAATTTGAGAAAAGCAAGCGCATGGTTTTACTGTGCCGCTGACTTATGTCATTCCGTTACTAGCTCACACATCAGCTGTAGCACCATCCATATCAATATTTTTTTTTCGAACTGTTGAGTAACTTTTTCTTTAATTCGATAGTCAATCAGATTAGCCGGGATTAGTCTTCTAAGCATCGAGTGCTTAACTACCCCACATCCGATACATTTGACACTCCAGTAAATATAAACTTCCGGATGAAGATGATAGATTATTTTTCCACTAAGTGTAATTTTTCTTATTCATAGGATAACCGTTGAAATGAAATTAGATATATTTCTGTGGCGATTATTACTTTTCTGTTGAACTATTTTTGTGACCATTTTCCTCTTGTATTTTACTGTTATTGATAGATAATTTTCCCAATTATTTTTCAACTACATAAGTTAGTATCAGCTATTATTTAAGACACTTTTATTTTTGAATACATTTTACACATTTTTTCCATGTTAAAATTTAACTTTTCTGTGGCTTTTCCATATTGTAGTGAGTTTGGAATATATATATATATATATATATATATACATATAAAAAGGCATGCAGAAGGTTTAAAAAAAATATTATTTTTATCTGATATTCACTACCGACCGTACATGGTTAGCATTTTAGTTTTATTTCAGCAATTCGTGGATTCGATTTCTATTTTGAGCTACATTTTTGTAGTGGTTCGGAATATTTTCTAAATTAAGTCATCATAAAGTTAAACATATTTGTGAAGTAAATAGTAAGATGTGGATAAAATTTGTGTGTAAAAGATCTAACTTAATTATCTTAGATCTGCAACTTTGTGTTTCTCTTATGAGCGAAGTATATATAAATGCCTATGTGTTGTGTTATCCTCCACAAGAAAATTGAAAAGTCTTGCGATTTCATTTTAGGATGCAAAGTGTTAGATGGCGATCCATGGCAAACGGAGGTAGACAAAATCTTATGAGCTACTTGTTGAAGCTGATATGTTAACATGATTCAGTGTTATGTATTCCCGCAATTCTTTGAACGGCAGAAGTTGCCTTAGGTGATTATCTGTCCGATCGAATTGTGACATTGAAAGAAAGACGCTTTGTTTACCGCGTATGAAATGTGACATTACACACCTAGTGCACATCGTTAAGCAGTATCTATGCATTCAATCATAATCCTCTTGTATGATATGAAGCTGCTGTTTAAAGTTAACTGCCTTGAAATGAATTGAATAAATTGCGTTTCGGGAGGACTTTTCATAGATATATTGGTCCATATTCACGTGTCACAAGTAGCAAAAAGCACCCACCCAAACAGATGTGCATGCAGAAGACAGAAGCACAACACCCCCATCACCCGATATTTAACAGCGGCTGTGAACGAACCCGAGTTCTTATGCTTCGAAGAGCGTTGTCCCGAAACTAGTCCATAGTGAACACTGAACGCCATGCTTGTCAAGGGTAAAGTTACTTCGGCTATTCTCATAAAATTTTCTTGAGATAAATAATCTTTCTTCAACTGTCAATAATTCCATATTGCTTATTATTTATTTCCGGTTATCAATCTTTCACCTGAAACAGAATAAGTGTGCTATTACAATATGGAAGAATTATAACCATACATTTGAAATCTGGAACTTAAACATATATTTATATTAAAGTTTTGTGATATTTTGCTTCAATTTGAAAATGGAAACTTAATTGTTTAATAGTGATGATGGTTTTTAGGAGTGGAAAATGTTAAAAAATTAGTGAAAAATGAGGATTTGTGTGTGTTATAAGTATTTCTCAACTTCTCTTGGCATTTTAAAAATCACAGTTTGTTAAGTGAAAGAGCTATCTTTATACTAAAAAACGAAATTATAATCATTAAGTATTTTCTGAAGTAATAAAAATACGAATATTATAGAAGCGACTATAATAAGTGGGAGAACCGCAGGGAAACATGCATTTATTTCTAAGATTAGAATTATCGCATCGCTTAACTGACTGTCGAATGGTTAACACTTTAGTCATCGGTTCAGTTATTGAATTCAATTTTCACTTCAGGCTTGGATGTTTAATGGTTCGGAATTATTTAAACTGTAGATCCTAATTTAACTAAACCTCGTGTGCAAAAAATTATTTTTGAACGACAAATAAACCTAACCGATAATTCTATGAGGTTGAACTTTTTTTTCACTTGCAACAACATCGATTTTCTGCTCATTTGAATTTCACAATGACAATAAATGAAACTGGTTAATTTTACAAAAGTTGTAGATCTTAACCTACAAAAACTTGCGCTGGTGATCCAACAGGCCACTTCCGACGACATTTTGCTCCAGGTCTCTTGATGCCTTCATATCGAGCAGTGCCATTATTCGCCGATTAATATCTTAGGAACTTCATAAAGGTGGTGTCCTCTTAGAAAATTGCCATTGAAGGAGTCAAGAATACTGGCGTCTTCATTTCACAGTAGTGTCAAGATAGAACTCCGTGTGGATGTCGGAATGGTATGATGTAGTGTTTCTAGATGTCTCAAACTTTTGTTTAAGCAATGACAGCACCGTGACCTCGTGATTGATTAACTCCGGCCCCAGCTATGGAGCATCATGCTCCGCGACAATCTGTTATTCTGGATTGGGTTGCCACATCGACATCGATTGTAGATCACCAGTAGTCCACAAGGTTGGAAATACAATGACTCGAAGATACGTTGACGCGTTTCATCCGGCAACACTAGATCTGTGATTTTCTCTGCGAGTGTCATTTATCAGCAGAATAATGCCAGAGCGCTCATACTACGAATCAGTGAACATGTTCTGCATTATATTTGGCTGTTTCCCTGCTCAGCCATTTCTTCAGATTTATCAGCAGTCGAATATAATGTATATTGTCATGTTATAGATGTATGTACACACATAAATGGCCAAATTTCTGTATTCACGCTTGTAACATGTTGCATTGTTCTTTACATTGTATTACTGCCGGAATTTATAAAAAGATATCTTTATATACTGTATATTTTATTTAAAAAAAAGTCCCCAAATGAGCACATTTATTTCACATCTTACCGATGAAAAAAAATTATATCCATTCTTGAATTATAGATTATTTTCTTCTGAGACAACAATAGATTGTAATTGCTATTGTGTTTGTCTTCAGAGTTGATGGAAACTATTGATTTGAGTTTACTCAGAAACCAATTATTTTTTTGAAAAACGACTGTTCCTACTTTCAGTTATTTCGAAAGAATTTTATTATTAGAAGTTATCCTTAATGATGGGAATTGATTTAACTCTATTTTAGGCTGAGTGTAAACATTGGTTTTACTAATTTAGTTTTCTTTGCTAATGATTTTTTATCTGTTGTGTTTGAAAATTTAAACTGTTGATAGCGATAAAATGAGTAAAAATAAAATACATACCTGTATTAGAGAAAACAATAAATGGAGTACCGTGTAAATATTCAAGTTTCGATTGGAAACATTTCCTCGGGGAAAAAAGATAAGTGTTTGCTTTATTCCTTAGAGTACACTTTTTCTATATTCTAATAATAATTTTCATAGAAATGGTAAATTTCAGTTGAATGAGAATTCAATTCAATTGAAATTTCTTTGAAATGTGATTTCCTTATAATGAATGTGCAAATTTCATTATAAGGAATTCTCAGTTTTTTTAGTAATAATATTCTTCAAAATGTATAGCAATATTCAAAATGTGTATAAATAGTGTAGTAATAATATTCCAAAATTTATTTCTGAATTTTTGAAGAATTGCTAATGTTTTTAAATATAATCTCACTAAATTAGACATTTATAGTTCAATATCGTTAGGCAGAGTAAGTGGAAAAAAAGTTTTGAAGTTTACGTTTTATATTGATTGATGCATATCTATTGAGATATTAAGAGCACGTGGTTTTTTTGGCTGTATTTAAGTCGAGAGATGCATCACCTATAGTATCTTCGAAATTGGGAAGACAGGTGTTTGTTGATATTTTTCACGATGACATTTTTGACTACCACTTTGCACCCCTCCAATTACGTATCGGTCTTATGTACGGTCACGTTGTTTCTCAATAAAGGAATCTATTATTTCTCGGCGTGCCCCGCGAATGAAAATTTGGCCGCTTCTTTAGGTATGAGCGAGTACGTGCTCCTCGAAGCGAAGGTGGGAGATATGATGTTAAAGATGATGAAATGTTTAGATGATTGAGAAGAATGAAAATTGTGTCACGAGGTTGTCGTCCGGAAACGCTTATTTTCTTATCGATTCTTTCGTGAAAATCCGAGTCCTTTCCTCCCCTCCCGCGCCAGTGGAGACGTTCCATAAACACAAAGCATAGTACGCATGCCTGTAGCGCGCGATGTTGAAAGGTAGGGGGAACCAACCCCCTCGTTTCATGACCGTAGGTTTTGTGTAGCGACCACGGATGTGGGGGTCTGGGGGTTTTCAGAAAAGGAACCAGTGCGAGAGAGACTAGTGCCTTTGCCTCTAGGGTTGGAGTTTGCTTATTGCTCGATTGGCTACAGAACCGACGCTGCCCTCTGACGTCACGGAGCCGCTTCGTGAAGTGAGAGCGATTCTTTCTCATTCGCTCTGTAGATACTCACTCTCGTTACCTTTCGCGTTTGTTGTGTTGTCGAAGCTTTTTCACTGCCAAATGTTTTCGGTCGCGCAGGTATTTTGATATTTACCTTAAGTACTGACTGTGAAGCACAATTTTTACGGAAAACTTGAGAACTTAAATAAGGATAAAATATCCGAAAACGCTATGTGATAATAGCTCATGTTTGTGTGCATTCTTTTTTTTTTTTCCAAGCCGGCAAGTTCCCCCTAATCCAGATCCCTCTATACGCTCTTCCATCCCGTGGGACTCAAGTAGGTTATTATTTTTTTCTGCTTTTACTAGTTTAAGTCTGTTTTCTCTAATATTAAATAATAGTGATGAATTTATTAGTTTCGTTTTCAGTAAGCTTTTCTTCACACACTATAAATGAAAAATTATCTAAAAAATTTTAGTAATTTAAACTAAAGTATTATATTTAACCATTTATCGATGTTAGAAAATTGTTTATATTATTTTTTAATGCTTTAAATTAAATCAATTAGATAATTAACTATATTTTTATAATACAAAAATGCTGTTTCTTTTTTTAAATTTAAAACATTAAATAATTAAAAAAAATTATTGATAGGGATTTAAATTTGTCTGGTTGTTTTGCAAAAAACTTAAATGAAAACTTAGTTGTATAAATGATGAGTTTCGATGTTTTGTTTACATACATAAATTAGCGGAAACAGATGGCGCTAGAATGGTTTAGAAATACACGTGTGACTAAATTATTTTTATTGTTCATTGACATTATAGGCGCTAATTATCGGTTGTGCAATAAGTTAACTTTTAAATGTAATTGCGGTTTGAAAAAAATTGTTATTGCTTTTTTTTTAATATTATCATCAGTAATCTTTTAAAATATCAAAAAGGAAAAAAATATTATGTAAAGAAATAGTGTGTATTTATTAATGCACTTGTGACTTGATGTAGATTACAGCACAAGTCAATGTTTTATTTTGAAATTTAGAATTATTAATTTATTTTTAAGCAGAGCTCAATATACTTATTTTGGCACTTATTAATTATATAATTGTAATCTATTACAAATACTTTAATATTAAAAAAGTAAAATTTAGATTTAACATGAGTATTGATTAGAAAAATAATAGTGACAAAAATTTATTTGGAATAAGGCATCATAACTTGTTTTATCAAATACATATTATTTTATGATTGACAGATTTTAACAAACTTTCAACTATGAAGGAATAAGTTTCTATAGTATTTTAAAAGATAAAAATATTTAGTATTGTATATTTTCATTTACTAATTAATTTAAATTTTTTTTTTACATGAATTTGAATTTTTGACCCATTTGTGCCTTATTAAATTTTTTCTACCTTATTAAAACTGCATTCTAACTAATTAATTAAATTATAGTAAAATATATTTAACTTATGATTTCAAAAAGAGTAATTGAGACTTTTTGTGATCTTAGACCTGAGATTTACTTTTATATTGCAACATTATTGTTTCCTTGATTGTAATTTTCTAGCATGTTAAATTGTAGTCAATCTAAACATACCTTAAATTATTTGGTTTGTGTTTACTAATTGTAAATCTTACTGAATTATTTAAACTGTATCTATTTTTTTAAGTGAAGCCGAATCTTGTTAACTAGCAAGCTGTGAAATTAAGAGCCCCTTTTGAGAAAATTCCATTATTGAGAGCTGAAAATCTGTAAATGCTAACATTCATTTTATAGGTACACTGGTTTGAGTCATTTGAACTGTTCAGGGAGACATACATAATATTTAGCTAAAATCAAACTTGTGCTCTTTATGACATCAATATCACTAGTGATTCGTCAAAATTTATTTCTAAATTTTTTTCGTTCAGCTGCCTACTGAGTAACAGTCCAGCCTTCACCTCTATAGTTTGCCTTAACAATCAGTTCTCACTAAACATGAGGCAGTGCTGGTAGCTGAATGTTTAGCACTCTCGTCTTCATTTCGAAGGATCGGTGGTTCAATTTGCCCCTATGGTCTTGGGTATTTATAGTGTTTCTGAATCCACTTTAAACTAGATCCTAATCTGATTAGCTCTTGTATGCAAAAAATGATTGTTGAGTGACAAATTAGCTATCCAGTCCATGAAAAGTTTTCAAGTTCAGATATTTAGTTTGCTTTGGTTTCTCATCGACCATTAAGTTCTGATATAAGTAACTTTTTTGAGCAAAAAGTAACTATAGATTTAATGTAGTCTATGTAGTTTGTTACATAATAATTTTCAAACCACCAATAGTAATTCACTGCATAATATTTGTGAGTAAAATATGTATAAGTCTCAGATTTTTAAGATAGTAATCCTTTCTTCTACACTCAACATCATTAATTTATGATGCCTTTTTATCTTTTCTTTATAAATATCATTTTCAGGTAACTTTATAAGAACCTTCACATTTGTATGATCAATAAATAAAACAAATGTCATTTTGAGCCATTTTTGATTTAAAAAGTTTGACAGTATTCATTAATGTATTATAATGACTTACATAAAAATATCCTAAATTTTAAGCATTATTTTAAATTTTTAAAAGTTATTTTCTGATGTACATCTTTGATAGTGATTTTTCCTGAAAGTATTCAAGCGGATCCCTGATCAAAGTAATTAGTTTTTTCTTATTTGATATATGTTTCTATAGATGTACATATTGTTTTTTATTGTATATTATTGGATTACCATATCTAAAATATAGGTATGTTTTATTTTGCTTGAAGATTTTTGTTTTATAATTTTATTTTTAATAGTAAATTTTTTTAACTGTCTAATAAATTTTAAAATTCAAATGAAACATTTCTTTTTTTGTTCTGAAATAATTAGTTCTGAGCACTAGTTGTTAAATTTCTCTTAATATTAATGAACTTTAATTATTTCATTATTTTTAATATTAAGTTCGAAGGTAAAGGATGCCTTCTTGTTTTCGTGAAGTAAGTTTAGCTACATTTAATTTAGTAAAGAGAAATCGCCAGGTAAGAAAATGTGAAAGTTTGTATGATTCCTTTATTAAATAATGATTATGTCTGTTTTGTCTTTTCTTAATTATTATGAATAACTAATTACTAGTATTGAGTATTACCTGTGATTGGTAAATTATGTACAATAAAAATCAAATGTAATATTTAAAAGTAATGTTTATAAAAATTAAATAATCTTAGGTGGCAATTATATGTATGACCTTATGTTAGAAGATAGTTCTTCGATTAATTTAAAGTTTCGGTCTTTTACATTTATGAAAGTAATAGATTTGGCACAGAATTCAATTTTTTATATAATCTTCTTATACTTAGGTATGTTTTACTATCATTTAATCAAGTTAATCTAGCATCAATTTGCTGTCAGTTATGATGTTTTGCAATATATCTATGTGATGTATGATAAATTTGTTACTCAATTAAAATTTTAAATCTGTTTTAACAAAAATTGCCTGATGGTAAGCATATTAATTATAAAATTTTAATAGAATTTTATCCAAAACACTTTATTTCATGTGTAGTGATACTAAAATTTTTCATGCTTAAAAAATCTTGATATGTGTACAAATCTTGTTGTGTACATTATAAAATTATGAAATCTTATTTTTCAAAATCAAGTTTGTGAAACTTTAAAAGACATAAACTCTAGTTATGTAATTTATGCTATATATCCATCAATGAGAAATTTTTAAGAACTAATAAGTTGCGTTTTAGAATTACATTTTTTAACTTCCTTACAAAAAAAAAAAAAAAAAAAAAAAAAAAAAACAGATTATCATTTTTTGGAGACATAAAAAGTCTGATGTACAAAAAAAAGCTCTTGATTGTATTGGAACAATAAAAGGGAAGTTCTAAATCAATTATATTTAGTTATAAAAACTATTTAGCTGGATTCATATTATATATATATATATATATATATATATATTATATATATATATTATATATTATATGTATTAATATATTATATATAATATATTTAATATATATAATATATATTATATATATTAATATATTTTATTATATATATTAATTGAAGCATATTAATCCAGTAATTTAAATCTTATATTATTTAAAATATTATTAAAATTATTTTTTATTCACTCTATTTTCTTTTCATTCAAAAAATTTAATTCATTAAAGAGACGATGAGCATACTTTTCTGTTCTTTGAAAGAATAAATTTTTTTCCAACATTTTGTTTAAATTTTTATAAATTGATATTAACATAATTTGTGTCTATTCATGCATAAAGTATATTTCTTGTATACATTATTTGAGTTATTAAACATTGCTTAACAGTATAAATAATTAAATTTCTTTAAAAAATGTAATAATTATTTTATATTATCAGTTGTTTTTTTCACTTAACTAAGGAAATTGAAATTACCTGTGGCAATTTTATAAAATTTTGTCTATATTGTTCAAACGGTTTCTTTGTAGTTTAGCTCTGGCAAGCTTATTTTTCTCCCCAATAATTTTTTCAATGAATAAATATGGCCGAGAAATCTTGGCTGTATTTTTACCCAGGAAATCGACTTAAATTTTTTACTTGCGAAAACATCCGGACTTGTGAAGTCACTAAGGCTTTTAAAGGGGGGAAAAAGACCCTGCAGCGAACCGTTATAGTGAGCTTGTGAAGGGAACAGCAGGTGGTCATGGAGTTGCTCCTGAGAGAGCAGCTGGCCTCCAAGCTATTGTTTCTGATTCTCTACAATGTGGTTCCATTCCCCACGCCTAGTTTTTGTATATTTATAAATATAGTCTTTTCACAATGTAAAGCATTCTATTGCTGTAACTCAATTCAGAATTTCCAATTCACATAGGCCGATTCCGTGCATATTTATGCTTAAATAAAATAATAGGGTTTTTTTTTTCAGTAGTGAGAGAACGAGACTTCGTTTGGCTAAATTGACTGAACGTTGTCCTTTGCCCGTAAATCGTGGCGTTCGTGTGAATATATATATATATATATATATATATATATATATATATATATATATATATATATATATATAATTTTATTTTAGACTATTGTTTGATGTAAATAAAGCGATATTTATAAACTGTTTTATGAAAAATTGTGGTTTAGTTCAAGGTTATTAGTTTATGGATACTTTTTATTTAATGAAATTTTATGATACCTGATAACTAAATTTTCATAGGAAAAAAGGGCCTATAAAAATGCTCAAGACTTCAAGTCGTTGTGCAATTCTCTTTATTTGATAGAAATCTTATTGCAATTGTTTCTTTAAATTTGACTAGTAACAATTTTTTTTGTAACAGAATAAAAAAAAAATATTGATTTTTTCCAATTTTGTGTGATGTATTTTTAAAGAATAGTTTATAAAAAATTGGAAAGTAATGTAATTTATTAATATAATTAATAGTTTTAGTGTATAATTATTTTAATCATTGTAAGTTGATAATAAATTTATGTCAAAAAATTATCTAAAGAATTTTTCAAGTTAAAGCGCCGTAATCAGTGGTGAATGTGTAGCAGGTGCTTTCCTATCATAACTTTTTTTTTTTATTGAAATGGCATTTCCTGCTTATATGAATGTTTTTCAGTGAAACTTTTTTATTGCATCAAAAGTTTTTCCTTACTCATTATTTTTTGTTTTTATTAATGCGGCAGTTTTAGATTTTTTTTTCTCTCTTTGATAACTCAGAAAAAAAGAAATTTTGGCATCGGATTGCTTACGCTTCCGTGTATGTTTAAGCAAATGCTCAAGACTTCAAGTCGTTTTTTATATTAACTTGTCATCTGTAAAATGCAAGAGATTGTAAATTCGGACGGCTGTTTTTCCTCCTTTGAATAAATCGAATTCGTTGTCATAGCTGACAATGGCTTTGTGCTTTCTAACTCGAAGAGATGGTTAAAGGAAAATCCAGGTGTGCAAGTTTCTGTAAATGAGGGTGTGGGAGTTCAGTGTGCCCCTGTCAGCTATTGCTTTTACTAGGGAGAAATATTTTTTAACTGGTTTAGTTGTAAGGATATTTTTTGCCAAATTAGATAGCAGTTGAAAACGAGCCAGTAAATTTGTTTATAACTTACATGTAGCCTACTATCGATCTTTGGGGCTGTTCAGTTCAAAATCGATTTTTTACCCTCGTTGGGAAAGGAATGCCATTTTTGGAACAGAAAAAAGGGATTTTTATAGGAGTTGATATATTTGAATTATATAAAACTGCGCTGTTTGAAATTGCGATTGCTCATGATTGAAATGGGAATCAAACAGAAATATAGACTTCTTCATGAACAGAATAAACGTTAATAATTAAAAGGATTTTTATAATGTGTGATCACAATTTTATTTAATTCTTGTTTGTTTTTTTGAATAAATACCAAATATGGGTGTCAATTAATTTCTCATTTTCATGATTACTGGTTACAGCCTGTTTAAAAAGCTTTTCAGTGAATATATAATTTGTGATTTGAAGCCTTAAAATAATATTTATTATACCAAGATTTTGCTACTAGATTATTAAAGGATTTTCGATTGTTTTTAAAAGGGAAAGCAAATTATTGTAAATGTAACTACAGTTTTTTCAAAGAGTCTAGCTATGAATTTCTTGTAGAATATTTAGTTAATGTATCTTAGTTCAAAATTGATTTGTTAATTTCTTATGCATTTATTCTGCAGTGATAATGACAATATTTAGAACTGTAAAATTGACTAATTTATTTTTTTTGTTCTATCCCGAGTTCTAGAATTCATTATAATCAATTAAAGTGCGGCAGCACAAGTTATTAAACGTGTTCCTCTTTTGAATACAGAAAATTTGTGCCAGTTAAAACAGTTTTTTAGACGGTTGAAAAGAAACAAACTGAATTTAATTCTTAAAAAGGTTAAAAAAATGTCTATTAAGAGTTAGTTCATTCTTTGATCCGGCCACACTTATTGTGACACGATGCTGTTTTTAATTTTTTATTACATGTTGCTTACTGCCTTTTACTTGATAGCAATAATTTATTATTTTAATGTAAAAAATGTTCTTCACTCCTTTTTTTATCTTTGATGTGAGGGGAAACTAATTATTTTGGTGCATTTTAATCTGTGAAGTGCCCTGTTTTGTCCTTAATGACCTCGAGAACCTTTTACTGCTCTTCGAGAAAGGAATACCTGTTGAATATTAAATAAAACGTTTCTTTCTCCGCTGTTGCGATGTTTTTCCCTTATCGCAGTCATTGAGATTAAAGTAAGAACAAACCTTTTTAAATAAGATGCTATGCGAATCTTAATTGACCATTTTCTTAGTTTGTTTTCAAAAGGATTTTAATCTTGATTAATTTTCATTAAAATATGAACTATTTTGGATAAGAAAATTTATATAGTTAATTATTTCTTGTATATAGTTAATGTGTATGACTTTGTTTCTTACGAAACACAAGGTTTTCTAATTTATATTCCTTATATATTTTTGCATTAAGTAGTTTTTAAATTGCTCGTAAGTTAATTTTTGTAATTAGTTGTTTTGTCGAAAAATTCGTCTTTATTTTATTTTTAATGTGAATTGAATTTGCATTTATTTCTAGGATAAAAGTTAGCTTCTACGCATAACGCTACAAACATTTATCTTCTAACCGAAAAAATATGCCGAAGGGGCCAACTTTTGGGATAAAGCTTGTTTATCTAGTTTATTCTTTGTAGGGTGGAGGGACCTGTTCTTCCGCTAACCCCTCGCCATATTATGAATGTGATTTAAAGACCCTTCCCAATCGTGGCAGTAGTACCAAACCTTCAATTTTTACTTCTGTGTGCATCAGTTTATTTATCGGAACATAAGCACTCTATAAAACATTGGATTGTTTTAACTGATAGAGAAATGAAGCGTTTTTAATCACATTTTAACTATTAGTTTGATATTGAGCTAATTTTTTCTTTTTTCGTGGCAAAGAATCAAGACTTAGTCGTTTATAAAGTAATTGTTTTATGTAATAAATTCATATTTGCTATAAAATAAAATACTCAAGCTGCAAAGAATCATTTGAAAATCCTATGTGAATTTTATCTAAGAATAATAACATTAATTTATGTAACTCTAATTCTCCTAGGAATTCATTTGTTGTTCTGGTATGAAGCAAGTTAAATCGCTCCATGAAATAAAAATATTTAATCAAGGAATAGATAGATATATGTATATGTGTGTGTGTGTATTCTCGTTAAACTGGAATGAATATTGAATATTTGTGAAGAATAGAAATTATCTAGCTGTACTCTGTTGTTTATTTGCAAGGTCTTTTCCTAATATTTAGCAATTTTTCCCTTTAATTTTCGTTTCGTGATGTCGACATATGACAGTCTAAATAAGGATTTCGGAATTCTGTACAAGGTTTGGTTTGTTTGTCGCCCAACGATCATTTTTTGCACACGAGGGCTAATTAGACCGGGACCTACGGTTTAAAGTGGATTCCGAACCACTACAAACATCCATGCCCAAGGTGGGATTCGAATCCACGAACTGTTGAAACGAAAGCAAGAGCGCTAACCGTTCGGCTGCCAGCTCGGCGAATTCTGTACGAGAGTACATTGTAGATTACCATTTAATAGCATTAATATGCTCAATTGTATATTGTTATTTTTTCCTTAACTCTTGTGTGGGTTGTTATTATTTTAAAATATATTTTAATTTTAAACTGTTTTTCTTATTTCATTTAAAATTATTGAACTAATAATTTTTTATATTTTGAATTAATTTTTTAAAATTTGTGAGAAACGCACATTTTTTATTGGACTTCACTGTGTGATTATTTAACAGATTATTTTTCTTAATTTTAATAATGACGCGCTTCTCTTCAAGTGTAACTATGCTTATGTCGAGAAAAACTGTTTGAACGTTAGAACGCTCATACTAGGATTCCACAGTAAATAACTCCTTCGATTCTTGCTGTAAGTATTTCACTTCCTATTGTGTGTTTTTCTGCTTGTTACCATTGATAAATGGGATATTATGGTCAACTTAACTTGAAGTGGCAAAAGTACATGTTTAAGAATGAAATGAATGGGTTGGGAAAAGGGTTATTTAGAATATTTTTTTTTCTTTGTTGAGAAAAATATTTCTCCCCACACTGTGGTTCTAAAGTAAAGAGAGAAGTAAGTCTTTGTGCGCACAGAAGATTCCAGAAAAATCCAGCTGTCTCAGAAAAGGGCAGTTATAGATGGGTTACCTAGAGAGTGCCATTGACCCCAATCGCCAAATGGCCACGTGGCTTTTTCTGTTACCTTTGCAAGCTAACTTTCTTTTCTGCTTGAGTTGTCCCTGAGGTATGCTGAAGCATCAACATTCGACCGTATTTTTTATTTTCACCCTATCATTCTCTTTAATGTTTAGTTGGGTTATTGTGTCAGGCACTTATACTGTGTATTTGAAGATTTTTTTTTCGAGTTTTGTGCGTCATTTGGATAGAATTTATATATTTATATATATAGGATAGAATTTATATTTTTAATAGTAAATTACTTTAGGATAATGTGCTATGTAGTAGTTTTTGTATAAAAAGTATAAAAGTGAATTACATGATGTGATAAACAGTCGATATAGCTATAATAAGCGAGGATATTAATATGTTATTGAAGAAACATTTCCAATTGTAAAATCTGCGAATTTTTGGGAAAATATTACCGAATGTATTTTTTAAATCGTAATTATATTAAAAATTACAATGAAATATATTTCCATGAAAATTTTCTTTTAGTGTATAATGGTTGCATTAATAATTTTTTTTTTCTATTTTAATAATAAAATTAACCTAGGGTTATTTATTTTCTTAAAGAAATTTTCTGTACTTTTACAACTAAATTTTTGCTGACGTAAGAAAAATTTTTCTGTCAAAATTCTTTATCATATTTTTTTTTAGTTGTTTTGGATTTTAATTTTTTATAATTAGATAAATTGGGAAATATATCTGTAAGACTCAGTAGATAATAAATTAGGTTGATTTTCGCAGAAGTTACGCGAGAAAGTAATTTGTGGTTGTATAGTGTTCATTTGTATATTTCTGAGTAAATGCTTCCATTTGAAGTGGCCTCTTCTTAGTGTGAAATTGGTTTTGATTTCCAATATTGGTATATATATTATAATTAAATTTTTTTACTTTTGGATTCATAGAGAATAAAATATTAAAGAAATAAATATACTCCTATCACTGTTCTCTGTAAATTGTATTTACCCACAACTATCTGTATATACTTTCTTAAACTATGTTAAACGCGCAAATGTATATATATATATATTTTCGTAATTTATTTTTCAATACTCGAAGTTTTGTTTTACCAACTTAATTCTTAAGTTTTGTTTTAAATAACGATGTAATTTTTATATTTTTTACATTTATAACAGGGTAAATGAATAGCTACGATAATTTTAATAATTATTTTAAACTATATAAAATAATCAGATTGTTTTTACGATTAATTCATTTTTACCGAATTCCTACACCGAAATTATTTTATACATCGACATTATTTTGTAATTATCTTTTTAAAAAATGTACTTATTTTTTTTTTCTTTTTCTCCAACTGTATTTCATCAATAATAACTCTATAAAATAGAGCAATGTTATGATTTTAAGTAATATAAGTTAAAATATTTAACTTTTTAAGTAATATAAGTTATATATTCCTTTTAAAGTATTCAGCTTTTTATAAGGAAGATACGACTTAAAAATACATTAATTTGCTTAGATTAAATGAATCTTCGGCAAGTAGACATAATGTATCTGTATAAATATGTTCAAAATAATTATTCATACAGTAGTCTGTTTCTTTTACACACTAAAACTTACCATGTCTTTAGAAAAAAATGTCTTCTAGCTGATTTGCAGAATAATTAGAACTCTGAACTTATGGTTCAACAGTTTGTGGGTTCGAATTTCAGCTCTGTAATTTTTTAGCAATTTGGGATCCATTTTGAATTGTTAATTGATTTCAAGTGAATAAACGCCTGAGCAAAAAGGAAAAAAAAAAAAAAATTAACTTCTGTACAGTACATAACAAAATATTTATAAAATTAATGTCGGAAAATAACTTTTTTACATAGTTTTCTTATTTCTTGTTTTTTGATTTACTTATTTTAAGGTTTAGAAATGCGTCTAAAATGTTATTTTATAGTCTTTTCAGGGTTTGTCTTTTATAGTTTTTAAGTGCCGCATCACATGTGTGTGTGCATTGTAAAACAAATAACATCTGTGTCCATGTTTTTTTTTTTTAAAATGCTAAGTACCTAACTCAGACAGATACCTTGCATGAAAGCGTCCGATAATTAGTACTCTATAAACGATTCTTCGTAATCTCTCTTTTGAAATTCGAACAAAAAAATCCCTCCCACACCAATTTTTTTTTTTTGCCTGTAAATACTGTGTTTTAAAACTATATATTTTATGCTTTTTTTCTCTTTATCACTTTCTTTTCTCTGCAAAAACGATCCACTCGAAGTTACTGGAAAAAATCAAGGTCACCAAGTTCGAGCTGCGGTAATCAATGTCTTTTTCATGCCTCGAATTTCTATTTTCTTCTGTGTGTAAGCAACCTCTTCACTCCCACCCTGAATTTACCCCCCTCCCTTCTCTTCATTGGGTCACTCAACCAAGCGATCGAGTAGCGAAAATTCCTTCACTTTCACCTCCATCTCTAATCTCCTAAGTTTCTCTCCCCCCTCCCAGCCAAGGCTATTATTATCCATCTCCTTTGGTTTGAGATGGATGAAATTAAAGGTTTCTCGCTAAGAACTTTTTTAAATTCTTTTGTCTTTTCTCTTTTCGTTAGACTACTATGTAATGCTTTTCTTCTCTTTTTAGTGTCACATTCCTTATTAGGTGGGTAATTTAAATGGTTTGCAATTGTGCTTTCTTTTCATCGCTGTTTTGTTGACACTTTTTCTCCTGATTCGTGTTTAGTGTTTGGGCTAATTTCCTTCCTGAAGTACATTTATTTTATTTCATTTTACTTTAAAAGAAGTATTGTCTGCTGTTCCAGTATTCAGTTAATAAAAAGTCTTTCATATTCGGTTTGCTAAGACCCGAAAATGTTTCTCTTCTGAATATTTTAAATTACTTCTAAATTTTCTTAAAAACCAGTTATACTATTGCTGCGTTAAGTTTTTTGTTTCTGATGTGAGTAAAATTGGGAAAATTTACTGGAAAAAAATATGCTTAAAATTTGCAATGTTGTAGACATCTCTTTGGAATTACTGGATTAATCTTATAAAAATTTATCCAATTCCATTAATATCATATTCAACTATCCTTTTAAACGTTCACAGAATTGCTTGTTTTTATGGAAATTTGGAATAATTTCGCCCCAGTTTTACTAATGATCAATTGTAAAAAACAAACATATTTGTTTTTGCAATTCATCATTAGAAATAAAAATAATTGTTTTTACAGTTAACTATAAGCAAATACAAATATATTTTACAGCATTTATTCCTTTTAGATCTGTTGATTGTGTAAGGTAAAATATTAGTAATTGCAGATACGGGCTTTATATATCGATAGTAAAAAATAGCGATAAATTTAAATACATTTGTTGATTTTTTTACTAATCTTTTGTTAAATATTTTAACTTTTTAGTTGCCGACCACCCTACCTAGTGGTCAGAGTGCCTGACTGCGGATAGGGAGGTCCTGGGTTCGAATCGCGGTTCGGGCATGGACGTACTTTCCCTGACAATCTATCGTGTCCTTGTCGTTTCTCTGTATGCATGAGGTGTGAATGGTTGCCTACCCTATAAACGGGTTCCTATGGTATGTGTGTACTGAAGCAGTTGGACTACACACCAAAAATGGTTCAATTTGAAAAAGTGGAGCAGCGCACCCTATATTGTCAGTCTAGCCGACACAAGGGAAAAAAAATTAGCTTATTTCTTATTTAAGGCTTATAACTTAGTAGTAGAACAGCGATCTTCGACTATAAGGTTCCGAGTTCGATCCATGCTACGTTTCTGCCTTTAGCATCTACTTTTATCGGGTTTGGTGCTGGGGATTTTTCTCAGAGTCCGTACAAGTGAGCTCGCCGTAGGTAGTACTGTTCAGATTGACCCTAATACAATCCCAGCCACTGTTAAGCATCGAGAGTGTACTTGTTTTTGCTTTCTGGATGTACGCCTTTCAAAGTGGGTGCTTGGAAAAATTTTCTGGTTTCCTCCTTTTCTGTAAAGTAAATACTGCTCACTATTAGAAAAGCCTCCTAACAAGATAATGAGCGAAGAATATTGCAATAGCATTCAGCTATTAATTTTACCTTACGCTCTGTATGTTTGTGTACATCAAAATATTAAGGTTTGTTTACATTTCGATATTAATTCCGATTTATGGGAGAATTTTTTTTATTTTGCAAAGATTTAAGTATGTGTTTATTCTACATATTCCCAAAACACTTTTACGCAGTCATGTTACTAATTTACCTTACTTATAACGAAAAATTAATAAAAATGAAAATCACTTTGATCTCTTTTATTTCTTGAATTTGTGACAAATATTTTAGCAATCAACAATTAACTCTATACAATTTTTTCCGTGTTATATTACTTGGAAAAAAAATCGAACCCACAATCTTTTCAAGCAAAGTTAAACCACATCATTGATTGGAATATAAAAATCTTTGACCATATACATTGAAACGCCATTATTTTAAAAATAAAAATTATATTTTGTTCCAATCAATTTTTTACGTTGCCACTGTATTTGAATTAAATAAATTTATAAGAAAAACGCACTTTGAATTTTTGAATCACCTTTATGTTGACACAACCAAATTTAAATCTTAATAATAATATTCAGCATCATTTCTTTCATAATAATTTATTATTATGAAAGAAATGATGCTGAAAAAAAGATTTTCCTATTATATCATTAGTTTAAAATTGCTTCCTTTTTTTTTATTTCTTTTCAAAACGAAATTTTTCATTAAAAAAAATTTTTTTTATCAAATTTTCTACATCCTTTAAACGGAAAAATGGCAACCTCGTATATTATTCCATTCAATAATTAAACACTATGTACATTTTTTTGAGTTGTACCGAAACGTATTTAGGGTGTTTCGATCAGGTATTAGTACGGGAAGTGAGGCTTTACTAAATGTACTTGTTCTTTATGAAACCAGCTCTCTCTCCCCTCCGCAGGTAACATTCTCCTTTCTTTGTTTGGCTGAAAAGTTATTCAGTTATGCTGTTCTCCCTTATGAAACAAGCTCTAATCATGCCGCAGGGTGGGGAAGCTTACCTCCCCCTCCACTTCCCAGCATCTATTCCTCGAGTCATCATCCCAGTTCTCGTATGTTCTAGAGACGGTATTTTGTGAGAGTGTCGGTTCTCTTTCCTGCACCGGATATGCCGGGTGATTTCCGCTTTTGATAATGTCGGCCCAGAAGCCAGCCGTCTAGGTGTCTTTCTCTTGGTGCCTGCCATACTTGATCCATTCTCTTTGTCTGTCGATTCATATTTGTGTGGTGGAAGACGAAGGGTGGAATGAGGTCCTTAATATATACTAGTTCTTGGGTGCGTGATTTTATTCGAAAAATTCATGTTCTGACAAGATCTTAAAGTTATATAAAAAAAGTTTAAATGGGGTTATATTATGAAAAAGGTAAAAAAAAAAAATAATATATATGATTTATTTAAAAAATATATTATTTAACTAACATTTTTACCAAGTATTATCGAAACACTCTTGACAACATTTTTGGAATTTTTTTTTTCGTTATTTGTTTATATTAAAACTTATTTGCTAAAGTACTTATCCAAGAATGAGGAATTTTAAATCTCATTTATTTGTGGGAAAGGTTCGTAAATTTTTTGCTCCAAGCTTTTTATTTTGATAAATGTCTGATTTACAAGTTTGCTCATGTAATTCTACTTTATACTAGTGAGGAAAGAAGGAAGTCAATATACAACCATAACTCTAAAATTAAAAATTTAACTTTTGAGTTTTTCTTTTCCAGTCTCAAATTACCTTTCCCCCGTCTTGGATGTAAAGAATATGTTTAATATTATGGCTTCTTGAGCCATTGCTCTGTCTTCGATTAATATATTATCTAGTGTTAGACGTCATAAAAAAACATGTCTGCATCGAGTATGTTTTGTTTGAGATATACGCGATTCGATGTCGAAACTACTGAATGATTAAAAAATAAAAAGCTCTACTGATTAAGGGAGAGAAAATCCCTAGTTTTTATTCGCTCATATTAGTAAATCGAAATTTCAAGTTTTTAACTTTGTTCGACATGTCTGAGTCTTGTCCATTGACCTGCGGAACAGATAAAAAAGATTATTTTAACTAATAAATAGTGCGCATCTTGCAAACTATGGAACGATTGCGAAAGAGTTGTGTCTGGCCGACGACTGACGGAATGGAGTAGTTGAGTTGTATTTCTCCTCACGTGGCTGTGCTTGTTGCTGGCAGTCGCGTGATGGGAGTTCATCGCTCCCGTTCAAAAAGACAAGACTTTTTAAGCCCGATTTTTGTAGTGCTTCGTCTCAAAATAACCCAACTTTTACTGTTCAGAATGTTATTAGGATTTTTAACGGAGAAAATAACTGTTCGTAGTACATACTATCGGCGCATTTTTTTTTATTTACTTTTGTTTAGGAATGAACTATTAGTTTATAGTGCTCTATCTGGATTTTATCTTTCCAATCTTGGCTGTCTTCATCTGTCAATGACGTTTGTTATGATATGATGTTAGGAACTCATGCGTGACGATACTAAATTTAACATTTCATTTTGTTTTCTATCAACTTTTTGTAATGCAATTAATAACAATTGAACCGCATATTGTCTTTCGAGTATTTACTTGCGTCTTTGTCAACGAACGTGAAAGAAAATCACATTCGGATAAATTAATAAAATGTATCAACTAAAACTAATTAATTGCGCATAGTACATACATAATAAACCGTGTGAATATTTACACTATGTATAGCCAGTATACATTGTGTAAAATATTCGCGTGTAAATTTGTACGTTTTATTATTTATTAAGTTTTATTATAAAATACGTTACAGTATATATGGTGTAAAATTGTAAGTACACGATGTATGATTATTGAAAAATCTAGAATAAAAATTCCTTACAAATTATTTGATTTTTAGTTTTTTCCCCTTCCTAGAGATGCATTTATTATGTTATGTAGCACATTTGCAATCGTTTTATGTTTCTAGAATGAAACGAATGAGTTAAAATTACTGGCTTGTTTGAGAATTTTTTTTTTCTTCTTGATTTAACAAGTTTTTAATTTTCTTGTACGTTAAATGACGCTTTTCAATATTTATTCTTCCTCGAAAACAGTATATTCTTGTGTTTTTAAAAAGATTTTTTAAAAATTATTTATTATGTAAAATCTTTACGTAACTATATGTATAATATAATAAGATGCTTATAAAAGAGAAAAGAAATACAAATATGATTTTGCTGAAATGAAAATGATTTATTAGTTTCAGTCTTAAATTATATGAAAAATCGTATATTTTACAATATTAAAATCATATTTCCGTTTCAAAAGTTCGTCTCACGAGCGATTTTGTTGGCGTCATTTAATGAATGACTCGTTGTAATTTCACATTACCCCGTATTTTGCGGTTAAAAAAAATTACTCCTCTCACCTGTTTCTTCACTTCACGTTCTCAGTAAGTTAACTCACTATGAACTCCTTAGAAATACCACTGCGGTTTCTTTCGTAGGAATATATATATATATATATATATATATTCGTAGGAATATATATATATATATATTCGTAGGAATATATATATATATATATATATTCGTAGGAATATATATATATATATATATATATATATTCGTAGGAATATATATATATATATATATATATATACACATACACACACACACATACATACATACATACATAATATCTTTGGAAGTTCAATCATTTAACTCATTATAATTATTATTTCGTAAACATGACAAATTTCTACTTTTCATTTTTCATCGCAAAGTAGTATTTGAAATTTAGTTCTTGTATCATCCACCCAAATATTTGAAAAAAAATTGTAAACTTTTAATGTAGTTTTATTGAAGAGGATTTATCATTGTTAATATAGCTATGTTTTTACAAAAAGAAGTTAAACCACTTGGAAAGATATTTCAACAATGAAATATCTCAAACAGTGAATTCTAAAAACACAGGTCCATCCATCACTAGGTCACATTAAGTTTTTGAATAATATGCTTCTAGAAAGATTCAGAAAATACATAGCTGATTAACAAACGATATTTGATTATAAATTGCTCGATTTTGTTTATTCAAGGTTCTTAAAATTTATACTGCATAATTTTTTTTTTGTGAAAATTATCTGGCGTGTAAAGAATGTATTAAGTAATTTTTCTTCATAAATTATTCAAGATGTAAAATAGTTATAATGATTAAATGTTAGAAAATATGGGAACAAATGATAGTTTTACGTTTAAAAAAAGTCTCCAGTTTTTTGTTCACCATTATCTTTATTTTTTAGTGAGTTCCTCATGGTAGTATAGTGGTGCCAAAAATTTGTTTTTTTTTGTCGTATTTATAGAACCAGAGAAAGAGAACAAGAGTTGGGCTTACATTCCGCTTTCTATTTGAAGTTCATAATAACCCAGTACTTGTAGGAAATTACTTTACCTACATGATTTAAAAAAATACGTTGCTTTTTAATATTTTAAATTAGTTCATTATATTTTAAGTGTAATAATTAGTTGAAATATTAGAAAATTAAAAATTGAATTTCTGAATCAAGTTAGAAATCTGTGCATGTTGGCGTGTTATTGAATCGATTGGAGGCTGACTAATGCCATGCTTACAATGAAATAAAAAAAAAAAAAAAAAAACAAAAAAACAAGTATGGTTAAAATATTTTAGCAGGTTGCTAGAACGAATGCACCAATGAGGAAACCGGTGGAAATGATTTGTTCAGGCAGCAGAACTCACGAGATATTGCAAATACACCCTTTTTCCTCCACCATCTGCCTATATGATTGTTATTTCCTTTTTTTTCACTCTCTTTTTTTTCCACCCTCACCCCATTGATCACTCCTCGTAGTGTGTGTATTTCTGGCTTTACTCACCACGTACACATCTACTCACGGACTGCAGATCGATATTTTGTGTCAAGGTCATGTGCGTGCACTTCTCACTCTGGACAGATGATGCTTTCAAAACATGGCCGCGTGCTTTATTCAGTTTTCTAGGAATAAAGTTTTAAGAGATATTTTTCCTAGATTGTGCTGTGTAGAATCCTGGTTGCCTGGGCCACTTTTTGTGTTTGTAACAGCAGTAGAATGAACGCTACTGTGTTAAAATATTCGATCGCAACTTCTACATTTTCTGAATTATTCATATTGCTGTTATGTTCAAAGGGTTTGAGATTTACTGTAGTCCTAAAATTTAATCGTTTTATATATTCCAAAATTCGTAAAATATACTTTCGTCATTTCTCGCCGTATAGTATATATTAAAATAGTAAATATTTTATTTTTATATTTTATAGGATCAGTTTGCATTTTTTTGTATGAAAATATTGAAAGTGAAGTGAAATAATTCAGTATTCGATTAGAATATAATTTTATTTTATTATACCTTGAATTTTTCTTTTCTCATTTTACGGAAATAACATTTTATTTTTGCTGTTACTTCAAAACTTACTCTCGCGAAAATGTTTTTATAATTTGGAAAGAAAAATCACACGCATCGAAAACTTAATATTGCCGTCATCGAATGTATTGGTTGGTTATTTGAATCTAAGATAGTTTTAAGATATATGTAATCGCTGAAATTTTGTTTATCCTGTTTGCACATTGTTTAGTGCAAGAATAATATTTATGAATTGCAGTTTCTTAAATTAAAAAAATGATTTACTTGTTTTTGACAAGGCACATTAGTAGAACATCGATTGAATTTTATCCGATTGGGGCAAATATTCTTATTATTGAGTGCTTGTTTAATTATAGAGTTAAATATTCGCGTTTGAGAGAAGAGCTGGTTCGTTAATAAAAATGTTTCAAATGTAATTATACTCACATTTGCTCTTCATTTTTGCTGATTTCATAAACTGATTTCTTCATTGATCAACTGTTACCACGAAAGCTTTTTTTATTATTTGTTCTTAAATGTCAATAAGTATCATGTATAAACTTTTATTTTCTATTTCCTTATTGTTTTACAATTTTTAAATGAGGGGTACTTTTAGATATAATTTACTAAAATAGACTGTCATTATTTGCTGTACCAATATTTGTTTAGAAATAGGCATATCTTAAACACATTTTTGATACTCATTTAGTAAAAAAATTGAGAACCTCTTTACTATTCAAAATTACTCATGGAAGATTTCAAATTTGTTATTATGGTGTGATGGCGATAAAATATATTTTCTTCTTATTTCACATTTCCCAATGTTTGTTTTAAAGAAATATTCTATATCCAACGTAATGAATGAGGATTTCTTCGCGACTTTAATTATCCTCGTTCATGAAAAAGAAATATGTTAGTCTTGATGAATAACTGGCAGTTTCATTTTAATTTTATTCTATTTTATTGAAATGTCCGCTATTTTGGATGTATGCTTTATTTAATTAACGAAGGTGATCTAATTAAGTTCTTAAATATTTCCAAACACTTATTATTTTTCCCCAGACACTTTCCAAAAATATTATTTCAACCATTTAGTGATTCGCTAGCACCATTGCCTGCTTTTTTTTTTTTTTTCCTCTGCAGTGCAGGCAATTTACGTGGTAGGGCGGGTTTTAAACAACATATTTGGGTATTAGCTGCGCAAGATGTCTCACCCCTAATTGGGCCCCTTCATCCTAATGAATTAAACAACTTTGGTTGCTTTCTTTAAGACTGCGTTCTCCTGAACAAGTCAACCTGGCAACTTAGGTACTCTGACAATATCACATGCGCACCAGTTTTTATTATTTTGCTGGAGTCAAATTTAAGCGCAGTTAGAGAGGAAAATAATTATAATCTGAATTTAGCATCATCTTGTCGATGAAATTGGGTGTTAAATGTTAAATTTACCGTGTTTTTATTTGATGAAATAATTTTTGAATACATAAATATTTTTTCAATTAAAATATCTTGGAAAACAAAGAATAAATAGAAAATGAATAAAAAAATGCAAATTAATAAAAAAAATTCCGATTAAGTTTTTTTTTTTTTTTAATATTTATTTTTTAAAGAAAGAAAACTATGTTTTGTCGTTTGTGAACCGTGTCGATTTGACGCTTGGCAGGCCTAGACGACTTTTCATCCTTATTTTTAGGAATCGTGAATTCCATTTACCTGATATTTATTCTTAATATTATTCGGAGAAATATTTTAGTAAAATTTAGTATGAAAGTAAAGCTGGTTGGAATGTTTTTTATTTTTTTAACGTAGTGCAAGTAAAGCATTTTTAATTTTCCGAAGTTTCTTATGTTTTTTATTTTATTGATATTATTTATAAATATGAGATTTCCCCATATATCGAATTGTTGATATTTCTTTAAAATGACCATTTGTAAAAGTATGGCGTGATAAAAGTTGAAAGATGCGATGTGGAACGATTTAGAATTGGATATTTTTTCACTCTAATTTTTTTAGTGTAAACTAAATTTCAAGTTTAAGATTTCTTACCCCTTTTATTTTTAAGGGAAAGGTATAGCGAGCAAAATGGCTTGTCCAAGTGTCATAAGTAATAACAACATTTTTAACGGAGCATTAAAAAAATGCTCAGATCGAAAACAATTTCGTATTCCATTGATTTTACATTTTTTTTATCGTTTGTCTTTTATATACTATTATTAGCTTCTGTGTATATACATTTATTTTAAAATACTTTTTTTTAATTTTAAAAATGATCATGCAGACTTAAGCTCGCCGAATAGGAACCACCCCAAAGTTAGCTATTACTCTTCGAGGGGTAAAAAACGCATAAAACTCCTGAATAGTGGAAAATACGGTTCCAAAAGTCCTGAAATCCCTATAGACTTCAGTAACACACAGCCGAGGATCAAAATGGCGGACGGTGAATCTTTGTAGCTGTTGGTAACCCGGGTAAAATGACTAGAAAATAATGGAGGCAAAAAGACCGAGGGATAATCTTCGCACCACCTGTTCCCCTGAGGAAGTAAGATGTAGTTATAAATTTGGATGTGTACTCTCCCTACCTTTATATTCTGTTTCCGCAGTTATTGGGACTATAACGCAATTCCAATCATTGCAGAGAAAAATGTATACAAATTATTAATGTTAAAGCATTTCTCTCTCTCTCTCTTATTTTTAATATCAAAACATTTTTTATTTTTTTATATAATTATTTTTTATTACTTAATATCTATTAAAACAGGATTAGATACGATATTAGCCAAATGGTAACGCATACATAGTATTGATTTTTCATTAAATTATTTTATTCCACTTAAAGATCAAAATGATTAATTTTTACAAAATAAATTTAACTGATTTTAGTCCTTGACATTAATATTCAAATATTCCAGAAAGATCTCTGAAACCGCGAATGTTGTGATATGTATGACTAAATTTAGATGAGTGTTTCCGAGTTCAATTCCCAACATTTTAAAGTAACTTAATGTTAAGTATTCCAACGTTACCATTTAGATTTGACCTTATTGAATTTTATTTTTTTGGGCTTAGGTTTTGTGGTTAAGATTTTATGAAGTTTGGGCAAATCACTATTAATTTTTTTTTTTACAAATTTTATTGCTAAAGAAATTTGCATTTTTACAGAAGTATTAATTGAATTATAACAAAAATATGTTTTATAATTGTGTAATCACACTAAACTTTGTGATATATTTGACAATTGAATTTCTATTCAAGTTAATAATTTTTTGATAAATATTTATATACACTTCAATAAAATGTATATTAATATTATTGGAAATATCTTATGGATTATAAATTGTAAATAATTACATATAAAATTATAATAATGACTGTTTTATTGGTTAGTTAATATTTAGCGAATTTTTTAACTATTATATAAAAGTCTTACGCGCTATAAACATAAAAGTATTTTCACTTCCGTGATGGTTACCGTTTCAGAGGTGGAATTAAAATATTTATTGAATGAATTTTAATAGATTAAATCCAAAGAGAAGTTTAAATTTTTTCCGCTATCGTAACAATTAGAAATCATGAAAATAAAAAACATAATTTAGTGTACTTTAAAAAAAAAATCGATTATACAGTAAAATGGCGCAATAAGAAGTATTCAAAATACTGAGTTCATACCCCATCCAGTGTTTCTAATAAGACACTCCGCCTTTTTTCCAAAATGAATTAATTTTATTCTTAGTAACTGGTCTATGTATTTATTAGTAAACAAATATTTTTATTGCTTTTGTGATTTTTGTTAAAATAAATGATTTCTATTTAAGAAATCCAAATAATACTCTAAACTTAAATACTTTTTAGTTTTAATCATTGATTACTAGACGGATATTTTCTTATTTGCTTCGTTTCTTTATTTTTTTCTTCTTTTTTGCATTCATTTCCAATTTTCGAACTTAAATAATAATCTTAAATAAGTATTTATTTAAAAGAAAAGTCAGGAGGCTTAATTTTATTTGCTTTCTTTTTGAAATTTGAAGTGTTACATTAGTTTTGAGAACCTTTATTTATTTATTTTTTTCTTGAATATTTTAATAATGAAAATATTTTAGAAACGACCTTCATAGAATTTTCTCTATTCAGATAATTTCCAACGATTCATGTAGGTGATTTTGTAAAAATCGAAATAAGGAAATGTTTTTTTTTTTTTTATGTATGTGTGCAGGGTTACTTGTTTATTAAAAAACAATGAGCAACTTCCTGTCATCATTGTTTTGATATATGTGGAACCATTGACCCAAGCAAACATTCTTTCGCTGTTGTTGAAAGTTGTTAGTGCTCAGCGTACCTACGAAAGATATTTTTAGGGGAAATGTTTTGTTCTAGAGATAGCTGCGAAAAAAGTGAATTCAGTAGATACTAAAAACAGATTAAATTTATATCCCGGGTATTTTGGATTGCGTTTTATGCTTTTCCTATATATCTTGATATATATTAAATTTTTACAAAACATTCAAGTCCGGAAGTAAATAAGAATATTGAAACAAATGTTTGTGTAATATCAGACAATTATTTATTAATATTCTTTTATTCAAATATTTTAATTATGTGTATCCCCTAAATGATAGAAAACTTTTCCGTTGTCAAGAGCATTCTATGAAGAGCCTTAAGCTATATTAACTAATCTAGTGAACTGCAGGATCTTTTTTTTTAGTTTCTTACTCTAGTTGTATACCAAAGAAAGCGCACCTGGCTTTCAATATCTTTTTCTAGTTCGAAAATTCACGTGACGGTTTGATTTTCCTTGCAAAGTGCGGCTGGTTGGAGAAAGGATCTTCGTCATTCCTTCGCTAGACCATCTGCTCAGCACTGCAGCCAATCAGCTGACTCAGAAGACGTAATCTTTTTTTTTATGATAAAAAAATGGTGGTCTTTGTCTCCTTTCTACCCACCGTACCTTCCGTGGCCTACGTGCGAAGCTACGAACCTAGCATGGCGGAGGTTGAATTTTCCGAAGTCTTTTGTATTTTGATTGAACTGAGGTCTAAATTCTTGGCTGGTTATCGCTCTTTTTGGCGACTAGCCTTTAAAGAACGATCGATCGAAATAGAAGATCCAATTCACTGCCCTTTACTGCTTTTTTTTGTAATGAATACGGACGCTGGGATAGCTCGACACCACTAATGATGGTGACTCATCTCGGTCTTTGTTATGCATATCCTCCTATCGTGAGGGGCTCCTTTTTTAGAGCTTTGTTTAAGCTGCAATAAATAAAACTCAAATTTAGTAATTTTAGAAGAGGATTGCTCATGTATATGCGTTTTTCCTTTATTGAATTCTACTTCATTGAGGCGTTTTATTAGAAACGCCAAATGTAATATAGGTTATGTATTTACTTGTATGCGTAATTCTTTTCACATACTTTTATTTTTTTATGCCGTCTTTTTTGAAAAGCATAGTATTATTAATATAATATTTGACATTATTTATTTACTAAATCAAAATTCATCAAGTGAAAGTCATCGTCAAAATTTGTCAGTTACACACCTATCTAAAAGATATTTTTGACCTTTTCAGCGTATATTAGGATTAATATATTTTTGGTTTTTATAAATATCAAACGTTCAGTAATGATTATTTTTCTTTACCTTATATTCCAGGAACAATTTACACTTCTAGAGATAGTATCGCTTTCTAGATATAATCATCTGGTTTATTTCACTGTTATTCACTAGTCATTATAATCTTAATCTCTATTTGATGGGTATAAATTATATTCTTTTTATAATTTTTTTTGTGTGGAACTAGTTCCTCCATGTTTGCTCACGGATGGCGATATATATCTGTTAGTAAATGTTGAGTTATTGCCTTTGTTGTGAACGTCTGGCATATTTTTTTTTTGTAGCTTCACCAGTCAGAAGCAGGTGATACTTCTGAAATTATGATTTGCTTCTGGCAAATGCTTCGGTAGGTAGGTAAGTGGCCGAGTAATGTTGTTCATTTCCGCGAGTAAATTGTATGTATACTTTTCCCTGCAGGTGGGGAAAATACGATGAAACAAAAAGCATCTTTAATCGATGTTGGCAAATTTCATGTTACATAAATTACTATTGATGGTAATTTATAAGTTTACACTCCTTGTATATCTTTCGTTTCTTTAGCTGTGTATAATTGTTTGTGACCTGAAAATCAGTTTGCATGGTTGCACTTCGCTGTGCTTCTTTTCTGAATGTAACGCTTGATTGCTTTAAGTTGATTGTAATATCTTAAGAGGAATTGCATTTCTATTATAAAATAATTTATAATTTTTTTAATATATCCATATGGAAAAACGTTATCATTCAATTCTAATTCAATTAAAAAATTTTATCGTTAATTAACATACGAGTTAAAGTGGATTAAATGTATTGTTATTGAAACTGATAGCATATGTTATCTATTTTAGCTGATAACTAGGTTCCATCTTTAAATTTATGGTATGTTTATGGTTGTGATCAAGTACGTGTAGTAATTTTTTAAATGATCCCCCACCCCCCGCTTATCAGAACTTAGATTCCTTGAACAAAATAGTGCAAAAATATCGATGACGCTTAAGTTTTTCAGTCCATTTTACGCTTAGTGGATAAGACGGAATTAGTTTGTCGCATAATACTACGGAAACATTAAATGTTTATCTTTAATATTTTTGTAGAATTTTGTTTCATGGGAATACAGGCTATTGTTTTTAATGAATAAAGGAATTAAAATAAAAAATGAGATTCTAAAAATATATTAAATGTAATTTTTTTCTTGTGTGCATATCTGTAATTATAAAATTAGAAAGGGAAGATAAAATTCACCTTCCTTTGAAATTTTATTCATCTAATGTTTAATTTTGCTGATTGTATTGAAAACAATGAGAAATAGATCAAAGCAAAAGTTGATTGCAAAATCTGGGTGAATTAAGACATCTGTCTAGTGTTTGTTATTATTTAATAAAAGTAAAAAGAATGTTTTGTGATGCTTCTTTCATTCACATGTGTTTAGGGTTGCCATTCACTTTTAGGTATATTTACATCTTTATTTAAGACTTTTTTACTTTTGGGCATTCTTTTGTTTCCGCGATTAAGAGTTATTTCGTTGTCTTAGGAATATAATACTGACTTATGATCTTATATGTAGAGTAGGATCGCGAAGGACCTCTATTGTTTTAAGCTTGTTTCTGCCTCCCTCTATATTACCATTAAATTACAGACGGAAGAATTTTCCTGATACAATTGAATACATTTTCCTCTTGTCTAGAGGTCTTTCGCTGCTCTAGGGAAGGAAACGTATTGCCATTCCATGTGGTGCTATAGGTACAGAATCAGTTTAAATCACTCTAATGGGGAAGTTCTCTATTCCTCTAGTTCACTTGGATTAAATTTGCTTTATAGAAATTCGATTTTCTTTCAACCACTCAAAAATAAAAAATGTCTTCATTAATTTTTTGTCTTCACTTATTTAACCAAGAGAAAAATGTGCTGTCTCAAACTAAAATCTTTTCCCTAGTCATTCCGCTTCTCAATTTCAAATACATTAAATTGTGCTTTTCTAAAATTGTTAAATTTTAATTTCCGATGTTTGAATTTGTGTCGAACGCAAGTGATCAAAAAATAATTATGATAACGTATACTTGTTATTTAATTTATACTTGTTTCTTTTTATCGTAATTAAACTATTCAAATACTTATTTTGTTTGATATAACTGGTTTGTTAAATCAAAATTCCGGCTTGATTTATATTAAACGCGAGAAGCATGCGTTTACGTTTGTCTTATTGATATAATTTACCTTGAACTAATTTATACAACAAACAGGAAATTCTTCAGTTTCACGATGTTTTTATCGCTTAGAAAAAGAAAGTTGTAATTGTTTTCTCATACAATATTAAGAGGTAACTATTGAGAGTGTAATTATACTGACAAAAGAGCGATTTTTTAATACTTACTTTTATTGGGAATTAATTGACGGTTTTTTTTTTATTTAGATTTCTATAATTTTGATTGAAGCTAACAGTACTTTTCGTTTGACATAGATGTTTGATAGTGTATTGTTAATAATAATATTTAGAGCGTTACTTTCTTAGTTTTTTTGTAGTTTTTACATTAAATCAAAATGTTTGTATTTTCAGAAATGTTCGTACTTTCTTTTAGAAATACCGTTTAGAAAAAATAAATAAATAAAAGGTTTCAAAATGAATGCAAGATTTATAGCTTTCTTGCACATTATATTATTTGTTTATAAGATATTCCTGATATCTTTATTGAAAATATTGCTTGAAGAAAATAGTTCTGTGGTTGAGATGTTTTTACTTCCTTGTCTTATTTCTAACCAGTTGGCCCGATGGCAAATTATGATTTACAGAATACCTGTACTTTGCGTCAGTTATAGGTATGTGTCATTCAAATTTGTAACACATGTAAATGGCTTTACAACAGTGCTCTCCATTTTGGCATTTTTTGCTTGCTTTTTAAATAGTATTAATTTTTTTCTTTTATCAAAAATATATCTGCTAGCAAAAACTGTACATTAAGTAATTAACTGCAAAATCTCCTCAGTGTTACGGAAAGAAAGTTACCGTAAATATCTGGTACTTTTCCTAAAATGAATCATCACTTGATTCCTTTCTGCCAACTTTAAGTTAAGTGTTATTTATTTTTGTGACCTTCTCTCCTTTATTTTTCTTCGTTCATACTCGGTTTGATATGTTTGTGTTTATCTTTCTGAGTTGATAAAGAAGACCGATGAAGATTTTATTTCTGATAATAGGTTGTCATTTATATTACTTCTGGTGATTACTTATCAAGGATACACGTAGCTAAACATAAAACGTAAATTGTTTGTTTTGCATTTTAAACAAAATAAGAAAATTTAATTACTTATTCTCCGGTAGATTTGTCTTATCTTACAAAAAATGCAGGTTTAACGTTTTTATCATTAATTTAAATATTTTTTACCATTGATTTAAGTTTTTCGTAATAAAATATTAAGCTTGTTTAATAAAGTATTATGTGTATTTGTTTCAGTATAATAGTATTTTTTATTCCTATACTAATTTGCAAGTATATCCTTATGCATTTCAAAATGCAGATTCATTTTGCCGAAATTTATAAAATAAGAATCCCTTGTAATTTTATAACATCAGAACAACATTTGTGGGAACAGATTTTCTCGTTATCATATTCTTTTTTCTCATTTGAAGCTTGGAGTTTTTATAACTTTTAACGTAAATTATACGTTCGGCCTGCGATATGCGGTTCTTAAATATGACTTTAAGTTAAGTTGCTTGAAAGTTGTGTCTAGGTTATTTATATTATTAAAAAATTAAGGAGAGAGAAAGAATAAATTGTATTAATTGTATGAAATGAAGTATATCTTACTTTTTTTTAGAATGTGTTATTCGGAACTCAAAAAATAGTGAAACGAGGAACTAAATGACCGATAGGCAAAATGAGTGGCCTTCTACTCTCATTGAGGAAGGAATCATTTTATAAATTATGCTACTTCTTCATCGTCATCGGGATAATAAACTTTTCTCGTTCTTATCACTACGTTTCATGCTACGAATAAACGATGAAGCACTTTCTATCAAATAATTCTATCAACTTATACCATTTCATCGTATCATTTAATGAAATTTTTTAACTTTCCTGTTTTAACTTGTGTTCCTCTGAAAAAAGGGAAGCTCATGTTGAGGCCAATGAACTATAAAACTTAAGTGACGAAGCTAATCTTATCTTTACTTCGTTGTATGTTTCTGCATATTTTTATTTATGTTAGGATGGGAAATTTCCGCGAACTTTAAAACGCGTTAAACAGTATTTTATTTAAAGTAAATAAAGTACGCTTAAACTTCCTTAATTTAAAATGAAAAGTTTTGTTTGTGGAATATTGCTTCTGTGTAATTCCTTTTTTTATTTTTAACTTTTATATCTTTCTGACCATTTTCCTAAAATAATGATGCAATCTTAAAATCATTTAAATGTTTTTCGAAGTATCCATTTATTTTTTTCGTGTTTAAATAGGCTGAGCATGTGATAAAAAAATTTTTAACAGCGAGTTTAAACTTTTTTTCAATTAAATCCTTCGTTTATTATAAAATTGTTTTCCAACAATTTCTATATTCAATTTTCTCATTTTAATAATAAATTTAAGTATTTTCTTGTGCGGAAAAAAAAAACAAACAAACACAGATTTGGGTTATAATGTAGAATTAAAAAAAAAAATAATCTCTCTTAGAAGAGAGATTTTTCCTCCTTTTTATCCTAATCAGTATAAAGTTACATTTTTTTTTCTTACTTATTCTGCTTGAGCTATTTAAATAATTGATCAAACTTTTTTTGAATTAAAAAGTCATAATCTATGTTAATGGGAAACATAAATTATTGATGGAAGTGATGTATTTATTTACATATTAGTTATCATGATTTGTGTTTACTTGATGTTCATGCTATATGAGCCAATCATTATTCCTTTAAAAATTAAAGTACTGGAAATATTTTAAGAACTTTTTTTACCAGGAGCAGAGTAGATTCCGTTTATCAGATGTTTTAGGTGTTGATATTTTTGTATGGAAAACATTTCAATTTTATCGGACAGCATTTCGTTTTTACAGTTTATTGATAACACAGAATATTTGTTGCGATAACAAAATTCTAAATTTACCCTCGTGCTCTTGTGAGAGGTTTCAACCAGTGTTTGCAATCCTGGCATTTTGATGTAGGTCAAGTTCGTGTGCGATTTCATTTTCTGTATTGTTTATTGTGGTTTTAGTTTAACTCTAAAAAATAATCTGCCTGCCATTTCATGTGTCCTATTCCTTGATTTTACCCCATACCATTTCGGATTACTATCTTAGTTACAACTTATTTATTATGAAATAATTGGTAAGTTGTCTTCCATATTTGTCATATTTTCTCTTCTAATTTAAACTTTTGAGCAAATGTTCAAAAATATAGTTTTTTTACTGAAGTAAGGTTGAACTGAAGAGTTTATCGCTTTACACATGATTTCTTATATGTCGAATTATAATTACTTTTGCTATTGATGTTTTTATTTCATCATTTGTGCTCGAAAGCCATGTTGAAATTAAAAAGAGAAAAGAAAAATCGCGTTGTCATGCTGAAGCTTTTAAGTAATTATCCAAAACAAGTTCATGTAAAATTGATTTCTGTGGTTATTTTTGTTTTAAATTAAGATGCGCGCTTAAGTCGTTTGAGGTAAAAATTCTCATTATTTATTCATGATAAATGCTTTTATTCTTCTCATTTTATTCTTCAGAACATCATTATAATAACGATTTGTTAATTTAAAATGCAATATATAACAAATGTATTACACTTATTTCTTGAAAATTCAAACGATCTCGCTACTTTGTTCTTTTAATTTGGAACTTCTTGACACATTTTAGTTAACTTTGCAGTTGTTTGCGATATTCTGAGGCTACTGTCTGTTTTTTGCTAATATGAGAGCAAATTAAATAGTTTCATATTAAATGACATACAAAGAACCAAACCCTAATGTACTGGTGTGAGATTGCGGATCCATAGTTTCAGAAAAGGTAAAATATCATTCTGATTGAAGCCATTTATTTAAACTAGTTATTTTATTGTGTATACGTGTAACAACGTAAAACATTTCTCTGAAGAAAATCTGCCATTGGTATAACTAATATATATAATCGTGTGTAATATACAACATTAAATGTATGGAGACTAACTTATTTAAAAGCGTACTTCAAAATATCAAAGATGATAATGAGATATTAATATTTTTACCAACAGTGATGATCAACCCCCCACAATAATATCAAATTTTTTTTATTCTGCTTATAGTTGCTTTTATTGAGTGATATAATTAAATAATTCGTATGAAATGTAGGATTTCGCAATATATTTGCTTATATTATATATCATTATATTTCTACTAGAATAGACGATTTGTGCTTTTCCAAAACATTAATAATTTATATTTTTTCACGTGTATTTAAATTACTAATGTGAGTTTTTAAGTCGATTTATGTGGGATAAATTCGCTTTAATGGTTCCATGTTCTACCGCATAAACGAAACTTTTCGCCAACAACTACTAAAATTATATCCGTAACTAAAATTGTCTCAGTCATATACATGGATCTTTTGTGTAACTTTTGACTTTTTTAATGATTTGACCTAGATTTTAAGTTGGGTTAATTATAATAAGCATAAATTTCTGACTTCACAAAACTTGAATATTATTTTTTACGAAAGTACGTTATCCAACACTAACAATTAACAAATGTTAGGTTAGTTCTTTGTGTAATAGTTAAAGAAGCTTACCTTGACATGCTATTATTTGTATGCAACATTGATAATACAGCTATTGACGTAATGAAGCTGCATAGATAGATGACTTTTGAGGAATAAAATATTTTGCTGTCCTTGTAAATATCGTTTTCTATCTAATTCAGAAACATAGATATATGCTTACATGATTTGATAAAATAAGGAACACTTCCTTGTCGCGAACATTTGCTTATGAAGATAAAAGCGTTTTGGTTCTGTTTGTTAAGGGCTATTTTTTTTCATTTTGCCCTAACTACTTTTCTCATTATTGGTATGATATTACAAGTTTTCCTGAAGTGTTTTTTAATGTTGTATTGTGTTTGGCACATATTTCTTTAAAATTGATCGCTAAATTTCTCAATACTGCTTATATTGTGCGAAACAATCATTTTCGCTTTTATTTGTATTTAAATATCGACTATTTCTTTTGAGGATGACTATTTTTATTTCGAAATAAGACACTTCCAAAGGGGACAAATAATTTTCATCATCTTTGGTTCCGGATTTTTCATTCGTGTTATGTATTTCTTGTTTGACAGATAGTATTTTGTATTTTTGTTTTCTATTATTCTAACCAGTCATTTTCAGTGTGTATATTTTTCCCGCATGTGATGCAACTTATATTTTTATTTACTCGATGCGTTATTTTTCTTTGTCCTGTAAGAACTTTTCTGTTTTTTAAATTAAAAATAAATTGTTCAAAATTAGTAAATCGCTTAAGACATTTTTTTTTAAAATTATTATACAATGAGTAATGTATGTAGTCTAAGTATCTATTGTTATGGTTGTTTATTAAAATTGGAACAATTTGCGGAAACTACATTTTGTATATTTTTTGTTATCATGAGATTCGTAGCTTATATTGTATATTGCAAAATATATATTCGCCTGAGGTTATATTTATATTATGGATAAAAAAAGCCATTATATTAGTTATAACTTTTCTTATTAATGTTTTTATTGTAATTTAATTAATGGAAGGAAAATGATTTTTCGTATGCTATGTTATGGGATTGGTTAAGAAGTTAACCTACTGGAATTTGCGTTTTTATTCATTTGTTTATGTTGAAAAGGAACATAAATGCTTTTTAAATTAAAAATAAATTTGTAACACAGAAAGGATTTTCAGTGTAATTTGGATAATTCCCAGATAGAACTAATTTATATATTATAAATAATTAAACTCTCTTGTAGTGCTTAAAACATTAAAAGGAAAGTTTTGAAATGCAGTTAGATTTAAATTTAAATTTAGTACTTACTCGTGAACTGTTTATTGTTTTTATTTATTTATGAATTATTGCTTCATTATTACCGCTGATATTGTACATTATTTTGATTAAAGACTTCAAAAACTTTAACAAGAGCTCAAAAAATTATAATTTCGTCTTGATTTATTCTTTGAAAGATGTATTTAATATAATAGACAAAAACTATGTAATAAAAACTGCATGAAAGCAATATTGGCATTCAATTTCAGTGTAATGCTCAATAAATGACATCTGCAATAACAATGCGTTTTCCAAAATTGAGACATCCTTGACTTCTGTTTGCAACTAGTCTCATTTTTTCATTTCTAATTATAAATTAATCACCTGTTACCGCATATGAGACTATTGTGCAATGATTCTTACTCACTTTTGGCTTTTATGACTTCAGACATGGTATTGATAATCTTCAGTTTACTCAGCCGCGGAAAGCTATTTGTAATGAAAATGTCGTGCAACTTTTAATCCTGATTATAAAAGCTCTAAAGGATCTTGTTGGTTTAACGAAGTAGTTCAATATCTTTTTATCCTGAAATGCCTTCTGTTCTATGTATGGTAAATATTTATATCATTCCACATAATGGATTTTACATCGTAGTTAATCGCTCTATAAAGTTTTTTTAAATGTGTAAAGTTTTTTGATTGAGTTTTATAGTTAGATAATGATTTGAATTTTTTTGATAAGATATGAATTTTTTAATGGTTTATTGGAAAATACTTAGTTTTCTATGATTCGGATTAAAATTAACAGATTATTTTGAAATCATGTTTCTTCTGCTCTTCGGGGTGTTCGTTATATCAATTTATTTTTAAATCTAAAGAGAGATTTTATTTGCGCTACTTAACCCATATATATTTATAACAGTGGCAGTCTTTAAAAACAAGAGAAACTATTCAGTTTCATAGCCAAATTATTGCGACAGTTTTTCTGGAGTATGTTATCATAGAATCTTTCTTGTTATATAAATATTGAATAGAATTTCTAGCTTTTTAAATGTCGTAATCATGAATTTAATAAAACTGAAAAAATGTGATTTCGACTTCTATTTTTCTTTGAAAATTTTAATTTTTTATTAGTTTTCGATATTTCATATTCCGATAGTCATAATGCTTCGTGAAAATTCATTAATTTTCGATTTTTTGTGCATGATTGATTATTCTCATCTGTCGCTTAATTTCCCCTGTGATTTATATTTTTTAAGTTTTATTTATCGATGTTGCCGATCAATAACATTTTGTTAATAGTTGCATGAAACTAATCATCCTATCTGCGTACTAAATAGAGGTACTAGTTCGTTTTCAACAAGATTGATGTAGGTCTATTTTTCTTTTCTTTGTATTTGGTGAGCTTCCCCGTTCTTGCAACCCCTGTCGGGGAGAAAACGGGAATTTTGCTCATTGCCTTTCCTCATCGTAGAGTGCTTACAAATTCTGCCTTCATACATTCTCGCATACATGTATTATCAAGGGTTTTCATTGGATTTCGTGGGATCGATAAAGCACTTAAAAGATAGCCAAAATCAGCGGCTCCCTAGTATTGAAAGGTGTTAGGTAAGCATAATTGAAGGCAGGATGTTGAGGGGTTTTCGAAAGTAGGGAAGGATGATTGAAGTCTAGCTTCACAAACTGAATGGTGGCTGTAATGGGAGTCTGTAAGGTTGCCCTTGGCCGTCTTTGCGTGAAGGAAAAATGTTCATGAGTTGAAAATCTGGCATTTTTTTGTCAATTAATTTTAGAACTTTTATCATGACATACTGACATTTAAATAAAGAATTCTTTTTTTAGATGTGTTTCATACTTCTTATCTCAACTCTTTGCAATAAAGTGACTTAAAACATTATTGACTAAATTGTCTTAAAACATTCCATACTGCTTTTATTATACACTGTTTTGACGGGAAGTATTTTCTGTATATTTTCTCGCATGTGCTTTGAAGTTTGAATTTTGCATTGTCATTTTTGTCAGTTTCTAAAGCGAATACAGAAGAAAATATTTAAATGTTAGGAGACTTTTCGTTTTTTGTGATGCTCAACCACCTTATTTTCCTTTACTTCTTATCAATACTTTTTGATTACTTTATTGTGTTGTCAAAATATTAGGCACACAATTAAAATAAAGTGAAAAATTGAAACTGAAACAAAATTAGAATAAAGAGACATTTATATTCCTTTTTGCTTTCTTGAGTAATCAAATATCTTCTATGTACCAGTTTTATATGTGATTAAATTTTTCTATATTGAGAAAACATATATATATGTAAATGCTTCATTTGCCAGTCGATTAACTCCATAAAACTAGAAGTTTCGAAAAATGAAAAAGTAAAGTTTTTTAAAGATAACGTTTTTTATATTATTTATATATAGTTCTTTTCGTGTTAATTCTAATTATAAATGAAATTTGCTCTGAATATATACAGTTATATATTATTTAATGCTTTGGAATTAAACTTTCATAAAATTCAAAAAGTGGAGTTAATCGATTTGGCAAATGAATCATCCATTATAAATGCCTTATATTTATTGTTTAAGAATCTTCAGTATGAAATCTTTATTCAATCAATTTTCCAAAAAAAAAAAAAAAAAAAAAAAAAAAAACATTTGTTATTAATGACATAATTGATAAATATGAGAGTTCAAATTAATAGTTGCTACTTGTGCCCTTCGGTTATTGAACTAGTAATCAAATTATATTTCTCTTTCCCCATTGCAATTCCACCGAACTCAATTTAGCCCTATTTGAAGTAACCAGATCCTTTGTGGTGACATTGGAGCGACAAAATCTTTCGCGTCCAGCTTTTGCCACCTGCTCATACAGCTGACGCATCAGCTGACTCTTTTCCCCCTGCGGGAGAGGGGAAAGCGAAGATTAGACGGGAGTAGAATCACTGATATTTCGCAGCATTACAACTTCATTTTTTTCTTTTTATTGTATTCTCTTTCTTTTTTATCAGCTCGAAATTAAATTTATTATCTTCCGTTTTTTTTCCAATCTCCTGTGTCCTCTTCCTGCAGTCTTCATCATTGGCATAATTGATGGTGACCCTAAAATTGTTCGCAAGTGGAGAGCCAGATTTTTTTGTCACGTGTATAATTTAGTTCCAAAAAAGAATTATGCTCAAATTGTTTTTGCATGGTATTATAAAATACATGCATAGGCCCACATTAATGAAGTATGTGTAATGTTTTAGAAGAATTCGTGTATAAATGAAAAATAAAATGGCAAATAAAAATCTTACTAAATTTTATTTATTATTTTTTCTAGTGTTAGTAAACTCTTCTTGAAGTTATTAATTTAATGCAATAGTAACTATTTCCATAAAAAGGAATTATTTTGATTTAAATTGTTTTTCCTATCAATTTCATTTTACGAGAAACTTACTATGCAAAAGTTCTTAATATTACAAAGAAGATTTTTTTTCTTTTTTTACTAAACACAGCAACACCTCTTGCACTTGTTGAGTATATCTTGTACTGTGTAATGATTTTAGCGATTGTAAAAAAGTATGTATTTCTATACTTCATTTTTTTTCCTTTTTTTGCGATTACGTTTGCTAAAATCATGTATTCATAAGAAAAGTAGTAGTTTTAAACAAATAACAATTAACAAATCAAAACCGTGAGTGTTTCAAGTCAACATGGATACAGTTGTAAAGTTTTAAGCCATAAAATCTCATCGAGGATTTTTAATTTTTTCCTTCTGATGTTTAGGCAATTAGTTTTACAAAACTACTATCTGCTTTGATTTTGCTAATTTTATTTATCTAAGAAGTTGGAGTGCATGTTTTGTAAAATATTTTATTTTTTGTTTCATTATTGTAAAATTTTTATTTGATATGATGATGATTGATAATTGAAAGGTAAAGCTCTGCACTCTTTCCTACATAGAAAATGTTAACTATCTTCTTCGCCCACTTTGAATTTTGTTATTTATCTTGGATGCTTATTACCTTATGTTTTAAAATAGATATAAATAAATAGATTCTTTTGACTAAATAAAATGTTTTTTAAAGATATATGTACTATCTATAATAACATTCGAAACTTTAAATAATCCAATCTGTATCATCCTAATTTTGCTGTTAGTATTATATTTTGTTGAAGATATTCTTTATTAATTATTGTGGAATGAATTGAAACTTTCTTCTCAATTAAATATACTATTTGAAGTATTATTATAAGAAAGTCATTAAAAAAAGGTTAATTGTTTATTTGAATTTAAAATAAGCTTACTCTTTTATAAATATCTGCTATTCTGTCATAATAGCTGACTACTGCTCAGTAAATGTTTAATTAAAATTTATCGAAGAAATTTTCTTAGTGTGAAATCAAATTTTAAGCAGTTTATACTCATTAATTTGAAAAAGTTTATACTCATTAATTTTAAGAAATTTATGCTCATTAATGTTAAGAATATTTATATTATCTAAAATCTATGTATATTAATTATGATTACGAGAATAAGTAGTCTCATTTTTAAAATTAGAATGATCTCGATTACTTTTTATAAATTTTTAAATTAAGATTAAAGTCTCTTTAAAATATTAACCACCATTTTTCATTGTGTTTATTTGTAGTGCTTACTGAAATATTTTTTACCTTAGTCTTTTTCATCATCTTCTTAAAATAACAGATGAAGATAATGTCTTCTTAACAATTGTATGGGCTAAATTTTTTTCTTTTTAAACCTCTCGTGATTGTACACGTTAAAATATAAGATAATAAATGAAGTATTCTTTAGGCCAAAAATAGCCGGAGAAGAAAGTAGATACGATGAGATTTCGCCTGCAGCTACCACGATGATGTTTTTTTTTCTTAAGAAATCTAAATCGGATATTACCGGAAAGAAGGAATACGATTTAAAAAGAATTGTTGGAATAAGAATAATAAAGGTCTATTTTTTTGGGTTTTATGGGATAATCAGATCCTTCTAATCATTATGATCCAAAATGAACTTTTCTAGAACCATCTGCACGTGTAGAAATGGATATGAAGTATTCTTTAGAACCGTAAAGAAAAAGGCTTTGTTATCTAGTGGTTATTAATATGTAGTTGGAAAAAGAGAAAAATTAATACAATTGATCTTTTATTTGGTTGAAGCAGATGGTTTGATTCAAATTATCTTTTTCCCCAGTGGATTTGTAATATAAAATTATTATTCATATGTAAGAGAAATCAGTGAATCTTTAATATATGGATATCCTCGTTATGTGCGTCGAAAGTTGTAGTTCGAGAAGAATCTTTTTTTTAATACTTTTTTATAATGAGATGTCACACACCTGTTTGTCTAATATTTTATATTCGAGTCTGAGCTAGAAAATGCGCTATTTTCAGACTCATTTTTTCTGAAAATATGCTTTTTTCAGGAAACATACATAATTTCAATAAGTCATATTACCACAATCGAACCAGTAGCTATAATTAGATATTGAACTTAGGTTATTCTTTTTCTTGGATTACACTCACTGTGCGAATGATTATGATCTATAATGTATTTTGAAGGACATAGCAGATTGCTATAGTTTAAATTTAATTAAAAAATGATTGAATAATATTTTTTCCATTAAATTATTTTGTAGAGTTGCAATATCTTTTATTTTAAACTAGCTCTTTGATACTTTTATCGCTTTCTCACTTTTTAGCAATTTTTTCTTACTTTATTATTTTGCTTAATAAGCTTTTTGTTACATTTTTGATTCAGCCTTAATTCACTTCAATTATTTACATTCATCGGTTTCTTAATTAGCATGCTGTCTACTTTTCAGACATTTTTTTTTAAAGTTTAAATAACTTAGAATCAATATACCTTTGAAAAGATTTGTCAAACTAATTCTACATGAGTAGGTTCGTTGAACTAGTTTTGGTTACCATTCTAATGAGCCATAAACATTTTTACAGTAAATTGTAACTGTATTATAATTTCTATACTTCATTTTCAACATTTTATCAAACTAGGAATCACAAAATTGAACTACTTGAATCGATTTTAGATTTTGTTAATAAAACATTAATGACTACTATAATTAATGGAATCTATCTATGCTGATTATTATATAAAAGTGATTATTTTAAATACATATTTTATTTTTTGGCGCTGTTTATGCAGTTGAAAAAATAGCATTATTATAATCTTTAAATAATCTTAGAAAAATAAATAGGCGTAATTTTATCTTTCTGAGATTCAGTTTTGTTGTGAATGATAGTTCATTTAATTTATACAAAAATTAAACATGTGATTTTAAAAAGCTACGCACACATTTGTGGAAAATTATGCTGTGATAATTGTGTGACATAAGAATTTATATTTCACATCAAAAATTTGTTTAATAAGAGTTTATTTTATAAGGAAGATTTATCTATAATTATTTATATAAATAATTCTAAATTAGAATGGTTTTCTTTTAATCATCTCAAATTTACTAAAATAATAGTGAATTATTTTGAAGTTTAATTATCAAATATGAATGAAAATTATTATTAATATGTGTAAACAAATAAAAATTCCAATAATTTTTTTAATTTGAATATATGCCTAGTACAATTAAAGAAATTTACTGTTCACTGTTTCTTGCTATAATTTTTCTAAGCTTAATAAAATATCTGATAATTTTTGTAATAAGGTAAAATTATGAAAAAATCTGATTTTTTAAATAAAAACATCTCTTATTTTTGATAATTTGGCAACTCTTGCTGTTAATTTGACTCAATTTTAAAGTCATAATTTTAAATAGGCACACATCAGCATCACCTTGTATTTAAATTTGTATAAAGATATTTGACAACGATTTGTTAAGTTACTTTAATTTTATTGTTATGACAAATTTAGTTCGATTAAAGTTTATCGTCTGACTTATTAATGTGGTTGCATTTTACAGTAAAGTGCCATTTAACTTTCTTGGGGCTCCAGAGCGATTATCTATTTTAAGAGTCCACCTATTAAGATTGTATCCCAAAATATGCATTAGTTTTCAACTTACTAATTACTATAAAAATATCATTATAAAGAAAGTGTTGGTTTTGGATTTCTTGCCTCCTTTGAATTTTGCTTAATTTAATCAAATTATTACGAACTTTTATTTTACATGTGTGAAATTTTCATATTGTAGAACAATTATTAAAATAATTTAAATGAAACTATTAAAAATGAATTAAATAGCAACTTCGTTTAATATGCATATACACATTTCCTTACCTTTAACTGCTTACTGATTTCTTATATTTAATCATTAAGTATGAAATAACCGATTTAAAGGTGAAAACGTTGGAGGTGAATCGGACGTTTTATGCTAATTATTTAATATGCTATATATTTTTTAACTATTAGAATGAATTTTTCATTATCTTTAAAACTTATATTCAGATTTAGCATTGATAACATGTTCTGCAAATAAATTCGAGAAGTTTTCACTCTCATCTTTTCAAACAGCATTAAGCTTATTTATATTTTTAACCAAATGTGTTGTACTAAGAAAAATAAAGCGCCACCCACTCCAAAATGCATCTTGTGAGTCTTTTTTTTTTAATTTTCATTTTAGAAGACCC
>CM057809.1:24594487-24694487 GCA_030067965.1 Latrodectus elegans | reverse complement strand
ATAGATATATCCACTGAAGTTAAAGAAATAAATAAAAACCAGTTTTGATGATAACTTTTTATTTCGTCATAAAACCTTGATGAATAAATCAAATTGTGATGCCATTATGTGACTCACTTAATTCTTTGGGTAATAAATCAATATGCCAGTTCTAAATTTTTGCTTTTTTAATGCGTGGAATAATCTCTCTATGAGATAGTGTCTAAAAGTAAGTGAACTATTACAATAAAAGACTGAGATTTTATTTTGTTTTTGATTAAATGTCTTTAAATTTTAACCGAAGTATTGTGCTTTTATTTCGCAACTGTTTCCTTTAAGAACATTTCTAATCCCAAACCCAGACTTCCAAGGACTTAAATGAGAATTTCTCTGTCTCATTTTCTAATAAGAATTTCTCCCCTTCCAAGTTATTTTAGTTTTCTCTCGTCCCGGAAGCGTATCCTACGTGTCCTTGAGAAACGCTTGTTATAAACGGTACACTTCCAAACAAATGATTACTCTATGAACTCAGCGTTGTAAAACTACAATCTCTGTTTTGTTGTGATGAAGAGAGTTTTACATCTGTGTTAGGACTCTTCGAAGAATTCGTTATTGTCAACTTGACTTGTTCAAACGATTTCATAGTTGTGGGTTATTGGAATTATTAATGAAGCAGTAATTTTGTATGTTTTTGTCTTCGATAGTACTTATTGTTTGAACATTAAGAATTGTTATCATCAAATCAATTTTAAATGATTTTTCTTGTGAAATTTTCTGATTTATTGTTCAGTGCAGTTGAAAGACATTAAAATCCATTTGGATGTTTCCTAAATATCGAAATTTATGTTTATGAAGCACACTAGAGAATATTGCTAATTTACCACTACGATAAAAAAGAAAAAAGTAAATGAATAAAAAGAAGTGGTCCAGTTCCTTGTGCTTAAAATTTGGAGTTTACTACGGTAGTTTTTGAGTTTATCCTCTAAGTCTAGGTAAGTCATCTTAATAAAAATGATACGCTTTGAATAAATAAAACAATAAAAATTGTCATTGATAAATGTTATTAATTTTGCCGTTTAATAATATTTATTGAACATTCTTTTATTAGAGAAAACATATCTGTTTAATCTTCAGGCGGAATTTTCCTTCGTTCATTCGCAAAAAAGTCTGATGTAATTGTATTGTATTTAAATTTACTACGTGTGTGTATTTTATTATTTAAATATCAAGAGTAAATGCTATTTTAAGTTCAGTAGCTTGTTATCAATTGTTACTTATTTCTGTTAATTGTTCTGTTGATTTTATTATTAATTTATTATTGTTACTTTGAGGCAAGTTATACTGATATAAACAAAGAGTAATTCCATTTTAGTATCATTTAGTACGTTTGGCTTAATTATTTCATTTGCATCAGATGATGTAGTTTCATCGTAAACATCATGTCATCAAGGGATATCGAACGAATTTTTATCGTCTTTAATGTTTTCAGCAAATACATTCCTTGCTATCCCAAATGTAGACGACTTTAGTCTTCTGATAGTTATGTATACGTGTGGATAACATGATCAGTTTTGCGTAGGGAGGGTGCATAATTCCGGTGTTCTGCTCAAGTCAAGGTCAGTTTTACGTGCATGCCATTGTAGTATAGTCAGTCATTGTTTATTGGCTCGTTAGGGAGATTACTTTCCCTTCACGCCGTCGCATATCTGTGTGGGGGGGGGGAAGAGAGGAGCTGTTTCCTAAATACTGTTTTGCTTTCCTTTTTTATTCGACTTGACATTTATGTGAGTGAAAGTGAAAGGAGTCGCGCGCTTACTTCCGGCTGGATGACTGCCCGACACGCAATTTTTCTTACTGATGTTTAATTAGTCATAGTTTTTATTGTAGACTCACTGACCGCAGAAAGGGAAGCATCACTTTTTTCTTCTTCCCCATCTCTTTCCTTCCTTTTCTTGATGCAATTTTCAGTTCCGGGTTTTCCTACAAATGCTTATCTAATCATTTATTCACGTTTTTCGCGCAAACTCTTGTCTGTTGAAGAGGTCGCCTTTTAATTTTTCATTTCCAGTTTGAAATCTGTAAGTAGCTTTACTTTTAAGTTTTGATATGTCTCTTCTTTTTTGTTACATGTATTTATTGGATATTCTAAATGAATCGTTTTTTTTTTTACTGTAATAAAATATCATTTTTAATTATTGATTATAAATTCGTATTGGTATGTGTTATATAAAATTAATTAACATACAATAAATAATTTAGTAAAAGTTTTTATAGGATATAATATTTCTTGTATTAAGATTATAAGTGTTATAACACTAATTGAAATAATTGCTTTGTTAATTTACACTGTAAAGATCTTAAAACTAATGTGGGGTAGTTACTGTAATTTTGAACAGCATTCAAATATGAATGATCAGGGCACCTTCGCTGATCATTCTTGCTAATTATTCGTTCTGGTGTAATATAAATTCCATTATACTTCTGCCTAAATCAAAATTTTATACAGGTTCAGTTTATTTAGATTACATTCATAAATTTGATTTTTCTTTCGTACGAATGAAGTGTTAAAATTATGTTTTAATACAACACACATTGAAAATATGAACATTTCCTTAAATTATTAATCAAATAAGAATTTTGTTTTTATTCATTCAGGTATTTTTTTAGTGCTATTAACCTGGTTTGTGTGTGTTTATGATTTCTTCATTTGTCATTCATTCATTCATCTTTGAATTCATTCAATCCTAACATCCGTCATAATTTTGTACGTTTATTTTTACTTTTACCTCAAATATTTTATCCTAGTTAATTTTTATCTTAAATATAAAATATACTTTTTTCATTAAATATTACATGCTTTTGTTGTATATGTTAGTCAAATCAATCTTTTTATACAGGATATACCGTATCAATTTTAAATTAAGTTAATTTACCTTTTGCTTTTTATTTCATGTTTTTTTAGATGAAATCAATAAATAAGTCATACATTTTTTGACTGTTTTGCAACTTTTCAAAATATATTTGATTATTGATATTTGTAATATCTTTCATTTAAAGTTATTTTTTTGGATTAAACTTGTAACTCGTTGTCTAATTTTTTCTTAAAGGATAGAATGGGGCTTCCTGAATGAATTTGAGGATTATTATTAAATAATTGTTAAAAACTTACATTTCTCAACCTTGACACAAATTGCTATTTTCATTATCCATGTTATTCTTTCTGCAAATATATCTAAAACGACTCATTTCCACATTCCTAATTCAATCCGTAATCCTGGTTTTAGATCCATAATGCATGTTATTAGATTTATTATGGTGTAATTACATATTTCTATCATCGCTGAATCTGTTCAGGTAGACGACGAGGAACGTGCGTCATGTGTGTGTCATTTATCAAAACGATAGCACGTGGGCGGGTCCTAGTGAAGCTAAACTCAGCGTTTCTACCTACTTACCTGGAGCATTCGCAAGTCTTGTTTTAATTATAATCGGGTTTAGTGCCACCCTTCTATGATGTCAGTGGTTCATTCACATCGGACTCTTTCTGCCTAGGGCTTTAATTGAAAATATAACCTTGAACTGCCACAAGTACCATCTAACTCTTGAGACCCGTATGCTGTGGCATTTGCCTGGTGTATCGCTTTGAAAGAAGTGAAAGTTGTCTCTCCCCCCCCTTTCTTAGTTTCGCAGTTTTTTTGCGAAGGTTGAAAGAACGGCTTAGTATTTTTGTGTAATTAAATTTTTTTAATGCCATCTGTGGAGCATAGGTTACAGTGTTGTATATTTTCATGATTTTCTTTTTTTTTTTTTTTTTTTATCGTCATTTTAAATAATTACTGAAATCTCATTCTGAATGTGATTTGAAAAATTTTCCAGTGCCGAACGTTAATTAGACTTAATGGGGAACTTAATTTGCCCTACAAATTTAATTATTTAGCTTATTGGACAATGTTTATTAGGAATATGAATAGAGCAATTTTTGGGTAATCTTATATTTTTCTAAATAATAATGAAAATAATTATACCCTACTTTTAAAATTATGAAATTATGGAAGAGTTGCGTTTTTTTCGTATCTGAGTAATCACAGATTCTATTAGGCTTATACTAGAAATATTTTAAATGTGTTTAAAAATATAAATTTTTAAGGTGATGGTAAAATGTTGAATACATGTATATATTCATATTTTAATCATTAGAGTTATTGCACTCTTGATTTTAAGGGAAAAACAGCATCAAAAATAAAAATTAACTGTTGTGTTTCTTCAAAATCGTTCGTATGCATAGCTTTTTTTAAAATTTTTTGTAAAATTAAAATATATATTTTTATCTTAAAATTTATTTTGGTATTGATATGAATTTTTATTTTGGTATCAATTGCATTTGTGTATAAATGTTAAAAACAAAAATTTGAGTAGGTGTAAGTGATTAGGAAGCTCGTAAGTTATACTTGAGAAAATTTCTGTTTACTGTCAAAACTACTTTTTAGCGACATTTGTTTTTATTAAATAAGATTGGTTCTATTTTCACGCAAAAATACCGTCGTAAATATACAGTTTAAAAATATTTTATTGTACAAAATTAATTTTTTTCTCATTATAAAGAATACAATAGCGTATTTGCTTAAAATTCGGTGTAACAAAAGTCATATTAATAGTATATAAATATTTCGTAAATTTTTTTTTAAGGAAATTGTTTTAACATCATTTTATTGAACTATATTTATCAGCGTAATAATACGGAAACTGAGTTACTCCAGTTTTTTTATTTTTTATTCTATGAGTGATTCAACTAAAAATATGTAGCGGGATTTTTATTTATTTTTTTTGAAAAACTCACACATTTTCCACGTGTTCATGCTATTTCGGAATCCTATTTGGTTGAAAGACAACAAACAAGTTCGTGTAAACAGGACACCCCCACAGTTGAAATTCGACCTCGAAATACAACATTTGAAGAAGTAGATAAATTTATGAGGTGACCGAACTTTTAAATGATAGTAAAAATACAACTTGCGTGTGTAAAAGTAGTGTAAAGTTTATCGCAGATAAGGTCAGATTGTTTTCCCTTTTTTTTTCTGCTAGTCGAATTCTTCTCCGTAAACCAGATAAAGAAACTCTCACCCACGTTTACTACGCTACGTTTAAAATAATCAGCTGATATTAATTGTAAACAAACGTGGTGTGCTACTTTTATGACCTATAGAAGTTGGTGGCCGTCTCAAAATAAAATAAAAACTTGCACCTTCGCATTTTTTATTAACAGTCAGGTAAATCAGTTTCGAATGTATTTAAGTGAGACTGCTTGTAATAAAATGTTTAAAATTAGAGTAGAGTATTATCGGGGATTTAAAATTTGAGTAATAATAATCAGGTTTCCATGTGTAACGGGCAACTTAATGCGTTATTTCAAAAAAAAAAAAAAAAAAAAAAAAAAAAACTTTTTTAGATTTTATTGAACTGTTTTTTCGGTAAACATGTTATTAAATATTTTTTTTTATATTACTTTTATATTTATAAAACTCTAAGTCTTTTATTATTTTTTTTACTTATTTTCAGGAGATTAATAACTAATTCTGAAAATTATTACAAAATGTTATTCTATTGAATTGGCAAGGAAATAATTTGGGTTTGAACAAATACATAACATTTTAAAAACCAATATATATATATATATATATATATATATATATATATATGCAATTGTTTTCAGAAAGAATTCTGTTTGTCATTTTCTTTTACTATGATTTACTAATTAAATTATGCAGTTTCTACTGCAATTAATTGTGGTCTTTATTTCTCTTAAGAGCATGGTCATTTTAATTTGACTTTAATGTGATTGCATTTACGAGAAACAATGATTTTAAGCCAGTTTTTTACTCAAATCATTTTTAAGCAATCATCTACTTTTTTAAGGATTTTAGCTTTATAATGATTATTATTTTTTAGAAAAACTTTTAATAAATTTTTCTTCTTAAAATGTATCTATTTTTTAAATCCCTATTAAAATTTAAAAATCTACCGAACTTAAAATTTTGAGTATTTTTGCGAATTATTGACCCATGATTGGGGAAACTTAAGTACATTTTTTCTATACATCCTTAATTTAAATTCTAGTTTATTATAACTTCTCTCTTTAGCTTTTTGGATTTTCCTTATAAGCTTCAATTTACTTGTTATTTATTTTACTGAGTACCACTTTAGACATTTAGTTTTTTTCATTTTTGAGTTATACGCATTGTCTTAGTTATTTTTCACATTTTAATTACGTAGGTAGATTCATATAAAAACAGACTATAAATGTAATAAAACATTTATCATTGCTAGAAAGAAAATGTAAAAAAGTGAAAAGGCATAGATTTGTCGATCTCATTTTTATGTATTCATCAAATTTATTGAGGCAATCTGAACGTAGGACCAACTTATTAAATCCGTTTTTTTAAAATAATTTTTAATTATATCTTTTAACCTTTGTTCAAGTTCTCTTTAACCGTTATAACTCCTTGTTTCAGGAAACTATTCCTTCAATTTCGGATTAAAAAGTCGCTGACAATGAAATTTTATAGGCAGGGTTAATTCTAGCCATGTTATTTGAACTGTCATTGCAATTTTTGAGTTTGTTAAACTGCATTAGAACTGGCTTTGTCATGCAAGAAGATGAAACCTTGATTGAGCATACAGTTAAGCTATGGATACATTTTTTAATCATAAATATTACACGATTCCCAACTTTTCGTGTGACCATTTTTTTTAAAAGTTGTATTATTCCATTCATCCGGACACAGTTGCTAATTTATCCCATCAACTCGTACAAATATTACAGGGCAGCTAGTGCCATCTATCGGGCACCTGTGAATGAATAATTCTAATGCTGTTGCTTATTACTTTTTTAGATACCCATCCGTGCATATTTATATAATCTCAAATAACTCGAGATGCACTTTTATTTTTAACTATATCGTAGATATTAAGTTTAGAAAAAGAAAATGTTTTGTTTGAGGTTTTTTTTTTAAAATTCAAAATTATTTTTCTATGCAAAACGCTAAACCTTATTTTTATGCGTCTTCAGGTATATATATACTCTTTTTCGGGTTTTTTTTTAATAGTTAAATTTATATTTATCTATCATTACATTATTAATTTAATTAAGACTTTTTGAATTTTGAAACAAATAATGTCACTAAAAATGATTGCTTGCAAAACTAATTATTCATATTTATACTTTGAAAATGAATGAAATCACGTTTGGAAGTATGACTACCATAAATATTGATTCTAATGTTTGTACATTTGAAACTCTCTCTCTAAAATTATGTAGTGTACGATTAAATTAAATATAACTTTTTTTTCAGATAAATGAAATAGTTCATTATAATTAATGACTGTAAAATATGATGGAAAAATTATTAATTTAAATGTGTTCATTATTATTAAATATTTGCGATGTGTATAAATACCTCCAATTATGTGGAACTATTTTCGAACACCTTTCTATTTTTTCCTAGCACATTTTTCGCATTCGTTTCTTTAGATAGCAAGTTGAAATATTATAAGGAAGTTCTTAATAACATTTTTGTTTATAAGCTAACACACAATATCGTATTGTCATTTTTCTTTTATTTCGGTGTCGGATAAAAAAATTTTTTTCCATGTGATTTTCTTGTAGTTTTATAAGAATTCTTGTTACATATTGTGAAATGGTAAGTTGTTCACAAATATACCTCATGAAACGTTACAAACCAGAATTCACAGATTTATATGTTAGAGGGAAACACAAGCTAAAAATAAAAATATTTTTTTATCAGCTTCATACATAGGCACTCTGAAAAAAATTTATTTCTTAGCACTATATCTGGCGTGCATATAGAAGATTTATTTGGAAATGTCAATTTTATAATGAACAAATATAGTGCATTAGCCATGTATTTTTTAACATGAGTTTATATTATAATGTGATGTGAAATAATTTTAAAGTGATTTAAAAATAAATTTTAAAATTCCTACTACTTTTCTGTATTTTTCAGAACAATATTTTTGCTCGTTAGTAAAGCGAAACCTTTTTTATTTGAATCACAGGTGTCATATGAAATAGAATTTATTAAAGAATGTTGTTAGTTTTTTAGAAGTTGGGTTTAATCGTTTCTATATATGCATATCGTAGTTATTATAATGCGTTTTAAAACATTATGGGCACATTATTGTATTACTTAATACGAATATCTTACTGCGATTAGCCTTCAAGTCGTTCTTTAGTAAGCGCTTCTTTGTACAATCTTTGAGTCTAAATTCGAATCCGTGGAGAAATGCATTCGCCATCAGGGTTGGTTCCCAGTATCCTTCTGAATTAAGATGTGACTTTCGATATCGTGATCTTTCATTTCCCCATCCAAAGAATGTCGTGCTGAAAGAGTTAAAAACCACTGGCTCTAGATGCGTCTTAATATATCTTAATTGTATTATAAATACATAAATTTCAAATGCCTAAATATGGTGTCCGGTATTTTTATATAGTTGTATAAAAAATCTTCCTGTGTATAATGTTTGGATTATATTCAGCTCATTTCTGATTGTCCTTCGTGATGTAATTGTGTGACGTAAAAATCGAGATTTATTATGTACAAATATACACATTTTAAAAAGATCGAAAACTAGTGATGTGTGTGTGTCCTAAAGAAGCGATGAACTGTGCTGTGCTTGGATTTACTTTAAATCTCCAACAAGCACGACAGTCCTACAAATATTATCAGAAATACTGAAGATATATAATCTCGTTAAAACTTAAATTATCGTGTCATTTTTAGCCTGTATCTTAATATATTCTCTGAGCATTGCGAATTTTCATTGAAAAAAATTATAATTTTGTGATTTACTTATATCAAATATAAGCAGTTTTTCGTGTGAATAAATTGATTTTAAAAACTAATCATTTAAGCTTTGTTGTTGTAGTGACAATTGCTTTGTTTCATCTTGTTTGTGACATATGCTTAGTTTTCCAAGGTTTTATATCTTCTATGTTAGTTAAATAACAATGTTGAATTTGAAAACTATCGTATTTTATTTAAATCTTGAGCTAGAACTCTGCAACTTTCTCACCAGAAGCCTCAGAATTCCAAAGTTAATTTCCTAGAATACTTTTGTGATTTGTCTTTTTTTTGTTATTTTAGCTTTGTGAAACGTTTGGTTACTTTTTCCTTGGAATGTTACTGCGTCGGTCTTCATGTTTCTAATCTAGGCGAATGTAGAGTTAACAACCCAACAGATGTTACCTTTTTTCATGTTTTATTTGCACACTCTTAACCTCTCAGAGACGTTAGGATTTACGAGTGTCAAAAATTTCTAATATTTTCGAGATGACGGTCTGTATTTGGCAAGGAGCCAAATCGATGAGTGAGTAGGAGTGTCAGTAGTAAAACCTTGACACCGATCACTGTCTAGTTAGCTGACGATGTACTACTAAACTCTTACGACCTTCTGAAGGCCTCTACTCTTTTCTCCCCTCATATTTTCTTTTTGTTTCCATTGTGCATTTCTATAATCAAAATATTTAAAATTGATTTTTATCGTAATAGATTATTTTAATGATACTTTTTTTTATTTCACATTAATAATTTATTAACTTTTCTCTAATAAATGCATTACTTTCATTGTTTACAAATAAAATAATCGAAACTTGTTGTAATGAATAAAACTTAACGCAACTAGAAAGTGCAAAAAAAAAATATATATATATATATTTCTTTTCTAATGGGATTCATTTAGGTAAAATTATACAATATGAAATTTTTATATAAATTTTTTATTTTACACAATAAAAATGTGGAATTTGTTTTCTTACTTGGAATTTCATTTTGGGCTTTTTTTTTTGGGGGGGGGGATATTTCATTTATATGTTCAATTGGAAAAATTTAATTACTTTAGGTATTTAGGAATTTTGTCTTTGTCTGTAAAGTAAAAATTTTCTTAAACAGATTTAAGATTAATTGCATTAAGATTATTAAAAATCTGGGTAATTTGTTGTCTTTATAAAAAACACTTTGAATGGAAGCAGAATTAAGAATTCTGTTAAAATAATTTTTAAATAATAAATGAGCTAATGTACTTTTAAATGTCATTGGAAGTATATAATAAGGTTGGTTTTTTTCAATTTCATAAGGTTAAGAAGGGAAAGTTAAAAATAGTTTTCTTCTTTAGTGGGATGGAGAAAATAAGCTAGAAATATGTGATGGAAAGGGGCTATATAACGAAGTTTTTTTTGTCCTGTTGTGCACATGAGAATCACAATGCTCAGATTTTCCTTACGTTATTTTATATGCATTGATATGGTTAATATGTTTATTCAGAACCCTTGATTACGAGTTACCAAATAGTGATTAAAAAGTGAAAGTAGTGCAATGTTGTGACAAATATTGATAAAATCAACAGATAAGCTATAACAAAAAAACACATCCACATAGCAATTACAGAAATCAATATAAGGAAATTATACACATTATTTGATTAATTATTAGAAAATAGTGACTCAGAAAGTAAATTAATTATAAATTTACTGTGGGTACATATTGAATTCTTTTCAAAGAAATCTAACAAAATACAGTTAACAATTACTGTTTTCTCTGTAAGACTTCTGTTTGGAATAGAGCTTCAGATTTTGTCTTCATATCTGAGAATATAATTAATATGTAATAATTTTGAAGAACTATCAGATGAAATAATTGTATAAAAATTTTGATTATAATTGTTTTGCTAAATCCAAGTTTATTTTACACAAGATATTGACTCATTAAAAAAAAAATCTGGTTCTATATTATATATTTGAATTAATGTATTGGGTAAAATCTTCATTATTGGATGATTGATATCAAATGAACTATTGTCACATAAATTATTCTAAAAATAAATTTAACAATTATAAATATAAAAATATTTATAGAAACAAAAAAATTGTTTAAGTTGTATAGATATATTTGCATTAAATTTATTCACTAGGAGTCATTAATTTAGTTGAGGTCAAATGTTTGATCTATTTTGATAGTCACTGTTTTGTTGATTAACAAAACAGAGAGAGATAGTGACTATCAACATTACTTTATCCACTTAGCAAGATCAATTTATTTGGGCTCTAGCATTTTGGTAATTTTGCAAATTAAGGATTTTTTTTAAAATGGGCCTTATCTGTGATATAAATTTTTATGAAGTTAAATTTACTATGAGCTAATTTTTTTAAAGTTGTAAATTTGAAATTTTCATATAGTGAGATTGAATTTAGAAATCAAACTTTAAAAATTGGGATCATTCAATGAAAGTATTTAATCCTATCTAAATTTGTTTTATGCTATAGCCATAATTTAAAACTTTTTTTATGGTATAGATTTAAAGTGCTTGCCTTTATATAATGAGAAAGGGATTTTTAAAGTTGATTTAGCATTTCCTTGCATCAAATTTCTCTCAATTGATAATCTTATTTAACATTATTGAATAACTTTTCTTATTTGTTTTGTTAATATAATTATCAAATTAATTTGTGATAAAAGCTTTTAATGAAAAACTTAATATATTGTTAATAAAAGTTTTATATTATTTTTTGCTTGGAAACCTCTTATCTAAAGAAAATTTTAAAATGATTTTTAGCAAACAATTTTATTGAGTTTATTTCTGAACTTGCTTTTGTCTGAAAAATTATATTTTTATTTCAGGCTAATATCATTGCACATTTTTTATGATAAAGAACTATTGAAATAAATGTGAAAATTATTAAACAAATATCTCAATGAGAATGCAAAATTTGTGACAATCTCTTCTCTGATATTAAATTCAATAATTCATAGGTTATAACTTCCCTGTTTAAAATAGACATTTGTAACTGCTTTGGATCTACTTAAGACTACTGATCTTTGGTGCAAAAAGTGACAAAGTGAGAAACTAAAATCTGAATAGGAACATATGTGATAGACTCCTGTAGCATATTTATTTAACTAATAGTTTAAACCATTAACATATTTGATTGAAGTTACTATAAAATGTCAAACAAGAAATATTACATATAATGAATGCTAATGAGAAGAAAATAACTAATCATTAAAAGAGAAAATTGTTAACATTGTTGTATACATTAACAGAGGAAAAAAATAAAAGAAAATTGAATTTTACAAATTTAAAAATATGGAAAACTTAAAACATAAATTAAAGGTGTTGAAGGAAAGATTTTATTTATTTTTTTATAAGATATTGAAATTGTCTGTCAAACATTGAAAATTTAATCAGGATTTGAGCGGGCACAATTCAGATTTCTTTCAGAATTATTTAATTTTATAGATTTATAACAGCTGAGTTTTAATTCATTTGTGAGTGATTAATTTCAAGTTATGTTACTCAAATATAAATTTAGATGAAATCTCATGTGTTCATAATTATTTATATTTAAATTAATGTTTAAAATATTGTTTGTGTATACATCATTTTTTTTATTCCTGCTGTTTTCATACATTGATAGGGGGAATTTTTGCTTTTTAGTAAAGGAGTTGTGAATAATGCAACTTTATTAATTGAAAAGTGTTCTTATGTTTTTTCTTTAATTAGAATTATTTGCATAAAATTGCTAAAAAATTTTTTAAATATTTATATCACATAATTATTTTAACATAATGTAAACATTTTTACACACTATTAATATGCAGAACATTAAATATTGTTTCTTTGATTCTAATTTCTTTTCAGGACAATTAAAATATTTCGTGAACTTTTGTACCTCGAGCCTGGTTTTATACGATCCAATGAGATTCATTTAAGGTTAGCTCTTATATTTAAAGTTGTGGGAGATTACGAATCCTCATTTAAGGTAAGATTCCTTTATAAGTTTCATTTTAATATTGATGTACTTGTGTTTTTTTTTTGTCGAAAAGATTAATTAACTTTATCTTTACATATAAATTAATTTTATGCAGTTTTCTGGATTCAGTCTTAAGAATAAGAGATACAAGCATAAAATACTTTAACAATCTTTATTAGTTTCATTTTTCATTATGCTACCAGAAATTCCTTTTGTTTTCTACTATAAAATATTGCTTCAATGGAAATGATACTAGCGATTTTAATAAAAAATAAAAATATTACATGTGAATCTTTTCTGCCATGAACTGTCTAAAACACCTAACTGTTGTAAACCACTTTTCATTAATTAACTATATTATATATTTTTCTAAATTAATGCAGCTTCCTATCTATTATTTGTTCACCTGTGAGTAAATAATTAAAAGATTAAGAATATGCTTTGCAAGTTGGCTATCTATTAATGATATAAAAAGTGACTCCTACTTTTGTTGCATTATCTGTTAAAAATTATTCTCCATAAAATGTTTTTATCATATTAGTTGCTATTGTCCAAAATTAATTATTTCTAAATGTAATTAAGTATTTTACTCAGAAAATTCTAATGTTGGCTTACACATAGGTACTATACTTATAGTACAAACACCAAGTATTAGTCTTTTATATGCTGGTGTTTAAGTAATAAATAAGTTATCATTTCTTAGCTGAACTAACTTGGTATGATTAAAACTGTTTTACTATGTAGAAATTTGGATTATTTATTATTGTTGAGCAAAAAAGCTAATAAATTATTTTGAAAGTTAATTTGAAGTCTAATTAATTTTAATTTGCCATAACCATTACAAATAAATTTAATATATTTTTTTTATTTATAATTAAAATACTAGTAAAAATGGTTTTAAATTTTCTGCTTTGCTGTATATCAAAATACAGGGAAACTTTTAATAATTACTATCAAATTAAGTTTTTTTTTTTGCTGTAATCATGCATCATATTTATTATAATCCACATTTTCTCATTATTGTATGTGGCAAATTATTAATTAATTTTGCTGTACTTTCTAAGTGTATCTACTGTGTTAAGGTTCATAATATTTTCAACTTTATCTGCAATATTTAAAATATCCTTTTGAATATTTATTTATAGTATTTTGCTTATGTACCTTTTAAACAAAAATGCTATTATTTCTGTGCATTAATTTTGGTATTTAATATTTATTCATTAAAGCACATCATTAGTTTTACAAACATTTTAATTTTTTGTGTAACTATCAGTGAGTTGAGGGCATAAAACCTTAAAAAAAGTATTCATCATAGTTAATTGAAATCTAAAAAATTTTAGCTTTAAATTAGAATTCTATTGATATTTTTGTTTAGAACATAATAGAAAACATTTCAATTGTACACATGAACCTGAAAATAAAGTAAGAAATAGAATTATGTATTGTGTGTGTGTTAAGTTTTATATATGTATGTATAAATTTTCAACTGAATGGTTAATACTGTGGCCTCCGGTTCAATAATTTGTTTGTTCAAATCCCACATTGGATGTTTGTAAAGACTTGAAATCGACTGTAAACTGTAGGTCCTATTCCAAATAGATTTTCATTTAGTCATAAACTAATAAAAATTGGGCTTGTGGTGAGTTGGCCTGCCCTCTAATGTTAGAAACATAATTACTGGTTTTTAAATATATGTGTTTTTCTGTTTGTTGGAATGCATTTTTTTTCTAACTTTTAATAATAAAAATAATTAAGTTTTTTTTAACTTAATTATTTTTCTAACTTTTATTTATGTTAGAAAAATATTTTATGACTTCCAAAATTAATTGTTGTTTTCTTAAAACTAAATGGTTTTGCTCAAAATAATGAAATTCACATGCCTTAGATTGTTATATATTCTTTTTTTTTTTTTGATAAAGAATGCCTTATTTTGTAAATTTATGTTTGTTTGTTGTAAAAATATTCTCTAAATTAAAAAGTGGCAAATGTAATTTATATTTAGAAGTTGTTAAAAATGTTGATGTTTCAATTTATAAATATATTGAGAACCTCATTTATGTTGAATTAAATACAGAATAATTTGTGCGTATTTTTATGTAAAAAAATTAACAATAATTGGTCAATCAAGAATTGGAATATTTTTTAATTTCATACATTTGTTGTTTACTGGAAAATGTTGGAATGTAACTAGAAAACTGCAACTTCCGCATAAATGTGCTTAATATAGTTGTTTTGGAAGCGGCAGTATTATGTTAATAATTAACAATATGTTTTATGGTAACTTGATGTAATTCTCAAATAATTCTTTTTATTACAGCATTTTCAGCTAGTCCTTGCAGATTCACATCCTTGTACTTTCACAAGAACTGAAAGTAAGACTATTTTTTTTCTGATAGTTAAATTATATTTCCATATTTATTACTTACTTTTTATTTACAAAATTGGGGTAATCTTTTATTATAAATTATGCAAATTTTATTTTGTGATAGCTATGGATAAAGAGAAGGAAGATTAAATAGATGAATAGTTTTATTATTAATCTAAACCTTTTCCAATGCCATAAAACTTTGAAAGATAGTTAATACTAATTTTTAACATTAAAAAAATGATTGCATTGATTTAGACTCATCAAAACTAGGTAATATTTATAAGGAAAACAAGAAAGCTCTTGCCGTTTTTGCGTTGCCATTGAATAAAGTAAGAATAAGTATGCAAATTAGTGTATGACTTGGTTGACACACTGGTCAGTCGAGAGTAAGAATGAATATCTGTCATTTTAAAAGCAGGTCCACCATGCACATTCATCAATCGTAACTTATACAGTAGCAAAGAGAAATGGACACGTTGAAGGAGCTTGTTCAATGTTGTTTGCTTTAAGACTTCAAAATAGGCTTATCAGCTGATGCATTAGATTTAAGATAGAGTGGTTCAAAAGAACCCAGTACCGCGACCATAGGTCTATTTTACTATGCCTCTCAGAAAGCCCTATTTGAAGAGACCAGTGGCTGAAATAAAACTCAGCTGACATTTTACTGGAATTTCCTACAACATCCAAGGTTCAATCGAGTGTTGACCCAAGTATTCAAATCTATGTGCAGAAAAAGTTTCACATTCACATAAGATGTGTATTGAAGTTTCTTCCATATAATAACAACTTTTACAAGTGGGATCATCTGAAACTCCCATTATGGTGAGATGTCTTTTAAGGTGGCAGTGTCCTGTAAGTAGTCCCACTGTTTTCCTTAGACTGCTTCTATTGAGCTTTAATATTTCTTTTTGCCTTTTGCTAGGGCACATGCTATTTAATAGCTTTGCCTGTCTTTGATCATTGGTTTCTATCCAAGCATATTCTACTGCACATTGGAATACAGAGCTGATGCATTAAGTCACCAAGTATGTGTAACTTTTGTGGATAGTGGTGTGAATAAACATACAGCAAGGTATTGGCTTCACAAATTCAGTTCAGGATATTTGTCCCTCTGTTATGAAGTTCACAGTGGACGACCACAGGTCTTGGGTAATGAAGCCCTGCAGGTGCCCATTGAGGAGGATAGTAGTTAAATGTGTGATGAGCTTGTCAGACTATTAAACATTCTCTGGTAAAATGGTTACACTTCATCTGTATCATTTAGGTAGATTGATAGGCCAAGTAAGCATGTTCCTTTCAAGCTGTTTGAAGTGCATAAGCAACAAGTGGCAGCCAGTTTATCATTGCTTTGTTGCAACTATAGCACATCCATATTCAATTGTCTACTGACGAGTGACGAAAAATGGATACTGTATGACTCTCCCAAGCATTCCAAAATAGTTGTAACCTCCAGGATACTGTCTCTCACAGTGCAAGACCATCTATGCACCTACACAAGATTATGCTTTGTGCCTGTTGCACTAGTCATCTAGTGGTTCACTATAAACTGTTACCAACTGGCCAAACAGACACTTAGACTTGTACTTGCAGCAACTGAAATGTGTGCAACAGAAAGGTTGTTTTTATTTATTTCATTTATAGTTTTTCTTAAATAGGCTTTGCCTTGACCACATTATTAAAATTTTATTCAACCAGTTAAAAACAATGGAGAAACATTTATTGGGTTATTTAATATTTGCTATAATTTAATTTCAATTAGACAAAAGTCAGGTTTGATGAAAAAGTTGTATATCAATCTTCAGAAGTGTGTATATTGGGAAGTTAATTAATTTGGTTTAAGTTCAAGTATTATCTCTTTACAATTAGTGACTAACACTTATGTTACATCCCACAATCTTGACGAATTCGCCTCAAAAGGAAAATATCTAGAAATTGTAAGTTGATTTATTATGAATGCACTTTTTAATGCTCACAGTTTTATTTGTTTGAAAAAGTTCATTGTAATTTTATAATTTCAAAGTTATCTTACAATATGAGTTCATAAAGCTGTTGAATACTAATATTTAAATTGTTGCAAAATATTGAATGTTTGCTCTTTATTAATTAATCTGAGGCTAAGTTAACTTAATAAACTCTTTTCAATAGATCAGCTAATTAATCATCTTTTAAGTTAAAACAACTCAACTATTATATAGTTTGTATGTGTTGTGCTAATATAACTTGATAATAGCAAGTTATATATTTCGCTAACTATATAAAACAATGTAGGTGTATGAGGATATTTTTTTTGCTTTTATCAAAATTGTGTGCAAATAGATGAAGTTACATGTTGATAAAGAATGAAGTTGTTAGAGTTGAATATTTATGCAACTAATTTTGAGCTTGATTCTAATTTTATCTTCTATACTCAATGTTTATTAGAATAATTATTGGGAAATTTATGTGTAGAAAATTATTTTAGAATGGTTATTCACACAGATTTGAAGGAATGAAAATTTCTTTATAATAAATAAACCAAAAAGGTAATTTGAATGAAATGTGCATTTGTGCAAGACTATCTTTTCTTTATGAGTGAAATTCTGTAGCGTATTTTGAAAAATTAAATTGTATTTTAGTTTAGTTCAGAAATACCACAATTCTATTGAAGGAAGATAATTATTCTTTATTACTTATTTATCCTCTTCATCTGATATACTTATATATATATTTATGTTTATTTTACACTTATATATGTTTATTGAATAAAGTTTTAAATATTTTTCTTTTCTTTTTTTTTTTTTAGTTTGCTATCATATTGCTCATTTGCTAGAAGTTCAGGTGAATAATTTTTGTTTCTGTAATTTTACATTTTTAATAATATTAAATTTCTTATCCATTGTTTTCAATTAGTTCAATTTATTAACTTATTACTGGTTATGAAGAAAAGAAAGTTTTGAAATAAAGTAGAAAATTAATACTAGTTTAAAGTGGAAATTGTTTTACTTTCTTTTTAAAACATTTTAATAATTTTTTTACATATAATTTATTTACAAAATGAAGAATTTTGGAATTAAATTAAAATAGTTGTATATATTTTACTTGGTATCATTTTAAAATTAGTTGTTTGATTGATGATTCTTTTTAAAAATCAAAATTTAAAAGAATCATTAATAAATTTTTTTAACAGTTTTAATCAGTAATCTGTTTGATAAAATCATTAGAGGAATTTGCCATATACAAAATATTTTTAAGCTTACAACCGTTTTACTGCATAATAGATTTTATAGCTTATCTTAACAACCTCTTGTCTTCCTTACTGTGTTGGCATGGTTCGTCCTTCATTGGATCTTATGTTACATACTACAACCAAACAACTGATATCCTTATTATCCAGCAGACCTAAATATGTTTGGGAACAGAAAAATATATTAAAATCTTTTTTAAAAATTTGTGCTTGTAAATTTTATATGTTTTGTATTTGTATTGCCTAGTATATAATAGTAATCTAGAGTTGCATTTGGCTGTGATAATTTTTTAATTGAAGTAAGCTTCTTCCCAATACCCGTCTGCCCTTCAGAATTCAATTCAGCACTACAATTGGTAAATGTGTTTTTAATTTTGTACAGTGTGTGTGTCATCTTTGCCCCAAAAGTGAAAGGATAGAGGAACACACAACAAAGAGAAAGGAACAGCCATGCCCAAAATCAGATTCAAACCTGGGACCTATTATTTTGAAGTTTAGGAGTTAAGTAATCTGCCATTGGTCAAAAAGTAAGCAATATAAAAGTAAAAAAAAATGCTGGTTTATATTTGTGAACATTTAGATGAGCTGTCTGCTTCTAATATAGACCAGCCTGTATTTAATTATAATATAATAATGGCTTTGCTATAAATAATCGAGTTTTTAATAATATTGGAGTAAAAAATGTTTCTAAATCTATTGTCTATCAAAATTTTTTGTACATTTGAGAATTTATGCTTAAAATTACAATAAAAAACTTTTAAAGTATGTTTGGCTTATTAATATGTTATTTTTTAAAATTTAAATTTTTGTTGTAAAATAACATTGTTACTATAATCAGATTACTTATTCTTTGCATTTTCAAAGTTTTTATTGATAGAAAATATATGAATGTTATTAAAATATTCATGTTCAGTTAAATACCATTAAAGTTAATAAAACTTTTTATTTCTTGCTAAGCTAAATAAATTTTATTAAACCTTCATAATTTAAATTAGCTTTGAAAACTTCATGAACTATAATTATTGTGTTGCAAATTATATTGGAGAAAATTAACGAGGTTAAAAATTTCATTACAAGTCATAGTACTGTACATATTCAAACATGTTTTTATTGTAACTCATTAGCATATTTTCATCTCATATTAAAAAAAAATTTTTCTTACATTAAAACAGTCTAGACCTTATTAGCTTTAGTAAAATGTTTCTTGTATATTTCATTTAAACTATGGTAAATTGAAAATGTTCAACCTGCTAAAGATAAATAATGTTCTTTAGCAAGGATCTGAAAAATTCTATTGAAAGGAAATGTGATAGCAAATTTAGTTTTTTAGGAATATAATATATTTTGTAGGGAAAACATAAAGCAGCTAAAGAAGCATATGAGAAACTTCTGGATCAGAAAGATTTGCCTCCAGTTATTAGAGCAGAAGCTTCAAAACAGCTAGGTAAAAATTTACATTCTTTTGTTTTGTAGAAATTAGTTTGTATGTAATTTTCTCCATTATAACTGTATTATAGTTTACAAAAAAAGGAAAGCTGAAGGACATTTAAAAATCAAAAATATTCCGTAATGAAAAAAATAATTTTATTTTGAACGTATAAATAAATTTGTAATGAGAAAAATAATTTGATCTTAAAAGAAATAAGCAAATTTGTTTTTATAGTTTCTGAGTGTGTGTAGTGTCTGAGAATCCACCTTAAACTGCAATCTTCGATTTAATTGGACCTTCAGTGCAAATAATCATTAAGCAAAAACCTAAACTAAACTAATTTGTTCAATACAATTGCTAAAAATACGGAAAGAATGCTAACTTTTTGTGAATTTTACACGAGTGCTGCCCTTTAAGTTAAAATATCTAAACAATAGGTTAAAATATTAAAAAATAATTTATCTTAAAATATTTGTGAAAATTGTGTTACCAAATTCATATTGTTTTTACTGTGCAAAGCATTTTTTTGGATTATCTGAATGTTTGTGTCTTAATATCTTGACAAGAGATATGCATAGTCGTTCAAATTGTACAGATCACATTTTTTATATTTTTCATAAATATATAATTATGTAATTAATTTTAGTGACATAAAAATGCTTTTGTTAATGTTCATCCTTAGAATCTGAGAATAACTTCTTAAGACAAATAATAGTTATATTCAAAATATCACTTGCACACCTTTAGTATTTACATTATTTAGTTATTTATCTTGTACACAGTTCACAATTTGAAATTAATTTGTTAAACTTCTACAAAATAATCATTGCAAATTTGTAAATGCATTTGTTTAATGCAAAGTTCTTTTTATATTTGTATATGTTAATAGTTTGAAGGATGTTGAAAACTCTAATATTTATTTTAGGTTGGATGCATCATACAGTTGAAGCTTTGGGTGATACTGAACGACAATCTCTTTCTTTACACTTTCTACAAAAGTCCATTGAAGCTGATCCTAGTAATGGTCAAAGTTTGTATTTTTTGGGACGCTGCTATGCAAGTTTAGGCAAAGTTCATGATGCTTTTGTTTCATACCGTAGCTCTGTTGATAAATTTGAAGCTAATGGGGACACTTGGTGTTCTATAGGGTATGTACACTTACACAAGTTTCATTTATATATTCTGTCATCTATTTTTTTATTCTGTGCTTTGTATACTTTAGTATCTTCTATTGATGGATAACTTTGTGTTTGAGGTCAATTTTATAAAATTGTTTTAAGGAATGTTTTTGCATTTGTCTAATTTATTTGAAAAAATTAATTTAAATAAACAAAATTGGTGAAAAAGACAGTAAACTTCATTCTAAATTTCAACGTATCCCTTTGTAAGCACATTTATTGAAAGCAGTTTGAGATGTTAGTTCAGTGACTTCTGTATGACAGATATAATCCTTTGCATTATATCTGTTATATAGAGGAGATTTGGGGTACTTATTCATTATGGAAGTACTCTGAGGTAGCATCATTTGAAAACCAGAATGCCCAAAGGTCTCTTATCAGAAGATATGAGAGGCTGGCTACTGTTTCTGGGCTCTCTCGTGACTTTTGTCTGCTCACAGAGAAATGATTGCTAAGTAAGTATTTTCTGAAGGTTCATAAAAAATGAAATTTTGTAGTTGGGCTGTTTTAAAGGAATCCTGTTTATATTCTGTTCTTACTTCTCCTTGAAAATATGCTTAGGAGTGTAGAAGTGTAATAAAGTTTGGAGTATAGTTCAGTGGGTGATGGTTGCCTTCACTGAATGTTTGGTTTAATATAATTAATGGTTCTCAATAACTTTTTATCGAGAGAGAATGAAGAAACTATTATCTGCCCTGCCATATCTGCGAGATCAACCGTATAGGGTTTTTATGTCTGGGTGTGTATGGTATTGGAAAAATGCACATTACTGCATGTCTTTCAAAGAGGCATTGTGTCTGCTATGAGATATAGAAAGAAAACATTTTATGTTGTATTTTCAGGAGAATTATTAATTGTACTCATGTATTCTTATTGACATTGTAATATTTATGCTCTATTGCTGATTATATTCAGCAAGAAATTTTATTTTGTCTAAAAAATTGAAGTAATTTTCCAGAAATGCCAGGAAATTTCTTTCTAAAAAACATAATCATTAAAGGCTGTAACCTGATTTTAGTCACTTTATATTTTCTAAATGAAATCAATATATTTTATTATAAATATATTGATTTCATTTAGAAAATAATTTTATGTATTAAAGTTTTTCTTTAAATGTTAATCCTGTGTTTTTGACTTTACTGTTTAATTTGAGACATTTCTTAGTTTTCAGTACATATTGTAATAGGTTTAAATTAAATTATTTTGTAATAGGTTAAGTAAATTTTTCTGAAGTCCCAGTACTTGATTAACAGCAACAAGATTTTGTGAAGAGAGGCTGGCTTTAAATTTTTAACAGAAATTTATCTAAATAATGTTATTTACTTTTTGTTTCAGTGTGTTATACCAGCAGCAAAATCAGCCTATGGATGCACTCCAAGCTTATATCTGTGCAGTGCAACTAGACAAAAGTCATACTCCTGCTTGGATAAATCTTGGGATTTTATATGAAAATTGCAACCAACCACAAGACGCATTAAAATGTTACTTAAATGCTAGTAATGGCAAAGGTAATTTTTGGATGTGGTTCTTATATTAAGATATTTATAACTTTAAAAATATTCTGTATTGCTTAGAAACAGTTGAAAAATTGGTTGATCAGTTAAGAATTCCTAATGATACTTTAGTGTCTTAACATTCTTACTTTAGTTCAACTAAGTCTACAGTTTCGAAAATTATTTATTTCATAGGCATCATTTATATTTAGATCCTTTAGCTTAGTTTCAATATTTTATTTTTTGAGCATAATTTCCAGTTAATATTATAAAATGAAAAAAAAGATTAATATGCAGTCTCAAAAGAATTTTGTAAAAAATATTTAATATAATTAAATTTGTGTAATATTGAGATTATTTTCAAGTAATTTTTAGATTTCTGTATTTTTTACACGAGACATTATAAAAGATTTAAAATTTGTGTTTTTGAGTGTTTTAAATATGTCCTTTTCCCTCTATTTCATATTATTTCTTTTATTAATAGTTAATTTATTCACATTTTCTGTGTTTTGAATTTCTTACTTAGCACTGTAATGCACAATCTTGAATGAACTATGCTTCATTTCAAGCTGAAAAACATTGTAGCATCTTTGGAATGGCTGCCAATTTTTGATGTGGTGGTAATTTGGTAAAAGAGATGTATATAGTTTAGAAGAAAGCCTTATGTGTGTTTGGATTGGTATGCTAAGTCTTAAATTTAAAATATTTTATCATTAGTAGTTATACTTAATTTATTTATAGGTCCTGCTAGTCCTAATCTTTCATCGAGGATAAAACTTTTGCAGAATCAAATCACTGGTGCTCCTTCTACAAATACACAAAGGTATGCTTAATTATACTACCTTTTTTTGGAAGTTATAAAACCTGTTTTTATGATTATAAAATAATGACTTAAACTAAATTTTGGCAATTTGAGTATTTTTACAACTTATTAAAATATTCTTTAGTGTTTTGGAGTAATAAGTATATTAAAAATATTTTTTGTTAGTATAAAAATATGTATTACATAATTTTCGTAACTCTATAATCATATACTAATAACAATTTTCATATGTAGTATATAATATGAAAAATGTATGTAGTTCTGAAATATGTTTTAAATAATTTAATATATAGGTATTTTTTGTATTCATCTTATTCTAATGTCTTAAACTTAAAAATCAGTTTTATACATTCATCTTAGAAGCCAATTTGCAAATCCTTGTTTTTACCTTTTTGCATTTGAGATAGATACTTAAAAAATGTTTTTGAGCAGAAATTCAAAACTGCCATGTATTGAAGATGCTTGGAATTTCCCTATTTCACAAGAAATGGCATCAAGACAGAATGCAGCTGTGCAAGGTCAAGCTGTAAGTAATTTTTTTAAAATCATTTGGTACATAAAAATCTTGTATCTAAAAAAATGTATCAATAATTTCAATGGAATTCATTTTGAAAGCAAGTTACTGTTTTCAAAATTCTTGTTTAATATTTTGTTTTAAGCACTCTAAAATTTGATATTAAAAGATGATTTGAATAGATGTAAAACTCAATTATATAACTTTCATTTATAGGGAGACCTAGAAACTTTATTTTACTTGTTTTGTGCAGAATTGATTATTTTTTATATTTATTTACTTTAATGTGCTCAACTATTAAAATGTTTTCACTAATTGTTTACTTTCCCCTGTATTGTCTTTAAAAATGAACTAGAAAATTTAATCATACATAGACTAAAACTTCTCAAAATGTTATTATAATTATGACTTCTTGTTATTATCATAATCTTTACATTGGATTGGAAAATGATTCATTTTTTAACATCAATACTAGATCTGACTAGGAATGTACACCATTTAAAGTTTATTTAGCCACACATTATAAGATATCTTATTTTAGGTCATATATACTGGCAATTTATAATTAGGAAATATAGATATTTAACATTTTAAAATAATTCAGTATTAATTTCTTGCAGCATGCTATCTTAACAAGATGCCAAATAAACCATAATATTATGTTATTTTTGTCACCATTGATTACATTTTAAGGCGAATAATAATATAGTGTAATTTAATATTTAAGATACATTTAATAAGATTTACCTATGCTTTTGTTGAGCATGCCTCAACTTTGAAAAAATCTGCTTTTATTAAATTATATTTCAGTATTATTTAATTTTATCAAATTATCAGATTTTATTTAAGTTATATTTCAGTATACTAAGTTAAAAATAAGCTACTTTTGCTCTTTTGTGTTATTTTACATACATACACGCACACACATACTCATGCCCACATGCATGTGTAATATAAAAAATATAAAAATTAGTCTTTATTTTTTGTGTATATATATGCACAATTCAGAGATTTTGTCTACAATTAAATGAATTTAGAATTTTTTTTTTTTGCATTTACAAATTAATTTCTTATATCTGATACCACTGGATCATAGTATTAAAAAAACATTGAAAATCATTTCCCCGTGTTTTTGCATTACTTTGCTTTAAATATTTGTTGCTATATTATCTCTTTTGTCATCAATATTTTTACAAAAATTTTAATAGTAATAATTGTAGTACACTTGTAAGTGCCACTTTTTATTTCTAGTGATGAATTTCCATTTTTTAAATATTTGTAAGCAAATTTTTTGAATCTGTGGATTGCATTTTAAGGGGAATAATATTTGCTTCATAACAAAATTCTAGAAATATGCGATTTCTGTTCAACTCATTAGTAAAAATTATTCATTTTAATCAGCAAGTTATTAAGATCAATGGTTGTTTAGTGTCTAGATTCCATTATTTATTCATCATTCTAAGCAAACATAGAAGAAAGATGAGCTAGCAATTATAATGAAATTGCTGTGACATCATTCCATTCAAATTTGAAAGCTCCATGCTATTGATTTTACTAAGCAAAGTTCTGGTTTGAATAAAATCACAAACATATGTGGCTTGTTTTAGCTATTTTGTCAGTGTGTGATTTTTACTCAATACTAAACTATGAAGCTGTGCTGACATAATCTTTTCTTTGATATTGCTGGGAAAAATGACTAGTGCTAAGAATTGTTCATAGAAGAATGTGTGAAAGAGAACTCTCAAAGTGTTTGGTGTTAAAAATTCAAAATCTGAATTTTATTTTCGTTTCAGAAAATCAAATACTATAACAACATGAAAAGATTTCACCGAAACACTTAGTGAGTTTTGATTTTTGAAATGATGGAAATAAATGAATACTGAAAAAGTTTTTATTTTTGAGTGAATGATGACTTTTATTTTAAATTTAAACGGACAAAAGGGATTGAAGTTTTTCTTTGAATGTTGATTTGAAATATTAATAACATCATTCCATAAAGAACAGAAAAGTCTTAATATATACTGTTTATGAGTATCAAAAAATGTTAATTCCCATTAATTGGTTTCTGATATATTTTTCTCTTTTAACTTAGTGAATTTTTCATATGACATTTATTAAATTCACATATTTAAGTTCTGGTTACTTTATAATTTTTACACAATTATTGCCTTATTATCCATTACAAATTGTCTGTATTTGATGTGTAAAAAGTGGATGAATTAGTGAAGAACATTTATCAAATTTTATTATTTTAATTTCTTCACTTTGTCGTTAACAATGCTCTTTAACATGCTTCTAGAATCGCATCAATGCTGCTGCACATAATCACCGGCAGCCTTACAGTGCCCCTCAACACTCTACAAGTACACCTGGAACTACAAATCAAGTAGTACAGGTAATTCATTTATCTAATATAATCTTGGATTCATGTTTTCTCTTTTTCATAAATGTAATTAAAAAAGTATTTTAACATATTTATCTTCCTCAATCAAGTACTAAATCCATTTTCCTTTATATTAAAATTTTATATTTTGATACTTATTTGTTCTTACTATACAATCATTCAAGCAACAGATAAATATTTTTCATTTGCTTCTGGTAAAATGTTTTATATACACATAAGCCTCTGGTCTCACTCTGCTAGTTTTGAACACAAGGGACAACTACTTTTTTAGAATGCAAATTTATCTGAGTAGCCACTGAAGTTTTTAGTAGTGTACACAATAAGTGAGAATGCTTCTAATTTTTTTGCAAAATTCTCATATGTCTATTTAAAAGCTACAGATTAATTAAAATATAATGTATTTAAGTCATACACATTTCTAATTTTTGCACACACATTTTAGGTTCAGCAAGTACAAGTACGGCCAGCAGCAATTGCATCTACTGCTCAAGATCAGCCTCCGACTAAAAGAATAAAGCTTACCCCAGGGGTGCCTCAAACTAATGTAAGATTCAAGCATTTTACTTTGCTGTTTCTATTTTTATGCATTGTTTTGTACTTAGAATTGATCTTAAATTAATAATTTTTATTTCCTTTGATATTATTTAGCTCCCTTCAAACTCAGACTCAAATGTAAGGCCTCCATTTTATTTAAATCCACAGCAATTGCAATTGCTCAATTACTTTCAGCAAAATCAAGTGAGTTAAATTTGATTATGAACATAACATTTCAATTTTTCAATTTTAAAGATGCAATGTTTACTTATTAATATATTGGTAGAAAAATTATTAAAGTCGCTCTTTTTTAAGGAGATGTTTTTTGTTGCAAAAATTACTTATATTAGCTTCATGAAGTGTAAAAATTTAAATGTTAAAAATGCTTATGAAAGTAATTGTTTAAATAAAAAGCTGTGATATTTATAAAAGCATAAATTATAACTTTTAATACATAATATTTAGTGCAAATTAAAAGTTAATCTTTAAAGTAGAATCTCATATGCTGCATACCATTTTCCTGAATTTTATGCTCTTGTTATTTTTTTAGAAATAGTAGAAAAAATTATAAAAACGTATTTTGGATAAACTCTTATAGCTTTTTAGAATCCATTTAAATAAAATACAGCTTTTTAAAATGATATTACAGTACTGAATGAAGACTGCTTTGTGATTCTTTCTTTTCAGTACTTGATTGTAGGATAACAAGTTAATTACAAGCAATGAATATTTAAGAATATAGTGTTGGTTATTATTATACTTCTTTTTGTAGCTATCATTTTAGTTAATATACTGGAAATTTGTAACTATTTTATTTAATGTAATATATTTTTTCCCTTTTTAAATGCTGAGATAATATTGTATGTAAATTATTTGTTTGAAAATTGTTTATCTTTCATTATTTAATATGAAGCAAATATTGATGATGAGCACTTAAACTTTACCATTTTTTGAAAAGCATTTAGTTTATTATTAAAGTCGGTAACCTTTATTCTTAATACAATTGCTTATGTGATAGATCACTTTTGTTAATATCTAACTTTTCTCAAGTTAATTTTGAGTTTTTTTTTTACTCTTGAATTTAAAATTTTTTCAGGTAGTAATATCTTTTAAAATTTGATTGTCTGTAAAAAATGTACATTTTACCAATATACAATTTAAATAACTGTTAGGTGACATCTTGTGCATTTCTTGCATGATCTCAGTTTTTTGTATATAATGCAATAATACTTACTCCACATATATAATGCATTAATTTTTTCAGTCTAATTTGTCACCACAACAAAGGAATCTATTTCACCAATTGCAACAGCAATATCAGCATATGCAACAACATCAGCAACAGCAAAAGCAACATCATCAGGTGAATAATTATATAATTATGAGCAATTTGTTTTCTGAATGTAAAATTTTTAAAATCTCATCCATGTAATTGATTGCTTTGTCATTAACTTTAATTTGTCCATAAAATTATACAGCATACAGTGGAATGAAGCATAAAACTTTCTTTCCAACTGAATGAAAACAGCAAGAATGTTTCCCATATTTATCTGTATCTCTATATTTAAACGAGTTCCTAGAATTAAATTTGGTACATGTCTAAATAGATGTTTAGAATATTAATTTCAGTAGATATTAATAATTGATATCGATGTAGAATCATTATTTTATAGCCTTTATACTGACTGCACTTATTGTTTTAGAACAAACAAAAAAACTCTTGTTACCATTTTATTTATTTATTTTTTCAATTTTTGACATTTTAATAATGTATTTATTAGTATTATCTATGCATACACACATTTTCTTGTAATTTAAACAACTCAGTGTTTAATTATCACTTTTACAGTTTCACTGTTTTAAAGTTCACTATTTTTATAAATTATAATTTCTCTAAGCAAACATTTATTTAAACAAGTTGTTAGTTTTTTAAAATTTTCTTTTGATTTTACTCAAAATATCTTTTTACCACATTATTAAAATATAATTCATGAGAAATTTTAAGAATTTGTAATATGTACTTCATATTTCACTTTTTTTCTTTTTAAAATCAAATCTGAATTTGGACCTATTTCAGTTATTGTATTCATAAAATTCTGCTGATATACTTTTAATTTTTTAGCTTCTCTTTCATAGACATTTGTGCTAAATTTTTTTAAAAGTTATTTTACAATTTACCTTAGTTTGTAGTTATATTTTTCTACTTTAATAATAGTATGATTGATTAATAAGAGAATGGCATACTGTTTATAAAAGCAAATAAATAATCCCTGATGATAATTTTTTCTTTCAAATTTTAATTTTAAAATTTTCATTTACTTACTTGAAATTAGTAATTTTATATTTAATTATAACAGATTTTGTATTATATATCATCCAAAAAATTGAAAATATTTGAAACAATTTCTGAAATTTGAAAATATTTTTAATCGTGAATGTTTTTGCATTTATTGTATAACTATGCCAAATACTGGATTGTGTTTTTTTTTCTTAATACAGAGTAACTGAAGTTTAATTAATTGACACAGGATCTTTATTTTCTGTAAAATATAATGTAAATGCTTAGTGCCAATTTAATTTACCTATTCATATTAATCAAAGAAATAGAATTATATGAATTTTTCTTTTACGGATCTAGTAAGAATATAGTGTATATAATTAGATCTTGAATAAATGCATAAATTAACTTGTTTCATATATATCCTTATATAAGGAAAAAATGTAGCCCATGTAAGTATAAGTGTTATCAAATGTTATAAATATAAATTTTATATTTTTCTGGGGATTATTTAGCAGTGTTTATTTAGATGACAATAATGTAGATTATGTTTCGGTACTTTTATTTTGTTATTATTGATAACTTTATCAACATTTTTGGTATTTTTATGTTTATTGCATTCAAAGTAATTTTAGTCAAAGCAAAATTGATATTAATACAAGAATAATTGTTGTCTGCTTTTTTATTGCAATTTTTTCTATCTTTGTTATTATTTTCATTTGATGATTAATTAGGATTACTAGTCACTTTTAGTTTTTAAGCTATATTTTTTGGTAAACTGTATTAAATTATTCACATTCACTTAATCCTGTATATGTAATATATCATATTTATCAGTGTAATTAAATATCTCGGTTATCTTTTCCTTTAGATTCCTTCTGCTCATACACCTGCCATATTATCTACCACTGCCAGTACTCAAACCTTAAGTACAACGTCTACAGTTACAACATGTGCATCTCGTAGTGCTCCATCTGTAAGTGGGTATATGTCACCAGATTCCACTGCCACTCAAGTTCGTCCTTCATCTTCATCATTGCCAACTGATGGAAAAAATACAACTGGTTCTACTCCTTCTGTTAGCCAGACAAATTTGATCAATGTTCAGGCGCGAACTACACCCAATACCACAAATTCTCAATCCTGCCAAGTTACTACTACTACAGGTAGTTCAATGCTTTCAAAACCTTCACAAAGCACCAGTGTTCAGTTGCATCATCTTCCTGGTTCAAGACCATTAGGAACTCCTGTGGTATGTTTTATTATGTAAACTTCTTTGTATTATATAGAAATACACTTCCTTTAATTTCAGAAGTAATTGAGTGATTAAATTTATATATTTAGTTCAATATAAAGTTCAATAGTTCTCAGAGTTCAACCCCTACTTTGAGCATAATTATTTTAGCCTTTATATTATTTTCAGAACCAATATTTTAATATTTTCTTACTTAAATTGCTGCTTTTTCTGCAGTTTTTTTTGTTCGAGGACTTTGTTTCTTCGCCTCATATAAATTGGGGGCTCATGAGATTTGATTTAAAAGATTTATGCAGTAACATATGCTATGATACATAAAATTTCATGGATAAATTCTATTCCATAATTATTGTAATTTTCAAGATTATGATAAAAATTTAAGTAAATCTGATCACAAAAATGTATAGAATAAATGTCATGTGAATTGTAACGTATAGTGTAGCTAACTCAAATTTTGTTCCTGGATCTTTCACCTCAATCCAAGTGAATGAGTTTTGCTTTACAAATAGAGTATACCAGGTGCTCAAATTCCATTTCAAAAGCTTGCCAACATGCAGAATGTGCCTTTTGAATTTTTTTTTATTCATAAAATCTTTTTTTATTTTTATTTTCTAACATTAAAATGGTCCTTGATGAGAAAGAGAATGGGAGAAAAGCTTTGTATCATCTGTGAAATTTCATATCACTGGTCAATTGTTCTTTGTAAAAAAAGGTTTTAAATGAAAATTTAAAGCCTTCCTTGTAAATTACAATGTTTATATTATGTTAAAGGAAATCTTATCAGATGAAAAATTAGCAATCTGCATTTCTTATTTGGTTTTTGTGTATTATGTATATATATTGATTTATGGTTTTAAATGAAAATTTAAAGCCTTCCTTGTAAATTACAATGTTTATATTATGTTAAAGGAAATCTTATCAGATGAAAGTGAGAGTCAAAACTACTTTACTTTTTAAAAGCAAAAGCACCATAAGTCACTATGAATATCTTCAGCAATTTAATATAATCAGTTAATAAAGTGTAAAGAATAATTAAATTTTTTGGCATGAATTTTGGTAGCTTTTGTTTTCAGAAGAAATTTTATGTTTCTCAATCACTGAAATTGAGCATTAAAATTAATTTTACTTAACAAGTACTGCAGATAATAAACAGATTTTTAATCTTTTTAAAGAAGTTCCTGTAAAAAATTAGCAATCTGCATTTCTTATTTAGATTTTTGTATTATGTATATATATTGAAAAAGTAAGTTTTTGTTAATATTGTTCATGTAAAGTTTCTCATAATTAATTTAAAGCTATACTGTTTTTAATTTTATACTAATGAAAATAGAATTTTTTCACATTAATTTGAAAATTATAATAAGATAAATTAAACAAGGAATTTATTTTTAAATTTTGAATTTAAGTATTCTTAATACTTAAGCTTAAATAAAGAAGTTTTAAGGATAAAATTTCTTTATATTTAAAATCTGTTTCACACGATTTTAAAAAGATGTTGCTAAAAAAAGACATCCTCTAAAAATAGAGTTTAATTTGTTCATTAATTTATCTTATGTTGACTATTAATAATTAATGACAGTCAACATAAGATAGATTGTTGTACTGGTCCATTGTTTTTGTTTTCTTTAATCTTAATTGCGAAACTATATACATTAACAGTACCATATAAATTTAGCGTTTTAGTTCTGTTTTCATCTAGTTCTGTTAAAGATCATATATTACACTTTTTTAGATCCCAATTTTCGCTCAAATGTGTTTTGGATTATTTTTTATTTTGACATCAATATAGTTCTCACGTTTTCTTTAAGTTTGAAGGATTAATGATTTATTTGGTCCTAGAGCCATAAGAATTAAAATTAGTGCTGCTAAATACATTGCTCATTTTAGTGACTGCAATCTTTGATGTTTTAGTGCTGCATTTTACTTTATCTGTTATGTGGGCACTTGCTCATTTTTATATGGTTCACTTTATATCATTTCGGAGAAATCTTTGATTGTGTTGTAATGAACTTCTCCCAAACATGAAGAAAGCAAATGAGAAGACCTAAAAGAAATTCCTAAAATTGATCTGTTATCAAAAGTTTTCATTTCTTTGAAAAATGTATCCTCTAGTGATACAAACACCAATACGGTGATTGATAAATTTAACTAAGTTCTATCATTTATTAAATCATCTATTGCATATTTGTGTTCAGGAAGTAGTTATCCTGTTGATATTTTGCTTCTCGTACATTTTCTTTATTAAAGCAAAGGCAAAATCTTCAATCGTCTGGAATCATTGGTGGAGATGTTGCTTTAATAAGCACAATTTTTTACTTTAATCATTGAAAATTTTTTCTTTTCTAACATTAGTGTTATATTTTTAATTGTGCTATGTTTGCATTAATGCGCAACTCATTTTTTTAGATACATAACATTGGTTCTTCTGGGATAGTTTTTATCTTTATTAAACTGAATTTACACAGTTTTGTTTTCAAATTCAACGTGATATTCTGCTAGAAATAATATCTAGTGCTTTTGAACAGTGTTAATTTTCCAACAGAAGACCAATTTTTTAGCTTTAATTTTCAAATCGTTTTAAATATATTGTATTTATGTACTCCTTTTTCTGTATTGTTAAGTCAACATTTCTAATTAAAATTTTCAAACATTAAATTAGGAAATACAATATTTAAACTTTGAGGATAGCTTCTGATTTTTCTAAGCAAACTTCAGTACTAAAGTGTTCCAGGGTAATATTTATTTAAAATTGTGGTAATTTAAATAAATGTTCAATTCATTATGCAGAGCTAAGAACAGTAACTATTATAAATGAATTAATAAGAACTATTTATATTTTAAATACCTATAAATTTAAATTGGGAATAAATTAAATAAAATTTTGTGTCTTAAGTTTCTATATAAGTTTTTTTAGATTCATCTCTTATTTTAGTTGTGGAAAATTAAGATTCTAAATTAAAAATAGTAAAAATTGGTTTTTGTTAAATTATTTTTTGTTGGAGATCAAATTTTATTTTTAATTAAAACTTTATTCTTATTTCAGTTTTTTCTTTTTTTATACATTTTAAATGTAATTTTGATACATTTGTCATTATTGTTTTTAATATATTTATATTATTATGAATGATATAACATTGTTTTTCCTAATATTCTCAGTTATTTTGTCGTTTCAAAGCTTACAATGTTTTTATTTTGAATTTTTCAGGTATCTAGTACTTCACAGCCAACTGTTGTTTTGCATGATTTGTGCACATCTATTAGTGACAAAGATCTGCAAATATTACTGTCTCAGAAAGACATAGCTTCATCATTGGCTGAAGATCTCTTAATGCAGTTTTCCAATGATTCAAAGAAAAGTCAAAAAAAGTGTTCATCGGACTCAAAAACTGAGAAAGATAATGATGCCTTACAAAACTCATCTACATTTCCATCATCACTTTCAAAACGGTCCACATTATCACATGATGTTAAGGATAAAGTGTCAGACTCCATGAAAGAGAAGGAAAAACTGGAAGATGTAAAATTAGATAATGGAGCCTCTAAAGTCAAACGTGATCCTTCATCTAGTGTTTTGTCCCCTACTTCATTATCGATAAATATGAGTTCTTCTCAGTTATTAGCAGCATGTAAAGGACTGACAAAAAATGGTGTATCAAATACAAGCATTATGGCTGAACTTTGTCCTCCGCCATCACCACCAGATCCGCCTTATCCTCCAGTGCCTAAAGATCAGTTGTTACCTCAAACACCCAGTGTATTTGTAAGTATAACTAAAAAACATCCAATGAATTGTATTGTTTATGGCATTGTTATATGAAGGAGTATTTAAATGAATTGTATTGATTTGTTGAAAATAATGCTAAATTTTGCTGAGATTTGTTTTATAAGCATGTTTGTCAGTGCTTAATTTTAGTATTTTTTGTTTTAAAGTTTTTTTTTGTAATGGCTTTTATTGATTTTCTAATAAACAATTTTTGTTTTCATAAAATTCAATCTCAGAGTTTTCTTTGAATTTCGTTGTTGCAAAAATAATGGCAGGGCAAAAAACAAAGCTTCCAGTTTTCTTGTAAACTGTCTTGCTATCTCTGCTTGTTATGCTACCTTTATTTGTATTTAACTCAAATGTAAGTAATTTTTTAAAACATTTTCAGTTTTTAGACCAAAACACACACACATATGCAAAATTGATAATATATGAATGATTTTGTATACTGATAGCAATTATAAACACAATTTATTACTTTTATTACTTTAGAAAATTTGTAAATTTAATTTAAATTAGCATTTGACATTTGTTTCCTATTGTAATTTTATTACAAATATAAGTATTGGAAAAATGAACAATCATAGTTTATTACATTCATCTATCTATTATAATTTATAAAGTCTACCAAACAGTTAAGAGTGTTAAGTCACAGTACTTTAAAAACTCTTGAATGTTTTTTTTAAAGGTTTTTGTAAGATTATCATCATTTATCAAATGGTATGTGAAGAATAAGTGATTATCACATGGCTTGTGTTTTACATTATATTTGTTTATTTTTTAAAATCTTTTGTTAATATTCTCTATTGAACTAATTATAATTGGTTACTGTGATTTTGGAAAAAATGTTTCAGTTCTTATGTAGTTAAACATTCTAGCCTAGTACTTGCATTCACTTTAAAGTTATTTTACTTAGCAGTGTGAAAATAGAGTAGAAAATTTTGAGAATATTGTTTGGAAATTAAAGAAAATACTGCTGATAATGTCAAATTTAACTGCTTCTACTTAAAAATTTTATGTTAAGAAAATGTATGTCATAAGTTAATTTTTTGAATTTTCTAATTTGTAAAATAAAGAATCTATTTTCAAAGATTTCACATGAAATATTATATTTTATACAATTGTTTTTAGCAAAAGTAAAATATGGTAAAAATTTTTTTAATTCAGTCTGATTTCTTACTGTTGTGATATTCTTAACGTTCTATGAATGTGGAATTGTTTTAGTAAATACATTTGAGTATATTCACATAAGTTTAAATATATTTTTAGTATTTCCCACATATGAATTGCTTTTGAGTTGTGTTCCCATTTCATGAATTTTTTCTAAAATGATATGCTATATTTCATAATGCCTGTCTAGGTCAAGCTGTAGTGACTATGATGCTTTTAGAGATAGAACAATTAAAATTTTATTTAGTGTAACATTTATTCTAGTTTTATATTTCTTTGCAATTGAAAATTCTGTAAAACCATTTTCCTCCACTGGGGTGCATGTATTGCAGCATTTCTACTTGAAATTAAGAGAATATAATTATTTAGGCTGACCATGATGGTGGACAGTTATAAGAATGAAAAACCCTACTTTCAGTTACTGTCCCTGTTGAACAAAGGGAAAATAAATGTTTCTCTTCTTCCTTCAACAATGACACCTGCCAAGGTGGCTGCTTGAGATATTTCTAGATCCCACTATCTGTAAAAAGTCCACTCGGAGAAGACAGGCAGTGGATATTAAAATACTTTATAGCTGTGTGGATATTAAAATACTTAGTGTAAATACTTAAAATACTTATAATATAGTGGATATTAAAATACTTTATAGCTGCTTTATATGGTTATGTTGTCCAATACGCGATGTCAATATATAATTTGTAAAATTTTTTATAAATTCATTATTTTTGCCACTTTATTATTAAAAGTTAGAGTGTAAATAAATGATAAATTAACATATATTGGTAATTAACTTTGTAGTTAATTAATTTTGTCTGAATTGCTTTTACATTTGGCTTGCTTTAATTTTGTTTCTGCATACTTTCCATGAAGCAAAACTATGACTGTGAACATTATTTGATCTTGGAGATTTGTGGTTCATCATTCAACATTATCTCCATGACACCATTGCAAATAACTTTACCAGGTTTGCATTGTTATATTTAGATATTTAAAAGACCAATATGAACATAACCTTGCCTCAGCTGAGCATCTTTAAACAGTGGAAGGGCCTATAGTTAGAATGAAAGCTGTCACATTTTGAACAGTGTTTAAAAATAATCAGGGACTTGATTGCATCTGGCGCACTATCTTCTAATCTTTCCTTTTATTTTTGACAAACTTCTTAAAGTGACAATTGTTTCCATTACCTTTACTCGTACATGTCTATATGTTGCAAATGATTGCTTATTGTTTGGTTTGTTCATCCAGCTCCACATTCTAACAATGTAAATCTAGCTTTCAGTTCAAAAGCTTGAGTTTTTACAACTGAGAGTTAGATGTTTATTGTAGTTCAAAATTCACTCTAAACTGTAGGTCTAAGTCTAATTAGCTCTCATAACAAGACTATTGAGTGATAAATAAGCTCAGAGTGCAACTTAGGTCTTTGGCATCATCCTCAGTTACTTTCAGAATGTTATCATTACTTGATTAAATGTTCTTCAAGTGCTTTATGTGAATGGAGAGTCAACAATTGTTGGGTTGTGAAAATTTCACACTGCAACATAACTGAATATATAGAATGCCCTTATATAGTGTCCTGGAATATTGTTGGCTTGTCAAAGGGTTTGAAGAAACAAACCTTTGGAAGATTGGTCACGTAGTGGAAGACCCTCCTTGTGATGGAGGACTGAATTACTGTGGTGAAATCCGCCATCATTGATATAGTGGCAGAATCGACCAGCTGGGTAGTAGCAATGCATGCAAAACTGGAAGGATTTTAGATATTCCTTAGTTATCAATTTGTGGTATCCTCCCTGCTTTTCTATCCCTACAAACTGCTGTCACAGCATGAGTTACAACTGGAAGACACAACTATGAGGAAATGATTTGCTGAGTGGGCTATGGGAAGAATTGAAAATGATTCCACTGTGGTCAACATTTTCTAAGTATATGAAGCTTACTTCTTGTTCCATTAAGATGGGGATCATCATCCAGAACACTCGTGTATGGGCAATGTCAAATCCTTATAAATACATGACAAAGCTACTGCATCCAGCCAAGTTGACAGTGAGGTGTGGGGTTCTCTTTTTTCATTATTGGTCCAGTCTTTTAAGAACTGTCCTATATCTAGCTCAAAACATGCACAGTAACGACTGTTACCTCACTCTTTTGTGTAACAAAATCTTGGCCATATTAAATTAGTATAGTTTGTTATCAGTGATAAACTTCATGCAGGATCATGCTCCACCACATTATACCAATCCAGTAAAATGACCCCTATTGAGTATCTTTGTTAAAGATAATGATCACCTCACCTTTCTATGGTAGATTTCTATTTGTAGGACTATTTTAAATCACTTGTGTATCATTTATCTACTTCAACATTGGCCAAATTCAAACTTTTGTCTTCTGTGAAACTTCTGCAATTCATTGTGACACACTGCATTCAGCTTTTTAATGGACGTTGTGAGTTACTTTAATTGTGTTTACAATGTTTTTGAGGTCAGTGTTCTGTTGTCCTGTTCATTGTGTTTCTGTTCATCATATACTGGTGATTTTTTTAATTAAAATTTTTTACTACTAAAATATCTGACTTCCTTGTGATCCCTTTTTTGCAAACTGCGCTCCTTTCTCATAATTTCATATCTCGTGAGTTTTTCTAGTTCTTTTAAGTTGTAACAAGATTTTGATTCACCTGTTATATATAAATGAATATAAACTGCTTTAATGTTTCACATATTTTTTGATTACACTGTGGAGAAGATTTCTAAATTTTTTAGAGTAATTAGAGTTGACATTTACTATTAAAATTTAAATTTTTATGTTATATTTCTTTTTGAAACTGAGTTTTTCTTAATATAATATATAAATTGCTTTGGATTTCATTTTTCTTTTATTACTTATTTGGAAAAGTTTTACTTGTATTTTTTGAAAATGGGTAGTATTATGAAAGTAAAGATAGTGCACACAGTCATTTTCCCATTTATTGATTTTTCTCATTTGGTTGTTCTTTATAGTTGGAAACCAAAAAGGATGCATTTTCACCACAGTTGCAAGAATTTTGCTTGGCTCACCCAATTTGCGTTATACGTGGTCTCAGTAGTGTTTTGAAACTAGGTAAGTAACTTTTTTAATTTTCTTCAGTCAAATAATTTAGTTGGATATTTTTCAATCTTATTTGCTAATTTCTTATTCTCAGTCGGCGTAATTCAAAAGCATAATAAATGTTACGTGTATAAAATGTTAAATCTATTCAAATTTTGATAATTTGCTATAAGCTTCTATTTCTTATTAAGCATTAGTTGTATATCACTTGTTTTTAAGTTTAATTTTTGTGAAAACTTCCAATTTTAACTTCATATTTCATTTTCTATTCCTAAATTTGATAGATCTTGGTTTATTTTCTACGAAAACACTGGTTGAAGCAAATCCTGATCATACAATTGAAGTTAGAACTCAGGTGAATTAGAATATATTGTTACATAATTTGCTCTGTTATTAATATATATATATATAAGCTAATGTAAGTTTTTGCTTATTTAGTTAATGCAAGCATCAGATGAAAATTGGGATGCAGAAAGGAGACGGCAAGTTTGGCGTTGTGAAAGTCACAGGTCCCATACATCTATTGCTCGTTATGCACAGTATCAAGCTTCTTCCTTTCAAGAATCACTACGAGTATGGAAATAATTTTCTTTAAAAATTCCAATTTATTATGAAAATAAACTTGTTTTTCAAACTGTTATTAAAATTTCTCTAGATTAGATAATAGATTTCTCATGACATTTTTTTCATTGTTCTTATCTAGTTTTCAACACATAAGAGTACAGATTTCTATCAATATTCAATTTTATTAAAATGGTGCTAGAAAACTTAATTTTAAACTTCTTAGATCTTAAAATAATGAATACTAATTTTAATTAAAACATTTTTTCTAAAGATGCAATAATTTTATTGAAAGTTTATAACATTTTATATTGACTCTTTTTTTTTCCTACTGAATTAAGTTTCAATTCTGGTTTTTAATTTTGATATGGTGCATATAATATGCAATTTGTCTCTTCTCAAAATAAGAATTTTGTTTTCAGGTGTACATGAAGCTTTAATTAGATTTTTTTTTGTTGAATTGTGATCCAGTTTAAAAAAAATAGATTAGTTTTATATTCTTTTTTACTTTGAGAATAATGTATTTTGTTCAAATTAGGTAACTTGCGATTTGAAATAATGAAATCAGCATCACCAATGTTCAATATTGAGGTTAATTATTTTTTATGTGTTTCAGTCTGAGGGTGGACTTCTTAAGCCTTCCACATTTTGTGCCTTTATACAACTGGATCTGTATTAAGTGGTAAAAGGGCGTCAGTAGATGTTAAAGTCACTGTTGGTATAAATGCACCCAGGAACTGGGTTGTACAATGTGTTTGTTGGAATAAACTGTCTTGCAAAAGGGAATGTAAAAGAAATAAATATACACAATATTACCTTATGTTTTTGTATCTTTAATGGAGCATCCTGAATTTTTGGTGGGGCTGACTATAATTATTGCTAGGACAGAAGGTTTATAATATTAGATTTTTTAATAAATTTCTTGAATTTTTCAAGCACACTTTTTCTACAAGTGATGGAACTTTATTCCAAAATTACAAACTTAAACTACTGTTCTTTCTATTCTTACCTAGACCAGAAAACTAGACTGCTTTATTCAATTTATATGATTTCATGAATCCTATGATGCAGTTTTTTTCAAAATTATATAACTATTTATAGTTATATAGAATATGTCTTAAGATATCTTTGAATTATGATTGTCTTGCTTTGTTTATATAACAATTCTCTGGCATTATTAATTTATTGATTAATGACAGATGTTGAGCTATTTAAATGGATATTTCACAAAAATTCCCATTGAATACAGGAATAATTAATAATATATATAATTAAAGTTGCCCAATTAGTCTACGTTTTTTTTCTAGTTAAATATTTTTGCAAAAATGTTTTCCTGCTGTCAATGTTCTTTCTTAAATTTTTTGATATATGGAATATAAATAATTTATAGCAATAGATTAGGTGAAGAATTATTCTACATGTATTCATAAAGTATATTTATCCTAAATTATATTCATTAATTTTTTTTAAATGTATGTATATTTAGAAATCTATTTTAAGTTTTGTTTCAGTTATTGTCTTTATTTAAAATCTTTTGTCATGGGAAAAATTGTGGTTTTGCCCCTAATTACTTAAAATGTCTTCTAGTTTGTAAAATCTAATTAAACTTGTGTGATTTTGTTTGATTTCAAATTTTCTTAGCCATTTTTTCACTTATTTTTGATAAGCTTTTATATTTTAGTCAGATTTTCCTAGAATTAAATAAAATTCTTCTGATAAAAAAATATGTGAATATTTGTAAAATTTATCTAATGTTTCTATGTATGTAAATTTACTTCATTATTTCTACTTTATTACCATTGCTGCATTGTTGATTGTAGGAAGAACAGGAGAAAGCTCAAGGAAGCCATACCAATAGAGAAACAGACAGTGACTCCAATTCTTCAGTACCTAGGTATAAATCTAATTATATAATTTAAATAATTGCTGAAATTAAAAGGGTATTTTAAACTTATATTATTATTTAACCTAAAAAACTTTACTGAAGGTATTTATAAATTATCTGTGTCAATGTAAAAATTAATATGTCTATTTTTTTAAATTAGAAGTAAAAAAGGAAGGAGAAATAGTTTCTTCAAAACTATTAAATTTGGAACAAACGTGGATTTATCTGATGAAAGAAAATGGCGACCACAATTACAAGAACTAACCAAATTGCCACCTTTTGTCAGGGTATTTATTTTCATCCTTTATATGTTTTGTGTGTGTGTGTATAATATTTGCTTTTTATACTTCCTAAATGTTTTGCTTGTATTTCTGTATGTTTTTCTGTATTTTAATTCTCTGACTGCAGTCTAATACTTGGTTTAGCAGATCATTTTATATTTAAACTTTAATCTTTGTTTTCGAATTTTATATTTATTTGGAAACCATTTAACCATGATATTAGTTAGGTGAGAAAAGCAGTATTTAATATTTTTAATTTTTCTTTTTATCTTGTATTTTTCAAGTTGACAGTTAAATGGCTAGTTCTCTGACTTTCTGTTGAACAGTTTGATTATCACTCCACGCATAGGTGTTTACTGGTTCGAAAACTACTCTAAACTGTAGGTTCCAGTCAATTTAGCTCTGATAGCAAATCTTGTATTTTTTACTGCAGTTATTATTTTCAAAGTTTCAGTAAAAATTAAAAAGTTTAATCAAAAGCAAATAGCTATTCTCCTTTTTGTCCTCATTAGCCAAGTTGTCAATTTATGGTTTCAAACCCACCTCAGGGCTGGTAACAAATAGAAAGATAACAAATTGTTTTCTCCTTTGTCTTTTGAAACCAATCTATATAGTTAGAGCCCTGGTTTTCAGTTCAATGACTTGGGACTATAAATGCCACCTTGTGCTTGTAATGATTCAAAATGCACTTTAAATTGTTGTTCCCAGTCTTATGTATCCTTGTGGGCAAAAATTATCATTCTGTGTCAGATGAGTAAACCTGTGGTTGTATAAGTGTAGTGACAATTTATTCATTATGCTTTAGAAAATACTTCTTAATATGTAAATAATACATACATTTACTTCTCATTGGCCATGAATCTCATTTGTATGAATCAATTTCTCAGGAATCTGAGCTGTATTTTGTATCAAAGACATTTCTATTCCGTTTAGTAAAAGATTCCTTATAAATCCAAGGTTTTCCATTATTTTGATAACTACCTATTTGTTTGTGTATATTTTTAGTTTATCCATTTAATTGTTTTTATTTAAATATCTGTGAAATTAAAAGTAATTTTTAAATGTATTTAAATTTTTATTTCTAAAAATTTCTTGTTTATTTCAGGTTGTTTCAGCTGGCAACATGTTAAGCCACGTTGGTCATGTTATTTTAGGGATGAACACAGTACAATTATATATGAAAGTGCCTTCAAGTAGAACTCCAGGCCATCAAGAGAATAACAATTTTTGTTCTGTGAATTTTAATGTGGGTCCTGGTGAATGTGAATGGTTTGGAGTAGCAGAACCATATTGGGGAGCTATACATAACATGTGTGAACGGTATGACAATTTTATCAATTACTTAGTATTTTTAAGTTAATTTACTTTCATTAAATATGTTTAAGTCATATTTTCAAATGAACTTACAATCAATAATTTATTAACAAGAAATTCCAGTAATCTTCCATTATTGGTGTGATTCTTTGAAAAAACTTTATTTATGAATATAGAGATTTCAATACCTTTTCTGTTTCTATAGGAATAGTTTAAACTTTCTGCATGGCTCGTGGTGGCCCATTCTTGAAGATTTGTATGCTGAAAATATTCCAGTGTATCGATTTTTACAACGACCTGGTGATCTAGTATGGGTGAATGCTGGTACAGTTCATTGGGTCCAAGCTGTGGTAAATATTGTTTCCTCAAAACCATTAAAAAACTAAATATATATTATATAAACTAGGACTAAAAGTATTCAGTATGATTAATGTTTATGTCCAGATTTATTATTCTCTCAATATTTAATATTTTATGGCTTATAAACGTGATTTATTATATTTAAATTACTTTCTTCTGAAAATGGAATTATATTTTGATTATAGATTACATTATTTATTTATTTTATTATTTAAAATTAATATAATATAAAAAAATATTATATTAATTTTAAATATCAAAAAAAGAATTCATATTATACTTGAAATAGCTATATTAACCTTTTGAGTCTGGCGTCATGGTTTCAAAAAACTGCTCCTAGGACGGCGCGAGAAGATGACATTTCCTACCCCCTTGACCGAAAGGAGAGGGTCATTTTCCTCCCATTTAAGTGCCCCAGGTTTCACCGTGACGAATCTTTAACTTTTGAGGGAGATACGCAGCGCTAGGTCTGCCATAATTCTAATGAAATTGTAAATGCGTTTACCATAAATACTGTACTTATCGACAAGCTATCAATTTTTTTCTAATCGCTGTTTTATATACCACATTAAGAAATGTTATAAGAATTTGAAGATTATATACATGCATTTGTTAAACAAACTTAGTCTGTTTTAAAAACAATATGGTGTATATTAATTTATTACAGAGAATTTTCAGAAATAATTATTTAAAATAATTACAAACTTCTTAATGAATTTGTAATTAGTTATAATAAAAATTGATAAGCAATTAACTAATTGAATATTTCAAAAACATTCCTAAAAACAACCTGCCTAATATTAAAATATGTAAATAAATAAAGATATTTTTAACAAATATTTCCTTTTATGAGTAAGTACAAGCAAATTTCTGGAGTTGCATTTGAAAAAGATTAAAAGTAATCTGTGTGTTAAATACAGAAATGGTTTCAATTTTCTTTTGATTTAAGTATTTTTATTTATAACAAATTTCTATATTGAATGGATTAAAATATATGTTTTTACATCCTTCATTTTAAGGAAAAAGCTTAAAAATGGAATTTTTCTTTCTGCATGTTTCTGCAGCTAAGTATAAAACGTTTTGCACAATGAAGGTAGCCAGACGAATCTTGAGTTTCTCCTTTATATGTAGAATTTAGGTTGATTGTTTAATAAAATTACATTTGTGTCATACAATAAATAGTAATACTCGGTTCATTTCTCAATAACTGAGAATTTGAAAATGTTCATTCAAAAATAATACATTCCAAAATATACTCGTATTAGTCTCAGAAAATATTTTTATAAAATTCTTATTAGAATCGTAGCAAAAAAGCATTAGCTTTATATTGGGAATAAATTCTTTTCAGTATTTTTAGCTTTTATAAAACTATGCTTAAATTATTTTTAAAAAACCAAAACCGTGATTAGTTTAATTTTATACAGAAATTAAAATTACGTGAGAAGAAAGATTGACACAACTAAAAGGCAACTTTTTTATATATGTACTGCATCTCAATTTATGATTGAAAGTATTTTCATTTTTATATTTATTTTATTTCTACCTACATGTTATTTTGTGAGATTAAAAAATGCAATGTGCTCCTGGGATATTTTCCATAAACAGTATGTCGAAAAGAAGAAACCAAGAAACATGTCTAGCATCTATTCCGATATTTGTGTACATAAAAAAAGTGACGTTTAGTACTCTTTATTCAATAGTGCATTGGACTAATGAATAAAATATATTTCACATTGAAGAGCATATTTCTAACACTAAATCAAAACTATTTCTTTGTAAAAAATTTATTTTATTAGTCCATCTAAAAATCTAGAATGTGAAAATAGCTCTTATATTACATGAATACCGTTTCTTAATGAAAATGTTTCGAAGACTCTTAAATCTTTGAATTGGGAATTTCCTAACACCATACTTTCTCAAGTGTAAATTATTATGAGAAACTTTTAACATTCCCTTATAATATTTTCTTATTTTAACTTTTAAAATATCAATCTCAAAACCAGTAATTTTGGTCAGGGTTAGACCAAAAATAGTCCTATTTACAGGGATTATAATTGTCAAAAATGTAAGGTCAAATGCTAATTTTCCAGGTTTTATTATGTAATTCAGAAATAGTTAACCAATGCAGAAGCAGCATACCAATTTACTGATAGTTAAAAATCATAAAATACAATACATAAAATCTCAGACTCTCATAAATATGAAATTGGTAATTAAAGAAAAACCATTAATATAATTAAAAATAAAAATATTCTTTATATGTGTAGTTCTGTATAGTGTGTATGTGTAGTAGAAATATATTGCTTGAATATCACTCTTCCTTTGAATTTTATAATGACTTCATCAATTGCAAGTTTTTCAGACGGATGATAATGCTCCTTAAAAGATTTATTTTAAAAAAAATCAAGAATCTTTCGTAATTTCTATAATCTGTCGTATTCTTCATCTAGTTTTGGTTTTTTCTTATTGTCTGTAAAATGTAAAAATATCAATACATTAAAAAATTTATCGTGGGACATATTTTTTCTAAAAACAGGAGTTTCAATCAATTCATTTGTCGACCAATAATCTTTGATGTAATCTTTATCCATATGGCCCATCAAAAGAATAAGTCCTAAGATTTTTTTAAATTCTTCTACATCAATATCAGTCCACTTTGTCCCATGTTTTCTTTTATTACTTTCTGGATGTAACTCTAATATTTGGGAAGCATATCTATTTGTTTCATCTGCAATAAAGTTTAAAATTTCTTCTGAAAAAAATAAATAAAAAAATTCGTGCTCCTCAACTAAATCCTTTATTCGCCCAGAAATACCGTAATTCCCGTAAATTTAAAAATGGTAGGATTATCATCTGCTTTTGCCTTACGTCAATCAAAATCAAATGATACAGAGGAATTTGCATCATTATTGCCATCAAAAAAACTAATATCCTTGCATTCAGATTCATCACAGAAATCAGAATCACTGTCTGCAAAATTTTCTTCTTCTAATTCTTCCAATAAATTTTTAATTTCTTCATCAGTCAATCCTTTACGACGTGAAGCCATCAAAATATTTTTTCTAGTGACGAAAAAAGTAACTGATTGTAATGAAAAAATTTTTTAAAGTGAGGATGAAAATGCTTCCCTTTTAAAAAGAGGAGCCAATAATATCGTTTTTCGCCAAAAGTCCCCAAATTTTACGACTTTCACACACAAAAGAGCAGCAATTAAAGCGCACTCAACTGCCCCGTAAAACTTGAGCAACTTGAGCAGGAAAAAGTCAGGCGCTTGAAGGGGGGAAAAAATCCATGGTACAACTGTTGTACCACAGCCGTCCTCTGAGACACTCGTTTTCGTGGTACAACAGTTGTACCGTCGGGACGAAAAGGTTAACTATTCTCAAAGGACCATTTTGGTGAATTTTTAACAACAAAATATTTTTAAATCAGAAACCAAATATTTGTAAAATGTATTGAATTTAAATATTAATTTGATAATTCTGTATTTGAAAAAATTATCTCAAAATTTGTATTTTGTACTAATACTGTGTAGTTTTACTTTTATATGGATAAATAGCATTTCAAAAATTGACGGGTAGTTTAAATGCCCTTCTCAAGTGATATTAAAATGTGAGAAGGTTGGAAGGTTGGAATTTTGAAAATTAATATGCTACTAGAATTGTTTCATTAAGCAGAAGTATTATATATTTAGATCAAACATATGTTGCAGGAAGTCAGTAGTCAATTAAACTGGAAATTATAGTTAGGACAAGAATAATGTAGTTTTAACTTAATATTTTTGACAGGTGATTTATTATTTAGAAACATTTGTATGATTTTTAGCTTTTACTACATGTAACTAAAAATTTAATCTTTACCCCTTGGAAAAATTTAGCCATAAATAAAATAAGAAAATATATGATGCATTTCATAACCGAGTGCAACAATGTTGTTGGTTCTTTGTGTCTTGTCCATAAATTATTGTTTTAACTAGTTTTATTTCAGTTTATTATTTTTGAAATGAAATCAATTTGAATTTTTTATTAAAATGATGACAATTTAAATCTTATATTTTGATATTTTTAATTTTGATAGCAAAGTGTTGGTGGTTATTTCTTTTGTTGTAAAATATTACATTTGTTGTGAGACAGTTAGATTTTTATAATATTTACTTTAAATAAAATTCTGTGAGAAGGATTTAATTCTGAATTTTATTGCTCTCAGATTTGTGTATAGAAATTCAGTACATTGTAGAATTTTTTTAAAAAATGTTTCTATTGTATTTGGTCTTGTCAATGAAGTAATTATTGTATGATTTTTGGAACACAAATTGTTGTAATTGCATTATGCTTATCACTATTTCTGTCTATTTTAGAGTTGGTGTAACAATATTGCATGGAATGTTGGTCCATTAACTGCTAAGCAATATCAGTTAGCTGTTGAAAGATATGAATGGAATAAACTTCAGAACTATAAATCTATTGTTCCAATGGCTCATTTAACCTGGAATCTTGCTCGTAATTTAAAACTTTCTGATAGGAAACTGTTTGAGCAAATAAAGTGAGTAATTTTTTCTTGAGCCTGTGGTGTGATAGTTGTAGAAAATATGCTATATACAATAGTAAATATACTATTTGAATTTTTACTATTGTGGAAAGTTTATTTTATAGTTTTTTGAATCACAAATTAAAGAATTTTATATTTTAGAATATGATTTTTCAATATTAATTTATAAAGTTAAAATTTTCGAAAATAATTTGAATATTTGCCACATCATTATTTCTTGTCATGTATTTATTCCAGTATTTTAAATATATTTTATATTGGGATTTAGTTTGAAACATTCAAAATATCATAAATGATTGCTTTCTACACTTTGTTTAAATTTATATTATAATTTGATTTCGCAAGCTTGTTTTCTGAATTTAAACTTAATTTTATGGTCACTATATAAAACTTCAAGAAAATGCATGTTCTTTTCTCTTTGTTTTTCTAACATATTAGTTCTTACAATCCCAAATGCTATAGCTTAATTGTTAAATAAGATCTTGGAGTTTCTGTTTCCAAAGTTTAAACATCTCTTGGAAATAAATAGAAATCTTTGGAAATTTATTAATTTTGTTTCTGGACCCTAATGAAATAATTGAAATTTAGATTTGTCTCTCGAAAATATTGACTAACAACTGGAAATTTTTAATTTTTACTTTAGACATTAATTTTGTGTAATGATAATTAATTTTCTAAGTTTTTCATTTTAACAAAGTATACTGAAAAATGGCTGCTAGATAAAAGCAAGAATAATAATATGATAAGAGTAATTAAGAAAATAGGAGATTAATATCAATTGGAAAATGCTTTTAATGTTGATGATATAGTAATTAATAGAAATGCTTCCATTTCGCTTTAAAACACACTAAACATGTCCAGTTTTGATAATTTAATTGTGTCTAATGATGTATGAAGTAATAGATGTAAAACTCGGAAGCTTCTTTTCAATTTGTCTAATTTGTCATAAATTAGCATATTCAAATACAACTCAGTTTGAAAATTTAATAAAAAAAGTTTAAATTATTGACATTCGTTATGTGTACAATTTCAAATTTGTAAGGGGAGAAATTTTATTCTCATCATAGATTAAATAAGTTTTTATTTACTGTTAAAAATCAAAATTATTCGATTTACTTCTTCTGTTCTTCAATTTTTGAATATAAGTATTTTGAAAACATTAATTTCATTGCAGAAAAATTTAAAAAGTTAATACATGGTTTTCAAGTGTGTAAATGATACCACATTTGTGATATAGAATGTAATCAATGTAGTGTAATATTTGCAAATATCTACTTAGTTTAAGTGGTTTCAATTATAGTATTATATTTAGATTAAAAAGAAAATTGTAGCATATAATGCTGAAAAAAAAGTCAGCTATTGAATGAAACTGATAAACCTGAGGTACAAATAGGAAGGGTTTTAGTGGTAATAAAAATCCTTTTAAAAATTTATTGTTAAATATTCTGAAGTAACTTAAAAAGATTTTTAGAAATTAATGTTAGTTGCAATATTAAATATGTGTCTATCAAGGTAGAGTATTGAACATATTACTAGCTAGCACTGAAAATGTATCAAGATATAACTCTGGAATAATCATTAGTTATGTCTGTAATATAAACAATATATGTTGCGAGTTGTTTAAAAATAGGCATATTATTTTTCAATTAAATAGTAATGATTAGAAATTGAGAAATTATTTAAATTAAAACTAATTAAATTATTATTTTCATAACTTTCAGTTTTGTGTTAATATTTTTTTAATTGAAGTTTTTAAAATGAGAGATCTATTAAAGTCACAATAAATTAGTAGAAGGCAGGTAAATTTGAAAGCTAGGCAAGCATTCTTCATTGTATAGAAAATGTAATTCTATACATTGAAGAATGCTTGCCTTGTTTTAAAACTTATTAAATGAATTATAAAAATGTTGTGGTTGTCATAGATTCACTTATTGCTTTTGAAATGAATAAATATAATTAAAATTAAAAATGTTCATTTTAGTGTTTACAGTTATTTCCCCATATATTGTCATTTAAAAATTTATTTAAAAGTGTAATGTGGTATGTCTACAATTGCCGATATATTTCGCTAAATATAATAAGTACAGTATGTAATAATATTTATTTAAATTCTAAATATCATCAACTGCTGTGAAAATGTAATGTTTCTTGCAAAATTTCTTGAAGCTCCTGCAATTGTTTTTGAGAATCTGTGTGATTTGTATTATTAATAAAATAAAATATATTTCTGTAGTTTGTTGGATTTTTAATCATTATCTTTCAAATTTTGGCACACTGAAATCTTAAATCTAACTAAAGTAACATCATCATATTATAATTCATTAATGGTTTAATTTAATTTCTTACATGATTATTTGTAGCAGACATGTATGTCCTGTGCACACTTCATTCTATGTAATGTAAAGAATACTAAATTTTGGAGCTTGTAAAAACTCTTTGTACAACTCTTATTTATGAAGCTTCTAATTAAAAATGTCATTTATGTATATTAATTGTTATATTTCATTGTTTAAAGGTACTGCTTATTGAGAACTTTACGCCAATGTCAGATGACTTTAGATTTCCTAAAAGAACTTAAGAAAGATGTCAAATGGCATGGTAGAGCAAAAAATGAAGCTGCACATTACTGCACAAATTGTGAGGTAAAATTCAAAATAGTCAACTCTTTTCACTATTTGTGTAAAATGGGTAAATAAAAATTTTTGTGATATTTGTTATGTATACCTCATTTTCTATATATTTTAAGTGACTTCTCTAATAGTGTAAAATGGGAAATTATTATGTTGATACATTATATTCTTTTATTGTAAGCAATTTTTCATTTATATGATAGCAGTTTTGACATTCTAACACATTATATTGATTAATACTTTCGACAAGTTGTATATTTAGTGTAAATTTTTTCTATAATAAAGTGTTTGGAGAGTATCAGTATAAAATTCGATATTCAATTAAACATCCCATTAGGCTGTGATGCCTTGTGTTGTTTTTTTATGATTAATTTATTAAACTTATGCCCCATTCAAATTTTTCCTAGTGTCCAAAAATAATGATAAAGCGATAAACCAGCCATCAAACTTTGCATCACCCATACCTTTCATATCCATTTTATTGTAAAAATTTTGAACTAATTTTGTAAGAAATCGTTTTAGTATAGTATTTAGGAATTGTATTTTATTTTAAATCTTTATTTATTAATCGGTGAAATCACCCTACTGTTTTTTAATTAAATATTAATGAATTTAAATCAAATTAACATTTGTATAGATTTTGCTATTTCTGATGTCATAGTTACAGCTTATCAGTGTGTAGAAATATAATTGATTTTGAAAGTGCCAATCACATATTACATTTTGAAAACCATATTATAATTGCATTAATTTTTTTTCATTATTTAACAATCGTATACTGTAATTTAGTATTTTTAGTGAACATCAAAGAAAGAAAATTATTAAGAGTTTTACATTTAATAAAAAAATACTTTGTTAAACTCATAATTTCGATAAGCAATTGAAGACTTGTTCCATTATAGGTGGAGGTATTTAATATACTTTTTGTGAAAGAGGTTGACAAGAAGCATCTTGTACACTGTTTGGATTGTGCAAGGAAAGCAAGTCCCATTTTGGAAGATTTTGTCATGTTGGAAGAATACACTATGGAAGATCTAATGGAGGTGTATGATAATTTCGTTCTTCATCCAGTAAGTCAACAATTGTTTTCTATTTTAACAAAATGCTTTTCTAAAATTAAATTTGCCTTCTTTGGTAATTTTTTGACAACACTAATTATTCTTTTTTTCAGGTTCCACACACAAGTACTTCTACATAAGGGTGCCATTCCATTTGTAAAACTGCCATCAAATACCATTTCCTGGAAATAACTGCCACAGCAATGAGCCTAGCTGCCATTTATCACTCATTTTTCATAATATTCATCAAAGCGCTCATAAGTAATGACTTGTTACACAGTAACTGAGAAGTTGAGTGTCTGTAGTTGATTCCTGTATTTAAAGTTTGTACAGTTTCATTCATTGATTTGTAAATTTCACTGAAGAAAGAACTGCTTGTGAAATTAGTATACTGAATTTTTCAGTGCTATTGTACAGTTTATTGGGACACTGTAGATAAGTTGGTTTGGCTTATTGAGAGAAGTTAAATTGTAAATATGTGTTGCCCTTGTTGCTAAGCCTTTGTGCATGTTGTGAAAATGTATAGATTTTAACTACAGGCATTATAGTTTCAAATATTTTTCAATTGTAATTTGTAACTGAAATCAAATTTTTCCTCTGAATTTTTTTGAAATTTTTCCTTGCTCAATAGTTTTTAATATTTTCACGATTTTAATTAGCAAATGGTGTTCAATATATGTAGCATTATCACAGCAATAATTAATTATTATATTGTTAGATGAATATTCTTTGCTACTTCATTGGCAATCATTTGACAACAAATTAACCTATCATTCTTTTTTTATAATTTAGGAAGTTGGTATCATGAAATGACAATAACTAATTGCTTATAATTTGAATAATGCATTACTCTTTATCATTAAATGGGGTAATTAAAAAGTTCTTCTATAGCTCTGTTTTTATATATTCTTTAGTCAGTTCTTTACTTTTCACTCCAAAATTTAATATATAAAAGGTAAAAATATTTTTATATGAAAAAAAGTGTTTTCCTTTTTTTATACTGTGTACTTTGTTAAAGACTTTAAATTGCATGTGCATATAAAAGCTTTTTAACCAGAAAGTTAAAATAAAATACTTTTTATTATATTTAGTTTTATGTTGATATAGTGAATATTAGAAAAATATACAGCTGTGTTCTGTGGAAATTTTTAATTTAATACACATTTATAAATTGAATTAAGACCTTGAAAGTCAGTTTTCTGTTAGAAAATAAGCATCTTAAATTAAATAAAAAAATTATTGAAGTTCTGTTGAAAATATTAAAACAGTACACTTGTTCAATAAGCATTTTTGTAAAGATTCTTTTAGTTGGAGAGAAGAATTTGTACTGATTATAAAAGTTGTTGCATCTATGAAAATTAGAAAAGTCAGAGTTCCAGTTTTCTGTTACTTATTTTTATTCTATTTCCGTGGTTTTGTTTTAAATTTCATTAGTTTTTTTTGTATTAATCTTTTAATGGGTTAAATAATCAATTTTTTCATTGATTTTTCTAAATGTATTTTAAATTTTAATCGATTTGATTTAGTCTTCAGGCTTCGAAAGATACATTTCACCAAGTTAGGTTTCCTCTTGTATCTTTTTATTTTTACTAGTGACATATCTTAACTGTTTGTTGATTTATTTAATATTACAAATTTATTATTCAGCATTTCCAGATATCATGGAACACAATATACGTCTCAAATGCGCTTATTGTATCACCATTTGCTAATCATTATATTATGCTGCAGTAAACCATATGTAATGTACAACTGTATTATACTTAAGTATTAAAAAAATTAACAGATTTATATTAAATTTAATTTTTCATCTTTTGTATGTATAAACTCACCTTAAAAATTATTAACAATGTTATTTAGTTTCATTTAATTGTAATTCACAAAAATTTTAAATGTATGAACTCATTTTATTTCCCAATAATTTAAAGTATGGCAGTTAAACACTATACTATGTATATTAGTATATATAACCAGATAAATGATGTTAAGTATTAAAATTTTAACATTGTTCAAAATATTGTACTCATATAATACACACTGTGTATAATTTATAAAGATTAAAAATCGTTTTTAAAATCAAAACTTTTATGTAGTTCTTTTTAAATCTAGTTATTCCCAATTATGTTTTGTATAAAATACTTATTACCATTTTGAATTAATCTAGAAGATACATGTATGTATGTATTTATATTTGTATAAATATTACTGTGTCCTGTGTATGCCTACATATATTATTTTGTAAAAAAGTTAAGCAGCTTGTCAAAGTGGTTTTGTAGATATCAATGTGATTTGGTAAAATCTGGTTTCTCTTTCCTAATATTTATTGAAGACATATTTTTCTTGCAAGTTTACAGTATCAGTTAAAATATCAGCAAATGACCAGATTCATGTCATTAAACTATTTCGTGGAAAACCAAAAAGCATCATCATATTCATACATAATTGAGCAATACAGAGTTTATATATAGATACATATATATAAATACTCTTGGTGTATTTGTGGATTTTTGTGTGTTCATGAACAGTCCACTTACTGCTAGCTAAAATAAACACCATGTATGTGTTCAATGCTAAATATCACTGCCAACAAGCAAAATGTGTGATAAATATCATTCAGTTTCAAAACAAGATTTCATACGTCTGTCTTCACGTTATTGAACAAATGTTTTAAAATTAATCTTATTTTCATGTGCCAACCGTAAGTAATTTCTTTGTTATATCTATTAAAAAATTAATTTATGCTCTAAAATCTTTAAATTTCTTGATTCTGTAAGTTGTTTTTGAACTCAGGAACATTTATTTGTAAACTGCATTATAAATACCTCATGTTTTAGTGCATGCCACGATTGTTTCATATTCATATATGAATGTCTGTTTTAGTTTGTTCAATGTTGTGTTTTAAATTCTTGCAAGCCACTATTATTTTCTGTTCTCTCTATTTTGTGTGCATATTTCATTTTTGTGCTGTTTATATTTATGAAATCATGTCATCTAGAATAAAGTTTGTTCTAGGAAATAATTTTGTCTTGTTTAAGTTACTTTTTTTTATTTTGGAAGTAAGCAGAAGGCTGTCTTATTCATTTCGTGAATTATATGTGTAATTTTAAAAAGTAAGGATTAATTAGGAATTATAGTAATATACACCATTTTAAAGGAATTCTTGTCATTAAACTTCTGTAATTATTTTTATTAAAAATTTTTTTTTTCAATCTGTTCATAAATGTTATTAGTGTCTTTGCCTCTACAAAATATCACTGAATTAAATATTAAAGTATGATTGTTGAAATACTGTTTTTATCAAAACTTATGGGATTTTACTCTTTATTTCCCAATGACATTTTAATTAAGCTTGTTGGTATTAGTACATGATATTCAAGTGCCACTAAAGGCTCCATTATGATACTAAAATTTTTCTTGTAAATTGAAACAGATTCTCTTGTGTTTTATTAATTCTTACTTTATTATATTTGATCTTTACAAGTCTGAAATAAAAAATATTAAATTGTAGAAGCCTTTTTCATGTCTAATATTTTTATTTTTTACTATCACTTATAGAATTTTTGTAGTCTGCCATGATCTGAATAACATACAAAAGTTCAAGCAAATAATAAATGTGACATACAATGAAATTACAGTATAGCAATTTGAGAATCTATTATATATTTTTATAGATATTCGAATAGGTGTATAAAATATGCATAAACATTTTTTGAGAAATCTATGCTTTTAAAATAAACAGATATTATTTAAGCATTTATATATTTTCTATTCTACTTTTGATTTTTTTTTTATATTGTTACCACACATTAAATAACTTGGATCAAATCACAAGAGATCAGACAAATATCTTTTGAAAATATGAATGTTTACATGAATTGAAAGTGTGAACAATTACTGTGTATCATATTAGAATTCAGACAATTTTATTTTCGTTTTCTGAGAGTTTATAAAAAACAATATTAGTTGTGAGATGTAGTAATATATGCCTGGGGGATTATCTTTCACTAAATTTTTATTTTTCATTTTACATTTACATTTTTGTTTATTTACTTTAAAATGCAAATTCCAAGTAAAACTTAAATATATAGAAGTGCCATGCCTGTGTAAAGAATAAAAATTAAAATAATAAGAAATACCCTTTAAGGAGTGTTTTATATTTTATCATTACATTTTGTAATGAAATCATTCTGTAAAGCAGGGTTTTTTCAATATTTTTGAGGTATTATCTCACTCTTATGACTACTATTTTCTCTCATTTTCTCTATTCATAATCATTGTGATTTTTCAGTGGTGAATCTGTATTCTTTCAATGAAACTGGTGCATAAACGTTGGATTAAAATAAGTACCTGAAAGTAACAATTTCATAAAGAAATGTTTACAATATTTACTATTTTCTTTATCTCTTTTTTGTAAGTTGTATAAGTTAATGAAAGATGTCTGTGTGACTAGTTTTTGAATATATTACAAAATAATATTTTAACCGATATGTTTTATCAGTAGTAATTTGTTTTTACAGATTTGAATCTGAAGTTAAATTTTTAGCTATTTTAGTTTTTTCAAAAAATATTTAGTTATTTTAAATGAAAAAAAATATATCTGTTGGGAATCCCTGATGTAAATAGCTGGAGAAAACCTCTTGAAAATTCTTGTTTATATGTAATCATCCAAATTTAATTTATAAATGGTAGTTTAAAAAATACACATGATGTGTATAAATAAAGTAAAGCCAAGGTGTATAAAAAATCAATGAATTAATATCTTTGTTATAAAGTTCAATGCATGTAAATGGATTTTATATCAAAGTATGTTTTTTTATTTTGAGTTAAAAATCTGAACTTTTACAAATAGTTTCTTTTACATGTTACACTAAGTAAATGTTCATCTTTATTCAAAATATAGCTTGAAATTCATTTTGAATTCTAATGTTTTATTAATCTTTATTTTGATATTTTAAATTTTGAATACATTTATTTGAAATATTTAAATTAAGTCATTAGTAAAGTATTTACATCATATGGGAGTTTCAGTTGTGTGCACAGTTAGCTTTAGTCCTCAAAAATGTCGCCAAATCGTAAATAATATAGATAATCTGATTTATTTGCCCAAATTTCACTCTCATCAGGTCTCATAATTTTCAATAATGTTTGGGTTTGAGCTTTTTTGTTTATTTAATCTTTTGTTCGAACACTTATGAATCGTTTATACTAAAGGTGTATTTGAGAGTTCACATATTATGAAACATTCAATATTTTAAAAATATGAGTTTTCAAAATTAAAAACGTCTGTATCAGAAACACGAATAATTTATATCAAAATCTTAAAAACTCACATTAAATATGATGTTTGATATTTTAGTGCGTGTTCTGTCCGTAAAAGATATGCTTAACGTTATTTTTAATTTAACTTTATGTAATTGATTATACAACATTTTAATATTAATGTAATTTTAATAATACCTTGTACGTTCTTTTGATGTCGCATTTCTAAGAATTCAAATCCACACACACTAAAACCTATTAATGAAAAAAACCAAGAGTTTTCTTGTGTTCCATCCATAGTTCAATGATTATTTTTATTTGTCAATGATACTGAAAATATTGCTTTAAAATAAAGAAAAGTAATATTTTGAAATCATATTGAACCTAAAAATAAATTTCATGATGTAAAGCTATATCTTTTATTCTTGAAATCACAAAATAAAAAAAATTTACCTTCACAAAAATGATTTTTAAACTTTACTATGAAATCATTACGAAACTTTTATTTATTTGTAGTTGGGATTTATATAAATGTAATTTTTATATAAATTTATGGGATTAATTTTAATCTTTTCCCCGCATATGACCTTTTTGTTCTGTAAATTTTACTTTTTATTCAGAAGAAATGAAGTATTTTCTCAACAGCCGAATTTTCATTTTGGCGAGTATCAGCCAAATCTTGGACTACGCTAAACGTTGTGATATGGAAAAGGAAATCAATATTTTTATTCACGATAAGTAAGTCGTACCCTTTGTCCACGCATACTTTTTGTCTACGACACTGGCAAGAAAGACGATAGAAATATTGTAGCCTTCATTTCATTATCATTTAATTTTTAAATTAACTATAAAAAGATTTCATTTGCATTATTTAACACCTTGTTAATTCTCAATAAGTTTTGTGCTCTGTAAATAAAATCTTTTTTTTTTTTTTTTCTGAAAAAAGATTTGCTATATACATTCTATACTATACATTTTGGAGTAATAGTTAAATCTGCAATAGATGAAATTTATCTTATGCGAATAACATTCTGCTATTATATTATATACTTCTAAATCAATCATAGTTAGAAGTGTGGCCGTTACTTGATTGGTTAGGGTGTTCATTCCCATAAACCGTAGATGGTGATTCGGAATTCCTACTCAATCGAAGATTTGTCAAGCTACTTCTAAATAACGGTACTCTCGGCGCCACGATGGTACAACCACTATGTGCTCCATTGTATAAGGTGCCATCACTTCCGCCCCCTGTGCTGAAAAGGTGAAATATCCTATTAGCCGGGCTTTATTATTTTAAAATAAGGTGTGACACAAGGTATGATTTTACATTAATTAGAAGAACACGACCTCTCTTTCAGTATCACTTACAGATTTATAGCATTATAGACGCTTATAATTGAGAATTTTTTTATTTCCTTGTAAGAAATTAATATGTTACTGTGTAAAATATTGAATTCTGGAGAATATTAATATCAGACGCTAAGTAGAAGTCCGAAATATTTTCTGAATATTTTCATTTCTGGCATACACCATACACAAATGGTAAATGTTGAGATACCTGCATTGTCTCCGTATTTAGGTCATGGTCAAACATAACAAGGGTGGCATAATTTTTTCGCCACTCTTTCCGAGAAGTGAGTGAGATCTTCCATCATATCAATCTGTAGGGGAGTTTTCACTACGAGACAAATCCCGAGAATTTAAATTAGTGGTAATTTGAACCGCAGCCTAGATCTGGAATTTCTGGACATGTAGGTTTAACTTCCAGAGCAATGAGAAGATATACTTGATGTTTGTTGCCTTTTTTATAATGGTAGCAGTTGTGCTTTGGTAAATCATTAAGATTTTAATATAGCGAATGAAGAACTTGACATTTATAATATATGGTACTTTTCTTATTTAACAACACCATTAAGGTTCATATTGAAATAAAGCCACTTGACAAAGTAAAAATATTCTTGTCATGTTTTTAATTCGTACTCTAGTTAAATGGATCGCTGTACTACTAAAAAATACTGAAATAAAATATTCAAACCTTTACGAAATGTGGTTTCAAAAAATTCCCTTTACTTTTTAATTTAATTTTATAATTAAGGCTTTTAAATTTTTATTTTACATAATAAAAATTTTTAACAGTATGTATCTTTGATTTAAAGCTTGTTTTATTTGACTCTAAAAAGTTATTTTGTTGCATATGAAGATTAAATAGACCAATGGCGTGCTGTAGGTTTTCATGCAGGGTGTCCAGAGAACAACAGTTATAATAAAACCATAAAAATTACGTTAAACACTTCTTTAACTTTTTATTATTCATTTATACACAAAATCCATACGTCTAACCGTATTACTAACAAAATCATCTATTACATGATCAAAAAACTCTGGTTTTGATTGTTATAAGTGTAATGTTTCTTTTTCTATTGTTATTAGTGAAAAATTGCTTAATCTATCCTGGCTCATTGTATTTCGTGCATAATATTTCATTCTTTTTAATTCTGAAGAGATCTCTCCGCCGAAGCAGTTGAAAATGCAATTGTAGAAATTAAATATGCCGATTTATTCACTTCGCTTAGGGCATCCGTCAAATCATTATATGCTGAATAAGTTTTGATAAATTCATTTCGTGGTATGACTCACTACGATAAAGAACGCACAGTTCATTGGTTAACTTTACAAAATCGAAATGTTTTTTTAAAACGAATTAAAGCATTCATCCGGAAAAAAAGCTTTGACATTTTTTTAAAAAAACTAAAGTTCAATAGTTCAAAAAATTTGAGCGAATTTAATTTTTTAAAACGGACTTCTAACTGACAATAAATAGAGTCCATTATTTCATAACATAAGTTCTTAAAATGTTGGTCTACACTTGAGTTTTCTAAATTTACACGACGTTTTTTTTAAATTTGGGGGACCCACTACAGAAACAGTCTCTTCATCAACTGTAACAGAAGGTCGCATATTTTGAATTGCATCTTTTACTTCCTATATTTTTTGACTAGAATATTCTATACCCAAGTTAGTTTTTTGTAAAATATCAAATAGAACATCGGTATAACTAAACACTTTGACAAAAACATTTAGGAGAAAATTACCGTTGAATTCAGCAAAAAACATGTGATAACTCTTAGCAATATTAATTGTATGATTATCCCAGCCTTCTCGATACTCAATAATATTTTCAAATAAATCAGATAGGCCTTGCCTTTCGCTTTTTATGGTATTTACCAAACGAGATGTGAATAAGTGCAACCGGTTGTCGTTAATTTTGGAAATTTTCTTTTAATAATTTCATTTAAAACGCGATTTATTTTTGTGGGCACCGAAAAAAATTAGGCTATGCCAGAAATTGTTGCAAAAACTAATTTATAATCTTTTATAAGCAATACAGATTGCGATATAACTAATTTAAGTACATGTGTGCAACAATGCACAAACAACTTCTCACACCCCTAACTCAAAATCGTTTCTTGCACAACATTACACAAAGTTTCCGCTGAACGATCACCACTAACATCTTTAAAAGACAAAAACCTTGCCATTGGTGTCTTACAATGATTATAACATATCGTAGCGCAACTGATAATTGCGATTTGTGAGATATGTCAGATATGTTTCATCCAGCATAATAACAACGAATGTGGCGTTTCTTAAACCTCATTTCTAATTTCTAAAATTACAATAGTTTTTATCGATGTAATAATATTTTGTATTCTATTAGGGGTTCCAAAAATACAGCTGGAGTTTTTAGATGGGTTGCTAATAGACCACCATATTTACTAATTAAAGTTATTAATTCTTTATAATTTCTTGCATGGATGTTTGTAGTGGTTCGGAATCCACTTTAAGCAGTAGGTCCCGGTCTAATTAGCCATCGTGTGCAAAAATTGACCGTTGAGCGACAAACAAACCAAACCTATATAATTCCCTGGATTAAGAGAATTTATATTCTCATTGTGTCCACGAAATACATCTTCTTGTCTTGATAAGTAACAAATTACATCTATTAATCTCTTGAGAATATTTTTATTTCTTGTTACTTTTTCATTGTGTTGAACAATCGCGATGAAGCCTTTTGTTGAAATAACATTAAATATATCCTGACCGTACCAAATGTTTTTAATAGTATTACGACATTTATGTGAGATTGTATTTTTTCATGTTTCTTTGCAGCTTCGTGGAGATGATTTAAATCATTGTAGCCTTGTTTTGTTCAAATATTCTTATCCTTTTCAATTACAGCAAAAAGTAAACATGGCCAACAGTACAACTTTTTAAACTCACTACAACTGGTTAACCATTGAAAATTTTCCTACATTGATTTTTTAAAATGTCGTACACACTGCTGTCCTTTAATCTTAACGTTTTGCGATAGAAGAATATCCGCCATCGGTCTACCTAATTTAATTATTTCATTTTTTGTAGTAACGTCTCGTCTTGAAAATGGATTTTCTAATAAATCTTTAACTATTGAGACACCTGAGTTCTCCATTCTTAAATAGGTTGTTTATTATGAATATAAATTTAAAGAATACAATAAAAATATTTACCTACGAGTAACTAACTATAAAAACAGCTAAGCTTATGATAATGCTACTAACAGTGAAGCAAAAATCATGTCTTGTGTTGTATGGTGTCATTTTGGCGGCGAAAAAGCAACGCTCCGGGCTTCCATGATAAACTTATATTTTCAGCAAACGCGTAGAAACACTCGGCACCCATCGCTGCGATGCCTCATTAGGATGCTCTTTGGTGCCGACAAACTGAACGTCAATTCCATGTGCAGAGGATTCCACTTCACGCTGGCACAATAGAACGAACTGTTTCTTGTTCGGTCAGTGGATTTTAAATTGTATTTATTAAATTAATAAATATAATTTAACTCACTGATTAATCCACATCCACAATTAATAATATTAATTGCTTTTAACATTTGGAAATCATATATTCTGTGAAAAACATCTTGACAAATTTTAAAAATAAAACCAGGGAAATGGTGTTACAGATACTGACATAACTTATATAATGCCTGTAAGACACAATGAATGGTAAAATTTGGGCTGTTCTGTTAAAATTCGTTTCTTTTTTGTCTAACAAAACAAATTCATTTTTCAGCAAATTATTTCTATAAATTTACTACATCACCGAAATTACTTTATCACACTCTAAAATATTTCCCTCTATATTAATGAAATACTTCTTTTATATTTCCATGAAAACAAAATCTTACAATATCTAAATTTAAACATTAACCTTCTGCGAAATCGTGTGGCCAGTTAATTAGTTAAAAAAACCAAAAGCGCTTCACCACGTAAGTTCCCGCTCTAATACAACCTTAATAAACCGTACCTTCGGATGATTCTGAATGCCAAGTGCTAGAAAAATAGCTGCACTTACCTCAGTACTATAGTATGTGTGCTGTGCTTCTCCAGTAGCCCTTACATATAAAGCGTGATTTTCTATTAATGCGCAGTGCGTTCATATCAAAACTTCCTATCTTCGTTTGCTTTTGCGGTACTAGGTGCTGCGCTACGTGGTGCAGCACCTAGTACCGCACGCACTGCGGGAATACAAGCAAGCAAATCTCTCTCTCTCTCAACATAATATTTGAATATATTATAAATAATATTTATATTATATACCACATAAAGACAGGTAGGCATAGGTGCAGAAAATTATTGCCTCTCATAATTTTGCCAGGGTGTGCACTGCACACCCTGTCCTTGTAGACCACACGCCACTGAAATAGATGGTGAATTGGATTCTGAAAAACTAAAAACAACTATACTAAAGGAAAGAATCGAATCCCTCAAGTATTGAAGAACGCACAGAAGGACTTCTCAGCCAGTCAGGATTTTTTTAGTTTTTCAATGCACTAAAAATGCTAATGTTTCTTAAATATTGTAGAATAAAAGAATTTTGTAATAAAAATAGGCACGTAATAGATATATTCTTACTGATTTTTATTTTATTAAATTTTTTTAAATCATCATCAAAGTTGAAAATTAATGTTTCATGCATTTTTTTTTGTTCAAATTTCAATAAAAATGTTTCATAATTTAATTTTTATTTTGTATGGTTTTTTTATACATATTATATAAATGATTACGCATGTTTAAATATAATTCAAGAAAAAATAGGAAAATTTTGTTCAAAAACATTGTAAAGGATAAAGCAATTAAGATTTCAAAGTCACTTATATTTTTTAAAATAATTAATTTTTCTTGAAAGTGAATAAAATTTTTTTTGTATATTTATATGCCTAAAGAAGATACATTTAGAAGTTTAACAGGAAAGAAAAGTTACAATTCTTTAAGATTAATATTAAAACAAATTATGAAGTGTACTGTATCTTCTTAAAAAATATCACTGCAGTAGAATATTTTGTGTTCCGCATCTGATCTTTTCACAGCCATGTGAATTTGTTTTGTTCATTTAAATTTCGATGTGAAGACATGATAGGTTGCGGGCAATCTTCAGTATTTTTCTTTGGAATATGGTTTCCGTTTTGGCCACTGTTAAAATTTTTTTCAAAAACATTGATTACTTCTTTGAGTTCTACGATTACAATATTTGTGATTTGTTCTCCAGGTAAAAGAGACAGTGACATCCTTCTTTATTATCTTAATGTCAAGCGTGACTTCGTAATTACTTTGGTGTATTCCTTCGTAGAATAAAGTGTTTTCGACAAATTGAACAAAGGGCCAACCATATAATCATTTCTTTGTGTCTTCATCGTTCATCCATGTAATCAACATATTCTGCATGCCTGATAGGCTTTTTGAACTGAGATTTGCGTTTAACTATAACGAGGCCTTCCATGAACTATTTAACACACTTTCAGTTTATATATGACTTGATTACAGTCATTATAAATGCAATATAGCTGGAGTATCAAATGTTGAAAATATATTTGTAGAAAATGATTCGCTGCATCAGCTGTCTTAGTTTGAACGCAAAAATCGTTATTAAACAAACTTTGTGAAAGGATTTTGATGTTCTGTTAAGAATTTATATTCACCGTCGTTCTGTGACTGCGGATGTATCAAATTAATTTGACATTTTGAGTTTATTTTAGAAATAACCATGGGTTTCACAATAATGCCTTTATTAAATCTAATATGTTTCAGTTGACATTTCTAACATAAATTTAAATGTTGCAACATTTGTAATTTTTTTCTTTACTTAGCTCGCATATCTTTAAACATGAATTTCTTTCATGACCTATTACGGGTCGATTTTCAAATAATATTCTGAACAATTTTCATTGGTAATCTATAAAATAGATTTTATACTCCAAGTTTTATTAGTACTATAAGTTTCTGTAAATCTTTCATTTTTAAAATATCCAAACTTAATTTCACCTGATTTTCCAAGAGTTTTGCATTTAGTTTTAGCAGGAAGTACTTCAGAAAGCATTTAAGAATACTTTTCTTAAAAAATAAATTTATTCAAAATTAATTATTAAATAATTTTCAAAAAATTATGATTGAAAAAATAAAAAAGATTAATATTCACTGCAGTATTTTTTCATTATAAATTAAAATATTGGAGGAAAAATAAAATTCAGGAAAATGTTGAACGCACCATCATTATTGGCAAATAATTATGTTCCAGTGTATTGTAAATAAATGCCACGTTACTTTAGTTGCAACTGAGCAAAAGATTTAGCAGTTTATTCGGCTTTTTTTCAATCTCCCTCAGAATATTTAGAATCATTGAATATTTAGAGTCCTTGAATATTTGAGTGAATATTTTTACCTCAGAATATTAAGGTGATTGTAGATATACACCTATGATATTTCGAATATACGAGAATATTATAATATTCGGTCTTTCACAGGGATTATTTGGTATACGTTGACATTTACCTGTGAATATTGATATTTTCCAATTTTGATTCTCAATTCTCAGTAACCTATACACAGCGTCTCACAAAAGTGATGGGACACTTGTGCTTTACAAGAGGAAACTGTAATATAATAATTAAAAATACACGGACAAAATTTGTGGGTGTTTCATATTTAAAGTTAGTAACAATTATTGCATGACATACATTTTGTCAAAATATTGCTTAAAACGGAGCGAAGAAAAAAAAAAAAAAAAAAAAAAAAAAGCTCACATGATAGGACACTTACTTTTCCATCAAATATTTTTCCAAAATTTTTTCTTTTTAAAAGGTTTTAATAGTTTTTAAACATGATTTACTCTTCTTGGTATGGATTTGACTAATTTTTTTGTGATTTCTGGAGTGATTTTACCCCACTCTTCTTGAAGCACTCATTTTAATTGCTGTTTTGTGGTGTGTTTGCGAATTCTTGATTCCAATTCTTGCCAAATATTCTCTACGGGATTTAAGTCTGGAGATTGTGGTGGTGTTTTTATTGTTTCAGCACAGTTTTACAACAGCCAGAGTCTAGCGTTCAAAGCAGTGTATTTGGTATCATTGTCCTGGTAGAATTTAAAATCGTTATGAAGCTTCAATTTTCATGATGAAGATTTCAAATTTTGCTGTAGAATGTCAATATACTTGTACTGATCCATTTCACTGTCAATAAAAACAAAATTACCAACTCCAGCGGGCGACATGCACCCTCATATCATAACTCCTCCTCCACCATGTTTTACTATTGGCACCAATTTCTATTTACGAAATTCATCCCTCAGTTTTCTCCACACCAACCGTCAGAACTACCGTCTTCTACCGTCAGAACCAAATATATTTATTTTACTCTCATCAGCAAATATAACTTTATTCCAGTAATCAGAATTTTTATTTATGTTGGATTTTGAGAAAGATTAAATACGAAATTTCACAATATCAAATTATGCAATAAATATAAATAATTATTAACTTCATTAAAATAGACTATTTCTTAAGAAAATGAGCAAGAAAATCAAAATAAACCCTTCCATCTCTTTCCAAAACAGAAGTGAAAACCACTTTAACTATTTATGCAAAAGTCGACAGAAATATACAAACAAATAAGCGAAATATCTGAGAAAACTTATCTCAAAAAGTCATATTCCATGGAATAAATCAATAGGAAGGCAGCTCGACAAATTTCTCAAAAATAATTTATATCAGAAGAATATGCGAGAAAAATTAACTATTTTGGTTCAATTCAATGGAGTATTAAAATTTAAAAGGATAAGTAAGGATATTAAATTTAAGAAAAAAATTGCATCTAATAACTTAAAAAAATAAAAAAAGTATATATATATATATATATATATATATATATTATATATATATATATATATATATATATATATATACATACACACACAGTAAAATTATCTTTTGTAATGTGAACAATTAATCTTGAGCTAAACTATTCATCATTAAAGGGAAACTGAATGTATTATGGGGTCCTTCCACTGTTAAAAAAATCTTTCATGCATATAATTAAAAAAAATTGCATCTAAAAATGTAAAAAAATAAAAAAAAAAGTATATATAGAGTAAAATTATCTTTTGTAATGTGAACAATTTATCTTGAGCTAAGCTATTCATTATTAAAGGCAAATTGAATGTATTATGGGATCCTTCCACTGTTAAAAAAATCTTTCATGTATATGATTAAAAAATTATATCTAAATTAAAATTAAATAATTATTTAATTAAATAATTATTAAACAAAAATATTAAATTAAATAAATTTAATATTAAAATACTAGTTTAATAAATTTAGATTAATGTCATAATGTGTTTCTATGTGTATGTTCTTTACGCATATGAAGATTATTTTAATGCAAAAATACACATAAGTTTATAAAAATATTAAATAAACTTAATAAAGAAGTTCAATAATTATTCACCAACTTAATATGTCCAGAGGGTTAACATTTTCATAATAAAAAGAAATATAAAATAAATTTCGAAAAATAATCATGGATTGATTTTTAATAAGGTAGATTGGATCATTTTGATCTTTATGTAACATTAAATAACCAAAAAGCAAATAGAATTTCTTGAAAAAGTCTATTGCATTTGTAAGCTGTTGATTCCTAAAAGCAAAAAATTCCTATTTTAAAGTGGCACCTTTAGAAATCTTGGTCCTTGTGGATTCTTGTAAGATTTTAATGTTAAAGGCATAATTTTGCATAGGCATTTAATAAGCTTTTTATAATGCCCAGAAATGTTAAAGATTATTCAAAATTAATTTATGACTTTCTTCGCGATATTATCAAGTCAATGCCCAGTATTCTATAGGATACAATTTGTTTAATATAGCGTACCAAGAAGGATTCCTTAGGTTGCGATGAAAGGTGTTCCATCGGTTGATTAGGTTTGTTTAACTGTATGCGATCAATGTTTGTACAAGAAGGTTAATTGAATGAGGGCCTAGAGTATAAAATTGGTAAATGTGATGAACATACATAGAAAAAAAAATTGAAATTTCAGAACAATTACATGATTTATTTCAGTTCTTCACCATCACTTAAGGTAAAATTTCGAAATAAATGTAGTGTTGCTAATTATAAGGAGAAAGTCAAAAAGACATTGGTTCTCTTTTGACTTGGTGGGAAAATGTTAAAATGCTTTATATATAATATTCCCATATAATGCAAATGATGCCTTCAATGGATACATTTATTTCAGAATTGATATAATATTCAAAGTTTTAACAGGGGCTATAAAACACTCTAGAAAAAACTAAATCATTTTCAAAACATTTTTTTTTGTTTTCATAACGAAGTATTGCCTTTTTAAAAATGATTGACTGGTTGATATTTAATAAAATATATTTACAGAAATTGTAAAAAACACAGTTAACGAAAAATCTTTGAAGAACACATACGTTTATGAAAGAGAATAATATATCAAAAAATATTCAAAGTCGTTCAATAAACTAAATCCTGGATTTTATTTTATAATAATTATTAACTCATTTTTTCCCTTTAATCAAGGATAATGGATGAACTAATAAGAAAAGTCTTAGAAAATATCAATTATAATTAATTCGAGTAATTGTGGCTCATTTATTTTTCGAAAGAATTTTGAAATATTACAGCAAATGTTCAAAACTATTGAAAAAAATTCAGAAACTTCTTTTAAAGTTTCTTAAGTAAGCATTTATATACTTAAGAAACTTTCACTTAAAGTATGCATTTATTTGTTTCAAGCATTAACTTGTTTAGAGTTTTACAAAGCTTAAAATATAATTTAATCAAAGAATAAAACCCTTCGGTGAACTTACACTTCATTTAATAAAGCATTCAAATTTATTTGCTAGAAAAAAATTTGCAGTGGTTTAAACTTATACATTCTACATTTTATAATCCAGATATCCTGAATAATTGCAATGTATCTAATTTCAAAAAAAATATTTCAATCAATGCTTTCATTCAATTGTTGTATAAAATTTTTACTTGAATATATATGAAAAAAATAAAGAATCAATTCGATCAGAAATTTAAATATCTGTACATACATAGATATGAAAGTATTTTTAATCAAGTGTAGAAATAATTTCATAAAGTATAATATACATATTCATAAAGTATTATATATATTGTTTTAGATAATTGTGTGTGTGTTGAATTCTAATGATTCATAATTTAGAAGCAGTCTGCCACAGAGTGTTAAGGCAGTGAATGCAAGACATAAATACATTCCAAATAACATTGATTTAATGAAATGATAGAACGAAAAGTGTCCATCTTAACATAGGTGCCACCCTTACCTTGGTTATCAGACATTTGTGTGCTGTTTCTTACTGCAGGGGGTTTATATAGGGGATGCTATGGATTTGTTAAATGCATAAGAAAAGTCTTAGGGATTCACTGACAGATGCGTTTTGGGATTTCAGTTTAGGGATAAAATAAGGGAACACATACGTAAATTTAGAATGCATTAAATAGGTTTCATAATCTAAGAGAATTATCATTCTATTAATTTAACTTATCTTAAATTTAATATTACGTATCCCGCTCCCAAAAAATGAGTGGGAAATATCATGGAGAGATGGATATTTTTAACGAAATGCAAGAAGATAAAAATTTAGAAATATACAAAAATGCAATATTAGTAATCACAAATATTTGAAAATGACAACTAACAAATAAATGATTAAAATTGACAATGTAATGAAAGCAAACATCTAGAATGAAAAACCAATTTATTTAACTTTCATTCTTCATAATTTTTCTGTATAGAACAAATTAAAATATATATAATACCAAAAGTATATATATAATTCAAATAAGAGGTTATATTTTTATGGCAATAATTATGCAATTAATTGAAAACAATTATTAAATTATTTTATAAAGGAAAATTTAAATTTTAAATAACTAATCACTTACATCTTCAGGTTTATTGAACTCTCAATTAACATTCTTCATTATACACATGCATATAAGAAAATAAAAGTAATGTTCAAGACTTAAAAGCAAACTCTACGTAGCAGGCAAGTGTAACATTAATCGTGACTTAAGAGCTCTAAATAATATACAAAAAGAGCACAGTCATTATTATATAAATAATTTTTTACTCATTATAACAAATTTTGCAAAACATTCCTCATCACAAAGAAAGAAGAAAATAATTGCGACCCAATCTCTACAAATGATCCATTTACAAAGTAATGGATGATTACGGGTGGTTTAATTAATAGAATTGTCAATTGACAAACACTGAATACCGGCATAAAATAAAGTTTGTTAAAATTACAATAATCTAATATAGGGATTCTTAAAACTACAATGTAATAGTAAAGTTTTCAATCCGGTAACTAATCACCAACTGAGTTAGCTAAAACATTGAATAAGAAAAAAAAAATTGATTAATAACTCAATATAAATATCACTGTAATTTAAAGTAATACTCATTATACATTATCACAAAATTATCTCTCTCTAGTACTGCATTTATACAAATTATTTTCTTCTTATGATAAATGTTCTCATAATTCAAATATTAATAGCACACTACTGGCCATTAAAATTGCCATACCAAGAAGGCAACATGCTACAGACGTGAATATATACGAAAGGAAGAAGGTGCTGTGATATGCAAATGATTAGCTTTTCAGTGCATTCAGACAAAGCAGGCGCCAGTAGCAACACCTACATTGTGTTTAAATGAGGAAATTGTTCAGCCGGTTCCTCATACACAAATTGCATTTGAACGTTGTTGCCTGGTGAAAAGTTGTTGTGATGCCTCGTGTAAGAAGGAGAAATGCGTACCAGCACGTTTCTGACTTTGATAAAGGTCGAATTGTAGCGTACGGGGATTGCGGTTTATCTTATCGCAGTATTGCTGCTCGCGTCGGTCGAGATCCAATAACTGTTAGCAGAATATGGAATCGATGGGTTCAGGACGGTAATACGGAACGCCATGCGGAATCTCAACGGCCACCTATCACTAGCAGCCGAGAAGACAGGCATATTATCCGCAGGGCCGTAATGGATCGTGCAACCACGTCACGAGCCGTGAGTCAAGAAACAGGGTCGTTTGGAAGACAACAAGTGTCTTCACGAACAGTTCGACGACGTTTGCAGCAGCATGGACTCTCAGCTCGGAGATCATGGCTGCTGCTTCCCTTGACGCTGCGTCATAGACAAGAGCGCCTTCAATGGTGTGATCAATGACGAACCTGGGGGCACGAATGGCGAGACGTCATCTTTTCAGATGAATCCAGGTTCTGTGTACAGCATTATGATGGTCGCATCCGTGTTTGGCGGCATCGTGGTGAAAGCACACTGGCAGCGTGCATTCGTCATCGTCATACTGGCCCATCACCTGGCTTGATGGTATGTGGTGCCATTGGATACACGTCTCTGTCACCTCTTGTTCGCATTGATGGTGCTTTGATTAGTGCACGTTACATTTCTGGTGTGTTACGACCCGTGGCTCTACCCTTTATTCGAGCCCTGCGAAACCCTACGTTTCAGCAGGATAATGACCGACCGCATGTTGTCGGTATTGTACGGATCTTCCTTGATACGGAACATGTTCGGCTGTTGCCCTGGCCAGCACATTCTCCATATCTTTCACCAATATAAAACGTCTGGTCAATGGTTGCCGAGCGAATGGCTCGTCACCAAACGCCAGTCACTACGGTTGATGAACTGTGGCATCGTGTTGAAGCTGCATGGGCATCTGTACCTGTACATGCAATCCAATCTCTGTTTGACTCAAAGCCCAGGCGTATAACTGCTGTTATTACTGCCAGAGGAGGTTGTTCTGGGTACTGATTTCTCAGGATCTATCCAGCCAATTTTTTTGAAAATTTAAACACTTGTTATTTCTAGTATAATATATTTGTCCAATAAATATAATTTTGTTATCTGCATTTCTTCCGTGTGTAACAATTTTAATGGCCAGTAGTGTAGTTCGTAACTCAGAGTAATATATATGCAATTTAAATTATTCAAATAGGAAACAAAATTTACAACCAACATACACGCAAAATATAAGGCTTAAAATTTATATAGAACTGAAACTATATCATCATATTAATAATTCTGTTATAGTGAAATCATACAATACTCATATTCATAAAAAATAAAAATTGGAAAAGTATTTAAAATAATTGGGAAATTCAATGTCACATTTGGAAAAACGAATTACTATCGATATACAATATCATAGTTTGTAAATAATTATATTATGAACATAGTATATATATATATAAAAAATATTTTTTTTAATTATTATATATTCCTTAATTTTATTCACTGGAATCTTTGTAGACCTGGTTTTCAACATGAAATTACTTGATGGAGTAAAATATGTTAATTTAAATGAATGTACTATTTTAGAGTTTTCTCTTTTTTTGCTCATTCGTTTTATCAATCTCAAAACTAACATCAGAATGTTTCTTTAAAATTTTACAAGGACCAGAATAAGGGGAAGTTTACGGGTATTCGTGTATTGAAACTCTTCATATAATACTAAATCTCCACGTTTGAATTTCACAGGTTTGAATCTTAAATCATATCTAATTTTACTCTTTTCATGACATTCTTTTGTTCTTTTCTGTGCTAAATTTCTAGTTTCTTCAACTGATTGTTATGAATTTTGATCTTCAATTACACTATTAGACAATTTGCCAAACATTAAATAAGCAGGAGCTAATAATTGAATGGGGTGTATTGTCATATGCATCAGTTACTTAGGGTAACAATTTTGTCTAAGGTATTGTACCAGTATAGGAGCTTAATTTACATTTTAATTTAAAAACAAGGGTTTGATTTGCTCTTTCCACTTTTGCGTTTGCTTGAGCAAACCATCATGTTATAAGATACTATGTTCATACTTTTAAACATAAGTATTTCAAATGAAAGTTGCAAGTCATTATACGCCATCCGCCCTGTCTAGTGGTCAGAGTGCCTGACTGCGGATAGGGAGGACCTAGGTTCGTATCCCGGTTCGGGCATGGATGTACTTTCTCTCTATTTATCCTGTCTTTGTCCTTTCTGTGTATGAATGAGGTGTGAATGGTTGCTTACCCTATAAACGGCTCCCTATGGCATGTGTGTACTGAAGAAGTCGGACTCCACACCAAATATGGTTCAGTAGGAAAAGTGGAGCAGCGTACCAGATATTGTCAGCTTAGCTGATACAAAACAAAAAAAAGTCATTATACAAGTCTTTCTCTGTGTAAATGACCTTAAAGTATTTACAATAAAACTTTAAAATTGAGTAAACTCATTTGTTGTAAGAGTAGGAGGAGACTAGAATATTTTTTATTATCAAAGATGCAATTAAAAAATCTTCATTTCGATTATATCATATATGACACTAATGTATGTATGTATGTATGTATGTATATATATATATATATATATATATATATATATATATATATATATATATATATATTTATACAGGATAGTTCTAAATTGTTTTTACATATTAAGAGGGGTGATAGTACCCATCCAGACAAGCAATAATTACACAGGAACACAGGGTCGCATTCCACTCTGAGAGGCAGAAAAGAGGAATTCCCACCTGAAATTACAGCAGTGTTTGGGTAAGCGAATGAATTATGCGCCAAATGTTTCACAATCATATTTGTTGTTTAAAATCAAGCAAATGCACATTTGACAGTGGCGAAAGAACGACAGACTCTCAGAGAAACCTGGTGTCGCGTTAATATTGTCTGCAGAAACAATGATTCTAAATACAAGATCTTCAGCTGAGTCCACGGGGGTCTCGTACATTTAATGAATAATAACAAAATTGTTCAGTTTTTTATGAATCTGTATAGCTTTTCTTCTGAATAGTAAAATTAAATATAATATTTCTTCTCAAAATCTCGGAGTAGAGTTATTTTTCCTTCATTGCTTGACTAAGTCAACAACGGATATTTCCGGTGTCAAGTTTGAGAAGCATTTGAGCCAGCCCTTCTCTTTCCTCACCCCTGAGATTTACAGACATACAGTTCCAGGAAGGAATACCCTGAGGCGAGATTGGGGGCAGTTGAGAGACGGCAAAGAGTCTTCAAGGCAAACTGACCACATGTGCGGAGAAAAACTGCGTCGGAACATGCTGAAGGAAATTAGGATGCGGAGGGTGGGGTATAGTGTCTCCGTTATCCCTGCTGCGGTTAAGAGGTCTCCGACTCATTCCCCACTTAAAATTGACTCCCCCTTGAGTTAGGAAAATTTTTTGTAAACAGGTGCTTTAGCGTGGCTTATGAGTTTAAATTCACAAATCAGTTCTTTCAGTCTCTGTAAGAGGGACTGTCTCCAAACAACTGCGCTAGATGGCGCAGAAGCTTGTTTCTATATTTATTTTGAGAGAAGAGTCCAGAAGAAAAACCTAGTGGGTTGAGGTCCGGTAAGCGAGGAGGCCAAACCACAGGTCCACTAAGTCCAATTCATTGTGTAGGATATGGGGCATTCAAAAAGTTACGGACCATGATGGAAAAATGTGTTGGGTCTTCACTGTATATGAGGTGCATATTAGCCAATTCTTCGTACTTGCACACTTCGTACTTTATCATAGCATTCACGAAAATTTAGGATGATGTTATCCAGATTATACTTGTTGTTGTTGTTACTAATGACTCTCGGACAAGCCAAGCTCGCTATGCCTTAGCTATGCGAATTTAAGTCAATTAGGAGCGTCTTTCGTTTAATAAGATCACCATGAAATTGAAAGTACGACTTTTCTCTTCAAATACTCCGATAGATGGCAGCACCAGATGATCTACTCCGTCAATTTTGGCATTGATCTGAATGGGGAGTAAATTTCTCCAGACTATTGCACCAATGGTAACTGTTCAACGACCGACCATAGGACTTTCGATTCCACAGATATAATGTGCACGCATATCGCATGTACTCGGTGGGTCTTTGGCGGCATTGGGAATTGAACCCCACACTTCCGGATGGAAGGCCGATACCCAAACCACTAGGTTACCAAGGCCCAGATTATAGTTAAAGTGAAATTTTGATTGCTGAGGTACCTGGTTCTAGTGAACCTCAACCCTTTTTGGCTATCTGAAAATGAAACTAGGAAGCTATATCGTGATCGGATTGGAATAACATGTAGAAGTTTTAAGTTGGCGGGGCTTAATTTATGTTATAACACATAAGCAAAATTTACAAAACATTTGTGGTATTATCGTTGTGTTTTCAAATAAATAAGCAAATAAATAATTAAATAAATTAAAATAAAAAGTATTTACGAAAATCTCTCATAAAATATTTAAATTTTTTTTACATTTATGAGAAAGTTGATAAAAAGCTAGTAATATTCCCTTATGATAAATGCTTATAATATGTCAGTCTACACTTTGTGTCTGGAAAATTTACCCTATACAAATATTACTGAAACAAATATATTTTATTGAGTCGAAAGACAATCGCAACTTATATATAAAATAAATATTAATTTGAACGAATTAATTTAATTAAAATAGTTATCTGCTATTTTAATTATCTGTTAGAAATATTAATAGTTAATCTGCTATGCAGATTTTGCAATCGTTTATTTATTGAAAACAGAGAGGAAAATCAGATCTAAATGAAAGTTATTGTTGTGAAAGTAAAGCGAAATTACCACTTCATGTGTGACATTTTGCTTTAGAGAATTAAATTATAATTTATCTAGTAAGTGCGAAGGTAAATAGCAAAATCATGTACTACATTTGAGAAATGAAATAATTTTTAAAATCGATTGGAAACAAATACTACAACATCAAGTGAGGTAAGAACTAAATAACTAATTGAGTTGCAAGAAACTGGCTTAATTGAAAGAAGATTACTGAATGTAGGTTAATTCAATCCAAATAAATTTGCAGGAAAATTGTCTTTTAAAATGGCATTGGACTTAGGCTTCTAAATAACCTAATTGAAAATTGTTCAACACATCTATTACCGAAAATTTTTACTTTAATAAACATTGTTTGTGTTCATAAATTTTACATATTACTAGATCTTAATAATGCATAGTGGCAGATTGCTTCTTCACCACAGTTACAAAATTTCCCCACTTTTGTGACGTCGTTAGGTACATTCGCTAAGTTTGGTCTCAAAACAGAACCTAGCTTTTTTTAAGCTCTTGCTGACCAATCTATTGATGAGTTACGTATGGAAGGCATCACTGGAGCCTATGCTTATCAGGATGATTTTATTATTTATTGGATCTGATAATTTTGAAGGGATGAAGCAGAGCTTACAACAGAGTTATCCGAAATTGAGAAGTTCAGTTTTACTCGAAATCCATGTAAGTGTAAAATTTTCACTGATTATCTACGATTTCATATCACTTAAAATAAAATCTTTCCCATATCGAGTGATGTTACAAAGATTACAAATTTTCTAGGACAGTCGGACAGGTTAAGAAATATCTTGGTTTGTATGGTTTCAGTAAACATTTAATAACTGTTAACAGGTGTATTAACTGTGATGTTACCGAGAAAAATACAAAATTTCATTGGACAACAGAGTATCAATTTGATTTTGAACAAATCCGAAAAATTTTCTTTCCTCATCCGTTTCTGGTTAAACCACAATGGGATGAAGAATTTAATCTAAACACTGATGATAGTGGTAACTCTATAGGAGCAGTGCTTCAGCAAGAAAAAGATGGCTCTTTGCATAGAGTCTTTTATTATAATAGGTCACTATCAATTGTCAAAATAAATTTTCCTTCTATTAAGTTAGAATTATATAAAACATATAAAAATCTGTTACTTCACTTAAGAATGATTTATATAATAATCACCCATTCACACTCTATATACTGATAGTAAATTTTTATTCAATTACAAGAAAATAACACCCCCTGAATATATCATAACTAGATAGTTGTTGGAGTTAAGATAGTTGTTAACTAGATTGTTGTTGGAGAACATTCTTTTACATGTAAACGTATTCCTGGCAAATTTAGTGTGTTAGGGGATTACCTTTCAAAAGTTGAAGACTCTCAAGATAAATGAGCTATTGATGCATCCTCAAAAGACTAATTTCCAACTTTTAAAAACCTTGATATTACAGTAGAGGAATTTGTATTGGCAAATACTTGTGTATAAGATGCACCTCTTGAAATATCAGATAAAACTTTGCTCCAATGACAAGTGAAAGTTTCTTCCATTGTTGAAATCTTCAATTTGTTTAAATCTCCTTCTTTGTTCAACTATAGTCAAGATATGAATTTTTTCATTGGTATGAGACTACTGGTTTTCTCATATTTGAATTTTCTAAACTGAGTAATCAAGAAGCTGTAATTGTTCAAAATCTCTTCAAGATAAAGCACTTCATATATGTCTTGTACCACATTTTGGAGTACAGAAGACTTATGAACCTCTGATTAATCCTTTTTTTGATCGAGAGCTTATGAAGATAGTAGAAATTTTGTTTTATCATGACAAACGTGAATAACTGCCAAACCAAGAAAAGCACATTTACAGCTCATAAGAATTTCTAGAAAGTCTGGAGACTTAGTTTTAATCAACATACTTGGATTTATTAAAAACTTTGGTTATGTTTTTACGGTAATTGATCATTTTTTAAAGGATCTTGTTTTAAACACTTGAATGATATAACAACCAACCAATACAACAACAAAACAAATATTGAATTACATATCTCATTATGGACGTGTTACTATCATGTTATCAGATTTGGATGCTTAATTTACATCAGAGGTATGATACACCAAAGAGAGAGATTCAACATTGTGATGCTGGAATCTGAAAAAGTCAGCTGAATTTACTCAAAAATGAAAGCAGACGACATCAGAAAATTAAAGTGTCATACGAAAATGCGTATTCAATATTCATGCATATTCTTTGGATTCTAGATTCAAAAAGAGAAAGTAAAGCTATAACGGTGTTTCAACTTGGTGTATTTTTTGGAAAATATTTTATCAAAACGAAAATTATGTAATAGTCTGAAGAATTTTCGCAAAGATTATATTTATTCAAAAAGTTTTACATATGAAATATGTCCTCGAAACTATGCCTTTTTTTTATTTAAGAGAAATTTCTGCCGACTTTAACTTATTTCGAAATTATATTGACTATGTTAGAATTAAAGCCAGATATATTTGCCATACATTCATTTCCGATTCAATTAGTTCAGTAACAGATAGAATCACATTTTGCTTATAAATAAGTGCTTAAAGCGTTAATTATTTGTATTTTTGATCATACTTGTATTAATTTTCAATTTAAAATGTCAAACAAAAATACAGATAACGAAAGGAAACACGCATATTTAGAAACATCTATAACTCAACTCGTTGGAAGCTATTTTAAACTAGGACGAGGATCACTCTGAAATTTTTGAGATACATCTAGGTTTTTAAAGTTATACTTTTTGTATCAGAAACATTAAAAAGATAGACATTAATAACTTAAAAATCAAGCAGAAATTTTACATTTTCCTAATCAACAGCTTTTGTTTTGGTCATATTGACCAATAAAAACTGCTCAGCATTTCCAAAACTATTCTTCCAGAAATCCCAACTGTGCAAGCTAACTTCCATAAAACCATCAAATTTTTCTTTCATGCTGTTACAGACTTATTCATCTAGATTACTATTGGTGTTCTTTGCTCTTCTATAGTTTTCGTACAGTACAGAAATAAATGATATATAAACCTTCACAACTTATTATTTTTAGACTTTTTGGTCATCCAGAAAAATAAAACTTTTTTTATTACTAAAACATAAAATAAACCGGATGGGACATAGGAATTTTGCCTAAAAACTGGAAAATCCAGCAAGCATTATTTAAATTAATATACAATTTGTAAAATTATGAATTATTATTAGTGAAATTATCAAAATTTTAATCAGAATTATAAAAGGCTGGAATAATCATTCAACTATATATACAAATTACCTGCATGGATAACTGATAATTCATGCCCCAGAAAATTTTAGGTGTGTTCAAAGTAGTCTCCTCCAGCATCAATTCACTTTTGTAGACGAATTTTCCACAGATAAATTGACTCAAGCCATTCATTTCTTGGAATAGAGGAAAAAAATGCATTTATAGCCACATCAAACTCTTCTTCTGAATGAAAATGATGTCCACTTAAGTTCTTTTTTAGAATAAACAATAACCAAAAGTCGCACACAGCCAGATCAAGTAAATACGGCGGATGTTCGATCACTTTAATTTGTTTTTGCTTAAGAAACATAATTGTTAATCCGGCTGTATGTGCAGATGCATTGTCATTGTGAAGCATTAGTCCCCTAATATTCAGTTCTTGTAGAATTTCTGGGAGACATTTAGTGGTATACCAGTTTGCTGTTACTGTCTTCTGTCCTTATAACTTGATGGCTTTGACCAATCCCGTACTTCTGAAGAAAAGGCAAACATCACTTTTTTCAGTGCGCTTTGTTTTTCACCACTGTCGGCGAGGGATCATCTTCAAAGACCCATACTTTGCTTTCTTGAAGTGTTGGAACGTCAAAAAACGGTATGTACGTCTCATCACCTGTTACAATTTCAGAAATGATGCGGTGGCCACCATTATTTAGCAATTTAAGAGTTTCTTTACTGATTCTGACATGCTCCTCTTTTTGGTGCTCAGTTAGATTATGGGGGGAACAGAAACGGCAAACTACTTTTTTCATATGTAATTCTTCATGAATAATTTTGTGTATGGCTGCGGATACAATGTTAAATTCCTTCTGTATCATTTGATAGGTACAGCGATTATCATCCATTAACATTTTTCGTATGGCAGACACATTATCCAGAATTACTGCCGACGGCGGCCTTCCTGTGTGTTCTTTATCCTGAAGAAAATTGCGACCTCTTCTAAATTCTCTAAACCATCTGAATACAGTAGCAGGAGCTGGAGATTCATAACCAAATGCTAATTGCAACCGTTGAACGTATTCTTCTTGATTTAATCCTGCTTTAATATCGTAGAGAATCATAGCGCGAAAATGTTCTCGCGTCAACTCCATTTTCTCTTCTGTTTAAAATTTATTCTACTCTAAACAAGTTGAAGTAAGTCAGTAAAAAATCGTCTTCTGTGTTAAAATACTTTGTATTTTAAAATTAAACCGTTATTTTTATTTTCTAAATTTTCCTCTGCGTGTATCTCAAAAATTTCAGAGTAACCCTCGTATATATTGTATGTTTGCATATCAAAACAGTGCCATTATTTTCATTTGCTATATCATAAGTCACTTAGTATGTCAAGAAATCTTAAATTTTTTAAATCACTATATCACAAAATATTTGCTTCGAAAAGAAATATCAATTTTTTTTACAAATTGCTTATAAATTTTTCAACGTTTTTTTTTATTTTTGATTCAAACATTATGACTTTTTTAATTCAGAAATAGGACAAAGTGTGTTAGGAGAGTAACTTTTTCACATTCTAATCAAAGTTTTATTTCATTCAATAATATTAAAAGCACGGTTTAGCATTATCTGTACAATACATATTCTTATATATTCAATGGTAGTGATAAATTATTAAAGATAATCGCAGGGTTATCTTTGAAAAATCCAAAGAAAAGCAAGTCTCCCGACTTATTGCTATGTGATTCTATCACTTTCTCAAAATTTAAAAGGAGCTTGTACGAGTATAGGCAGAGAGTTAAAAACGTCTTATATTAACTTGTCATATGAAAATCTATCGCATGCATTTTGATGAAGATTAGTTTCGATTACACAATTAATTTAAATACAGAATTATGTGTTAAACATTATTAATTCATGCATAAGATGACACATTATTCTAGCAACAGCAAATTTAAATTAATGATGAATGCTATCAGTTGGAAGAAAATTGAAAGTTGTTGATTTATGTATTGATAAGACAAATTAATTTTAGCTTTAAATTCTTATAGTATGTTCAAAATATTCAACAGAATAATATGCTATAAATGACAAATACAACTATAATAATGTATATCATATATATATATACAAATTTTTTTTACTAATATAAATTGTAAAATCTCAAACTTATTATCAAACGTCGAATTCAAGATATTAATATTTCTATATTGAAGCGTAATTAAAATTTGTAAAATTGGGAGGAATTTCTATTTTTTATCAGAGCTTCTATTTAATTTATATTGTTTCCCATATGGTAATTCAGAGTTTCCTGGTAAGTGATAAACTATGTATTTCAATATTGAAATTGTCACATTAATGACAAGACGAACTTATTAAAAAAAAAAAAAGAACTTGAAAATAAATGGTGTAAAATTTTAAGTATCATTGCTGTATATGCTATAATAGTTTGCAGATGCTCTGAATTTAGACATTGGAAATTATTTTGTACCTTAAAATACTTTAATACCAAAGTCAAAATTGGGTTGTGAGCATAAAAAAGTGGCCTAATTTTTGCTCTACCTTTTGTATATACTACTTGTAAAATATTTGATTGTTCTGTAAGTGTTTGATCAAATGAAAATTACTAACTGTTTTGAAATTGATAATGATTGAATGCGACTTCTAGAATTATAAATGCCTTTAGACATCAAAAACTCATATGCGAAAGATAAAAGACATATTTTGCTGTTCAAAGTAATCCAACTAATTTTGGAAATTTCAAACTATATAATTCTTTTTAGATTTCTTAAAAAAATTAAATTTTTATGCTAAAGTACACTACTGGCCATTAAAATTGTCACATCAAGAAGGCGACATGCTACAGACGTGAAATTTATACGAAAGGAAGAAGGTGCTGTGATATTCAAATGATTAGCTTCTCAGCGCATTCAGACAAAGCAAGCGCCAGTAGCGACACCTATATTGTGCTTAAATGAGGAAATTGTTCAGCAGGTTCCTCATACACAAATTGCATTTGAACGTTGTTGCCAGGTGAAAAATTGTTGTGATGCCTCTTGTAAGAAGGAGAAATGCGTACCAGCACGTTTCTGACTTTGATAAAGGTCGAATTGTAGCGTACCGGGATTGCGGTTTATCTTATCGCAGTACTGCTTCTCGCGTCGGTCGAGATCCAATGACTGTTAGCAGAATATGGAATCGATGGGTTCAGGACGTTAATACGGAACGCCATGCGGGATCTCAACGGCCACCTATCACTAGCAGCCGAGAAGACAGACATATTATTCGCATGGCCGTAATGGATCGTGGAACCACGTCACGAGCCGTGAGTCAAGAAACGAGGTCGTTTGGAAGATAACAAGTGTCTGCACGAACAATTCGACGACGTTTGCAGCAGCATGGACTCTCAGCTCGGAGACCATGGCTGCGGCTTCCCTTGACGCTGCGTCATAGACAAGAGCGCCTTCAATGGTGTGATCAACGACGAACCTGGGCGCTCGAATGGCGAGACGTCATCTTTTCAGATGAATCCAGGTTCTGTGTACAGCATCATGATGGACGCATCCGTGTTTGGCGGCATCGTGGTGAACGCACACTGGCAGCGTGCATTCGTCATCGTCATACTGGCCCATCACCTGGCTTGATGGTATGTGGTGCCATTGGATACACGTCTCTGTCACCTCTTGTTCGCATTGATGGTGCTTTGATTAGTGCACGTTACATTTCTGGTGTGTTACGACCCGTGGCTCTACCCTTTATTCGAGCCCTGCAAAACCCTACGTTTCAGCAAGATAATGCCCGACCACATGTTGCCGGTATCGTACGGACCTTCCTTGATACGGAACATGTTCGGCTGTTGCCCTGGCCAGCACGTTCTCCAGATCTTTCACCAATAGAAAACATCTGGTCAATGGTTGTTGAGCGACTGGCTCGTCACCAAACGCCAGTCACTACGGTTGATGAACTGTGGCATCGTGTTGAAGTTGCATGGGCATCTGTACCTGTACATGCAATCCAATCTCTGTTTGATTCAATGCCCAGGCGTATAACTGCTGTTATTACCGCCAGAGGTGGTTGTTCTGGGTACTGATTTCTCAGGATCTATCCAGCCAAATATTTTTTGAAAATTTAATCACTTGTTATTTCTAGTATAATATATTTGTCCAATAAATATCATTGTGTTATCTGCATTTCTTCCTGGTGTAGCAATTTTAATGGCCAGTAGTGTAAATTGTGAACTGGGATAATACGAGGATATATATATATAATTCATTATGTATTAATATAAATTAATAATATATATTAATATATATATTATATTAATTCTGTTCTGACTGCTAATAAAATAGTTATCAAGATTCGGTTAAATACATTCGTTTCCATAAATTAAGGTTAAAGCAAGTTCAGGCAAAGAAAGAGACATAAGCAAAACAAATGTGACTTATTTGTAAAGTCTATTTATTAAGCATAAGATAAAGAGCAAAAAAGATACTATATGTTTGACATCATGAATGAGAATTGCGATTTTTACTCCTTGGAGCATATTTCAAAAAAGAACCTTATTTACAAAAACAAATATAACATGATTGGTGTGTGTGTGTGATGATTAATACATAGTATACCCCCCAGACGAGGAATTACAGGCCGTACAACACTTAGGCATGCTGAGTAACAAATTATCGATCTGGTCTTGGGGAATATATTACATCACTCATCAACCAATGCTCTCTCCGAAGTTCCCGTAGACATGTGGGAGGGGGTTGATGGGCTACAATTCGTCGGCTAAGCATATCCCAAACATGCTCTATTGGATTCAAGTCCTATAAGTATACTGTTAGATCAATCCATACGGGTGATATCCTCCGATTGAAGGCATTAGTCTACAATGTTTGCACGGTAAGGACGGGAGTTGTCATCTATAAGCAGAAATTCTGCACCCATGGAGCCCCAAAACAAACGTACATATTATTCCAGAATGACATCCCTATATATGTGGCCTGTCTGAACATGCAGAATAGTTCTAGAACCCAGAATAATTCCTTTCCAACCAAGCAATCCTGCACCACCGTAACGGTGTCGTTCAATGGTGTTCTTCTCTTGGTAACAGGTACCTGGCCCTCTCCATATGACGAGAATCAGACCGAAAGCTAAACCTGTTGGAAAACATCACACAATACAGTGTTCACGATGCATACTCTCTACTTCAGGCTAACCACAGGTGACAGCGAGTTGCTGTAAGGGGAACACATCTGACAGGCATACGATCATATAGAACAATGTGTCCTAAGCACCTGTACACGAAACTATCGTATCGAAACTTGAAACTGTCGTATCGATAGCTGAAGAGAGCTGACGAGACAGATTTGATGTTGTGCTCCATTTGATTCTTTTGGCAGTAACTGCCAAATACCAGTCCTCATTCGGTGTTGCAACTCGGGGGCGACCTGTGCTGTAATGCCTACTCACATTTACCATTATCTTGGAACCGTTGCCAAAGCCTGGAGATGACAGTCTGGGCCATTCCAAGTTCCTCGGATACTTCCAACTGGGTACGTCCACATTCCAGACTGTCGATAATTCTACCACGTAAAACACCATCCAAATGCTTCCTTTGTGTCATAACTATGCAGTTATTACACTGAAAGGCTTTTAAAGCACTTGTGAACAATTTTACTTCTTTGCAACCATTCCTTATATACCCTTCTCTTACACCCTTGTCATTGTGACGTACTATCGGTGCCATCCGGTGGTTTCTTGTAATTTGCATATTATTTATCAAGATGTATGTGATAATTCTACATGTGAAATTTCTATATTAGATCTCAATTTCTGTGTGATTCTGAGTTATCCTTAATTTATGGGCATGAGTGTACTTTAAAGTATTTTATCGGAAATAACCATAACAGATGTGCTTAAATAATTCTAAGTACTTTTTATTTGATATAAACAATAAAACCTTTTAAAAGCTATTACACAAATAGAACGGACGAGAAATGTTTTCAAGCCAATGCTTGATTTGATGCTCGATATTTATTTAATGTACTGAAATATTAAGTCGGTCAGGGTTCAGAGTTAAAATGAATCCCAAAACACACAACAAATATCTATATCGAAAATGAGAGTAAAACTAACTGTTGCATTATATTCTAGAACAGTGACCATTTATTTACCAGATTTACCGAGCTTGATGTAATTAAATTTGTTATGTTACTGGAAATATTCTCCATATATGACCTTTATTTACTTTTCTATTGATAAAAGAGTCTATAGTGAAAGAAAAATAAGAACATTCTTTATAAATACATTTAGAAAAAATTTCAATATTTGTTTAAACATTGATGATGACATACTCTCATTATGTATACTCGTCATCTCAATACTCGTTCATGATTAAAGACTACTTTAAGATTTGATCTATAATAGCTTTCTAATTATTCGGTGCTTTATAAACAGAACCATTTAAACCTGAAAAATTCCTCATGCTTTATTCATAAATTCTGTCGAAACGAAAATATTTATTATGGAATGGAAGTATAATATACAAAACTCAATCAAATCACTCTTCAAGAACATTCTAGACGATAGACAATATTGACAATTAAACTTCTGCGGACTATATAAAAGTTTATTTTTTGAAGAGCAAGAACGCAAGAACTAAACCATATAAATAGAACAGTATTTTGAAGAATATGGAAATTTCAAAGAAAATGAAAAATCAGATGGTGTCTGATCAGTAAGAAACTATCATGGATTTCAGCTGTAATATTGCTTTTAGAGGATGATTACACTGAAATGCATCTGACAAGCATAAAAGTACATCACGCGATATAAGAGCTTCTAAGAAAGTAATTTATTCTCATGTTTTATTCAAACGTAATTTGAATAAGTTTCGAAAATCATTAATGAGAAAATATTTTTCTTAAGCTTTATATATATTTACTAATTATTTAAAGTCATATTGAAACTGAAAAATGGATTTTAGTGATGATTTGGATGATCCTAAGAACGTATCCAACAGAATTTTAAATGATTGTGCCGCATAGGTTGCCAAATATGTATTTGTGATTGCTTTTGGGATATCAATTCAGCATTATTTGTAATGAAATTATAATTATAAATCTATATCAGTGTTTAATAGAATTTTATTTGAAAATAATTATTTGAGAGAAAAATATAAGAATCTGACAAATTTTTTCACACAACAGGTTTTTCAAACGTGTTCAATGACAAAAACTGGTAATACAATACACATACACAAAAAACGTCAAACATTTTTAATGTGATATTTTACTTAAGAATTTCTACAGAACACCTGTGAACATAATTTCAATTTATTTAAATACTGTTAGAACAGAAGCTTTAAATTATTTTACTGATTCATTGATTCAATTAACTGAGTTAAAAATTTAATGACTTATATATGTGTATGTATAGTTAATTAAAGCTGCACAAAACACTGCCAATAAAAGTATTTGGTCCATTCTAAACATAGTTAAAACATTTTGGGAAAAGAGCATTTAAACCCATGACAAGGCTTAGAGACATTTTGTAGAATGTGATAGCTAATTGCCGAATTCAGAAATTTGTTCTTCTTTTATGATAAATTATAAATATTAATTTCCTGCATGTTAAGATTATATAAGCACTTTCTGTCTGGGAATACGCCTTTTTTCTCTCAATTCATGTAAATCAAGTATAACATGGAATATAACAATCATATAAAATTGCTTTTTCTACTAAAAAGATGTTTTTGATTTTTCTGATTTTAAGTATAAAACATAAAAAAAATCATCACTTCCATAAAAATATATTAGTTTTCATAGAAATCTAAATGTAATTTAACGTAAATTCTAATAAAATTTAGTAGAAGAATGAAACCGTTTATAAACCTTTAGTATTAAAACCTTTTCATCCCGGTGGTACAACTATTGTACCACGAAAATAAGTGTCTCAGAAGACGGCTGTGGTACAACAGTTGTACCATGGATTTTTCCCACTTTCAAGCACTTGACTTTTTCCGCTCAAATTTCTTCGGTCAGTTGAGGGAGAGTTAATTGCTGCTCTTTTGTGTGTGAAAGTCTTAAAGACTGGGGACTTGTCTGAGCGGAGAATTTTGGCGAAATATGGTTTTATTGGCTCCTCTTTTTGAAAGGAAAGCATATTTATCCTCACTTTAGCAAATTTTTTCATTATAATCAGTTACTTTTTTGTCTCTAGAAATAAAATAAAAATGAAAATACTTCCAATCATAAATTGAGATGCGGTAGATATTTAAGAAAGTTGCCTTATATTTGTGTTAGTCTTTCTTCTACATAGTTTTAATTTCTGTATAAAATAAAAATAATCATGGTTTTGGTTTTAGCCAAAACCATGCTTTTTAAGCTTTCAATACAGAAATTAAAAGCTTAAAAAGCACTGTAGATAAGAATTTATATTCCCAATATAAAGATAATGTTTTCTTGCTAATGTTCTGATAAGAATTTTATAAAAATATTTTTTGAGATTAATATGAGTATATTTTGAAATGTAGTATTTGAATGAAAAATTTTTAAGTTCTCAATCATTTGAAATGAACAGAATATTACTATTTATTGTATAACAAATGTAATTTTATTAAACAATCAATCTCTGAATGCTACATATAAAGTAGAAACTCAAGATTCATCTGGCTACATTCATTGTGCAAAACGTTTCAAATTTAGTAATAGAAACACGCAAAAAGAAAAAGTCCATTTTAAAGCTTTTTCTCCTTAAAAGTAAAAGATAAAAAAAGATATATTTTAATCCATCCAATATAGAAATTTGTTATAAATTAAAATACTTAAATCAAAAGAAACAGAAATCAATTACTGTATCCACACATATTAGTTTTAATCTTTTTCAAATGGAGCTTCAGTGATTTGCATGTACTAACTTATAAAAAAAAATATTTATTCGAAGTATCTTTATTTACATTTTTAATACCATGTACGCTGTTTTTAGGAATGTTTTTGAAGTATCCAGTTAGTTTATTGTTTATTATTTTTACTGTAACTAATTGCAAATTCATTAATTTAAAGAAGTCTGTAATTATTTTAAGCAATTATTTTAGAAAATTATTCAGAAATAAATTAATATACTCCATATCATAGTTTTTTCGAAAGACTAAATTTGTTTTACAAATGCATGCATATAATCGTAAAATTCTTATAACATTTCTTAATTTGGTATGTAAAACAACGAATGGAAAAAAATCGATTGCTTGTCGATAAGTATAGTATTTATGGTAAACACATTTACATTTTCATGAAAATTGCGGCAGACCTAGCGTGGTGTATCACCCTCAAAAGAAAAAAAATTCGTCACTGTGAAAACTTTAGAACTTAAATGGGGTGAAAATGTCCCTCTCCTTTCGATCAAGGAGGTAGGAAATGTTATCTTCTTGTGCCATCATAGGAGCAGTTTTTTGAAAAGGTGACACCGGGCTCAAAAGTTTAACCTTTTCGTCCCGGCGGTACAACTGTTGTATCACGAAAGTGCCTCAGAAGACGGTTGTGATACAGCAGTTGTACCATGGATTTTTTCCCTCTTTCAAGCACTTGATTTTTTCCCGCTCAAATTCCTTTGGGCAGTGGAGGGAGATTTAATTGCTGCTCTTTTGTGTGTGAAAGTCGTAAAAATTGAGGACTTGTCTGAGTGGAAAATTTTGGCGAAAAACGATTTTATTGGCTCCTCTTTTTAAAAGGGAAGCATATTCTCCTCACTTTAACAAATTTTTTCATTATAACCAGCTAAATTTTTGTCACCAGAAATAAAATAAAAATGAAATTACTTCCAATCATAAATTGAGATGCGGTAGATATTTAAGAAAGTTGTTCATAAATACCCATATTAAATTTAAAAAAAAAAAAAAAAAAAAAAAAAACGTACTTAAAATATATGTTGCAGACACTCGTTGCTTTATCATGAATCAACAGTTGAACATTATTTAACTGCTGAAAAGTTAATTTTATTTGATTATTACTTAAAAAGTTAATTCGATATTATTATTATTCTGTTATTTGCTGGTAATAATATTTCACAAAAATAAAATATTTTACCAATATGTTGAATCGATTTTCACAGTAAGTTTTATTTAATAATCGCAAACTAAATTGTTGATAGATTAGTTGTGATATATGAAATTGATTTAAATGTCTTAAACACTCATTACAGTGTAGAAAGTCTACATTTTCTATGGCAATTGTTTTAGTCATTTATGTTGTTCTTTTATTGCAAGGATCAATACAAATATATAAAACAGCTCAAGTATAACAGAAGAACAATGATATACAATAAAAAGAGCAAATATTTAATGAGAGAACCAGAAGAAATTAACATTGGAACAAAAGTTAAAATTAAAAAAATTTAAATGACAAGGAAATGTACACAAGTGATGAAGACTTTACACAAGAACTTCATGAAAATTTTGGTTTTCCAGTATAATTTATTTATTTCACAAGGTTTCAGAGACTCTTTTTTTCTACTTCTGGGCATTTAAGAAGGTGCTTTGCATTCATTATGCCCGAGTTAACAATTTGGCATACACTGGAGGGAAAGATGCCAATTTTATTAAGATCATGTGCCATGCAATCATGATCTGTAATTTGTTTGTAGTTTGCCACTCCTCTTAACGGGATTTTCAGCAAAGTTTTTTTAAGCGACATGAATATTAGCCCAGGATTTGCCTTTTGGTCAGATTTAAAACTACCCATTAAATTCTCAAAAACGTGATTTTTCAGTGACATTGGTGGAAGTTATTTGTTATTTTGTGACTCAAGTATTCCTCTCAAGGCTAGTGAATCGTCCTTTTCGTTTCCATTGAGACTTACGTGGGATAGGGGAACCATTGAAAATGTTTTGCTGTATTTATATGTTCAGGATTTGTTTGTTTTGCTGCATTTATAAAATGTTTTGCTGTATTTATAAAGTTCAGGATTTGTTTTATTTCTGAGTTAATTTGATTATCTGAGTCATGATTCATAATTACTGCTTGGGTGGCTGTTCAGAATCAGCTATAATAACTATTTTAGAGATGCAACTGATTTTTATCTTGTGATTTTCCAGAGCTATATAGTGAGATTGTAAGGATCTCTGCATGAAAATTCAACATAACGTATCCCGTAGGAGTACATTGGGGAAAGACTTTACTGTATACAGCTGCCCCAGTATTGTCTTGTAAATTCAAGACAATATTAGAGCAACATCAATCCATCGATGTACACTGTAATCCATTCAAGTTCTCCGGGTATTGTTCATGCGACTTATATAATGTGTTTGCTTTTAATGTTGTATCAGAATTTTTCCTCAGTCATTAATATATAGCTGGTATTTGATCTAAATATATTCTAGGGGATTAACCCTGATCTTGTTACAATTCATTGGTTTGTTTTCATCTGTTTCTGGTTATAATTTCTCCTATGTCTCTAAGGGAGACATTTGAGTCTTCATGGTAATTAGTCTGCATTCGCTCATCTTTGTTTGGGGTGAGATGCTTTCAATTTAATGAATGCACCAACGGCTTTTTTCTTGATTTCAGTATAAATTAGTGTGATAGAAGTATAGCTTTGAATTGCTGTGATCTTAATAGTTTTCACCGTTCCTGTGATAGTTCGAAGAGATTTTTTTGGGCTTCTTCCAAGGAATCAATTTTTGCATGTGTGGTAGAGATTAAAACCTCACTCCTATTTTTTAAAAATAGTTTTAATAAAAGTGTTGTAAACTTTATTTACGATTGTCTGTGAGCTTCCCCATTGGGGACCGGCTAGTCTTTTCAAAATTGAGAGTCTCTTTTCTACTTTTTCTATAACAGTATTCCCCCAGGATATTAAAGTTTAATTTGTTCTCCAGCACTATTTCTATATATGTGTTTCTAGTGCTTTTATGAAGAGTAGTGTTAATTTTTAATACGAAGTCTGTATCCCCGTGGTTTAGAGAGGAGAATTGGTAAATTGTTTTGTTTTTATTTATAAGCTTATTGTTCTCTTTGGATTAAGTCTGCAGGATTTCAAATGCATTATTCATCATAATTTCATGTTTTTTTCCTTTGTTCTTATTATTTTCTGCAGTTTTCTGCTTCTGTCCATATAACATCGTAAGTGTATATGCAGACATTAATATCCGTAATACTTTTGAACTTGATTACCAAATCTTTAATATAAATATTAAAAAGAGTACAGCTGTTAACTGCTACTTGAAATTGACCTAATTTGATTTCTGCTCATTCCATCTTTGGGATAAAAATTTTTTGTACCAGTTATATACTTTTTCACCAACTCATAACATGAAATTTGTTTAGCAGTTTCCTTCTCCATCTCTTTTGCTCTTTACAGAGTGAGTACTGTTCAAGACAGGATTTATTGAATATTTTAGGATTTTATCTTGGATCGCTAACATCTTTGTTTCCTTTTTTGTTGGGGTGATTAGTTATTTCTGTTATTTTGTTATTCAGTGTATTTATCGTTTTGTAAGCCTTATTTCTATCAGTTCTGTAATCTAATTCATTGAGAAACCTATTCCAGGATTCCCTTTTTGCTTCTTTTTTCTTTTTATTGTAGTACATTTCTTTTGCCTTTAGATTATATCTTTGCAATTTTTAGTAACTTTTCCTACCACTTATTCAGCTTCCTTTCTTGCTTACTTTATAACTTTTCTTTACCCTTCTGAAATGGGGTTTCAAAATAGTTGAAAGTTAGGCCTTTTGTCTTATCCCTCTTGTCCTCTTGCCTTGTCGCAATAAATGCTCTTTTTGGTGCACTTTTGGAGAGCTGAAGAGATTTTGCTTGTTGAGGTAAAGCCCCATTAAGAAGAGTGCTTACTTGATGTTCCAGATCTTTTTTAAAGGCCTTTCAAATGGTACTTTTGAAGTTCCAGGCAATTCTTGTATTATTTCTTATCTGTTTTTTTAATTAGTGCAATTGTTGTTTTTACCATTCTGTGACCATATCCTGGGTCCCTGATTACCTTTTTCTTACAGTATTCAATTATATTTATCAAAACTATGGTTAAATCATGAGCTGTCTGAATAGTGGATGAAGGTATTAGAATAATTCTTATCATATATAACAAAAACATTGCATTACTATCTATAAACTGCTCAACCATTTGCCCGACTTTGTTTTGGTCATTTTTCTCAGTTAGGGAAAGCAGATTTAAAGTTATCTACTATTATAGTATTTCAACGAGGTATTAAAATATCTAAATTTAAGTTTTTATTTTTTGGTGAACTATATATTTCAAAAGTTCTAAAAGGAGAATTCTAATTTCAAACGTTTACTTCCACAATTTCCACAGAATCATGACTTTTCATTACTTAAACACCTCAAATGATGATGTCGGTTTATTTCGTATTGCTACTAAAATACTTGTTGAAAACTATCTGAATTTGAAAAATACATGAATAGCGAAATTTTTCATATTTTAATATTTTATTTGGTTTTTTTGTAATATTTTCTTTTTGAATCATCAAACATTAACGCTCTCCTCAGCGACTACCCTCCTAATCTCTGAAAACTCAGCCCAAGATAATCCCCCAGCAATCCACTTCAGGATAGAAAAACAAAGGCTCTTTTTCAGTTCCCTTTACTCAGAGCCGTCTGAGCTATCCACGAAGCACATGTGATTTATGGGTATTACTGACATGATTAACATTATCCCCTTGTTTGAATACTTTATTATTTTGAGCAAATAATTATGAATAATATAAGAAAATGATATAATACATTCAGAGATAAAATTAGTTTTCATTGCAAGAGTTTGATTTTTGATACTGTCATTGATAAGAAGTCTTTCAAGTAAAGTTTTCAAGTACTAATTAATCTGTTCACAAGAAGGCAATATATTTATGATTTCAAAAGTGAGCGTAATCTTTAATTTTTGCTTTTTTAGAAATTATACAATGTTTAACACTATAATTCGTATTAAAACTATTTATTTGACTTTTTAGAACTATTGAAAAAAGGAAACAAAATCAATACTATTATTGGGAAATAATTCTCTTATTAGTATTAACATAAGATATATTTTTCATTGTTTCAAACACTATCATCAAACAGTTTTATCACATTAGTACATTAGGAGAAATAAAAGGGGAAAAAAATCTGTCTCTAAGAAAGCAAAACCGGGTCTTTTGCGATTTTTTTACCTTTTTTCTCCAGAGAGGAGGAAAAAAAGTTATCTATGTCTTAAGCTAAGAGTTTCACAAACGTGGTATAATCAGAGTTATTTTTCTTACACTTAGGTTAAAATAGTTGCTTTTTATAATAAAATCTTTTAATGTAGTACTTTTAGTAAAATTTATGTCCTGTTTACGTTAGTAATTGGAAGAAGCTTAAACATTTTAAAATAATGATAAAGCATTTTCCAAATTTCACTTACAAGTATTATAAGTAATAGAACACATATCTTACGTAAGTTTTCATTAAATGCTATTAATATGTTAACATAGTTATTTATTTGTAACATAGCTATTTATTTGTTAACATAGTTTAATACAAAAACGTGTAAATATTTTCAAAGAACAGCATAACTTCTTATTGGAAAATTTTATAACACGCAAACAATAAAAGTACATTGATATGTTCAACATATAATTTTTAATGAATTTATATTGAGTAAAGAGAATGAAAAACTAATCAAAATCCTGAAAATTTTGCATGTCGATGCTTGAAGATTTAACAATGATCCTTTTTATTTCATTTTGTTTCTTATTTTGTTCTTAATGCCATAGATTGGTTGAAAAAATGAATTAACTTTTATACAGAATGCTTAAGAAATTATCTCCGAGAATTTCTGTATTACATGCTTAGTACAACATTTTAGGAAAAAGAAAATGTTGAGTTTTAGCGTTAAAATTAACATTGTGCTATATTTACGAATAAATGAAATCATAAATAATCTAATAACATACATCTTTAAAGAAGAAAATTTTTAAATGTACATTTTCTACTTGTATTTTTTGATAACATTTGTATTACATACCTCATAACATATCCATTCTCATGTAAAAAATTGTGTAACAAATTGACAAGTTATACAAGGGTTACTCTGAAATTTATGAGATACACGTAGACGAAAATTTACAAAATAAAAATAACGGTTTAATTTTAAAATACAAAGTATTTTAACACAGAAGACGATTTTTTACTGACTTACTTCAACTTGTTTAGTGTAGAATAAATTTTAAAGAGAAGAGAAAATGAAGTTGACGCGAGAACATTTTCACGCTATGATTTTCTATGATTTTAAAGCAGGATTAAATCAAGAAGAATGCGTTCAACGGTTGCTATTAATATTTGATGATGAATCTCCAGCTCGCGCTACTGTATTCAGATGGTTTAGAGAATTTAGAAGAGGTCGCAATTTTCTTCAGGATGAAGCACACATACGCCGTCGGCAGTAATCCTGAATAATGTGTCTGCTATACGAAAAATGTTAATGGATGATAATCGCTGTACCTATCAAAAGATACAGAAAGAACTTAACTTTGTATCCGCAGCCATACACAAAATCATTCATGAAGAATTACATATGAAAAAAGTAGTTTGCCGTTGTGTTCCCCATAATTTAACTGAGCACCAAAAATAGAAGCGTGTCAAAATCAGTAAAGAAACTCTTAAATTGCTAAATGACGGTGGCCACCGCATCATTTCTAAAATTGTAACAGGTGATGAAACTAAAATATCGTTTTATGACGTTCCAACATGTCAAGAAATTGGTCTTTGAAGATGATCCCACGCCGACAATGGTGAAAAAAACACTGATAAAAGCGCGCACTGAAAACACAACGCTCACTGAAAAAAGTGATGTATGCCTTTTCTTCAGAAGTACGGGATTGGTCAAAGCCATCAAGTTATAAGGACAGAAGACAGTAACAGCAAACTGGTATACCACTAAATGTCTTCCAGAAATTCTACAAGAAGTGAATATTAGGGGACTAATGCTTCACAATGACAATGCATCTTCACATACAGCCAGATTAACAATTTAGTTTCTTAAGCGAAAACAAATTAAAGTGATCGAACATCCGCCGTATTCACCTGATCTAGCTATGTGCGACTTTTGGTTATTCTTTACTCTTAAAAAGAACTTACGTGGACGTCGTTTTCATTCAGAAGAAGAGATTGATGTGGCTATAAATGCATTTTTTTCATTTATTCTAAGAAATGAATAGCTTGAGGCATTGATTCTGTGGAAAATTCGTCGACAAAAGTGCATTGATGCTGGAGGAGACTACTTTGAACACACCTAAAATTTAAAGTATAACTTTAAAAACCGAGTGGTATCTCAAAAATTTCAGAGTGATCTTCATAAATAAGCAGATAGAATAGTAATCGTTCATTTTTACATTTAGATAGTAAACCTTTAATATATAAGCATGTGTTATATACATATGATAGAGAGCAATATAATATGCTTACTCTTTGTGTATGCTTTCAAACGTATAATATGTTATAAACAAAAATTTGTCTAGCCTTTTAAAAGAATAATATTATTTTAATAGATAAAATGCATTTTTGTTATAGTACTGTATTCATAAAGTAATTCAGATGCATTGAAGATGGAATATTTCATGCATATCACATGCATATATAGCTATTCAGGCGTGCCCCGGACTTTGCCTTTTGGTTAACGGATTTGGTTATAGAAGGAAGTTTAAATTTTGAATACATCATCTAGAAAAATAAAACAAATATTGGGAATAGCTGTTTTTGAAATTTTAAGCCGAATAAACTTCTCCTGAAATCCGGAGAGTTTATTTATCAATGATTTTAATAGAGGATCATGAATACGCATAGAAAAAAGAACTGAAGCAATAACTTCGCCTAACAAAAAAATTTCAAATATCCTAAATTTGAAAATTAAAACTATTATTATTATTATTATAAAATATGAAATTTTAATGACATAGTAAACTATGTAATTCTGCAATATGAAGTTTTGCAATCTTAGTCTATATTTTTAATCAACTGAAAAAAAAAAAAAAAAAAAAAAAAAAAAAAAACTGTGAATAGAAAATACTATAATAATACTAACAATGTAACTTTTAAATTTTTGATGTATCAAAAATTTATAAGTTACATTATTAACAAGGTTTAGGAGTAAGATATCGAGGTATGGTAAAATCAAGTTTGATCCCAGATACTGTGTTGTTATGCTTATGTTTCTTGCATGCACATCCATCTAGGTGGGAACAAAGGAGTTTTCCTTTTTGTGACACCTGAATACTGTGCATTGTCTATGAACGCCCTCCAGGAAGAAGGACAGTAAAATGCTCTATAATAACTATAGGCTAACAAGTAACATGTGTCTACTTTCCATTACATTATGTATCTACTTTCCATTACATTACAATTAAATTTCTAAATTCTTATTCTTATATCAGTATATTTTTTATACATAATAATTAAATTTTTTTTTGTAAAAGAGTATTAGGATTCTGATGGAAATTTCTCATTATCATTGACGAATAGATTTTAGTAAATAATTTTATGAACTTTCTTATATTATCAAATTATGAATGGAAATTTCTTTGTGTTGCTTTAAAGTAATTTTCATAAAAATTCCATTAAATTTTCCTTGAATTATGCATGTAGAAATATTTTATTAAATATAAGTGTCCTTACATACGAAAAATATTACTTCTACAAAATTACTTGGTTAAGTTTTAACAGGAGTTATAGTAAATATATAAAACAACATTATTTCCATTAGTTATCTTTCATATCTGAATCTAGATGGCAGCACGAGATTTATTTCAGGCTCAAATCTTATATTTTGATTTGAGCGAAAGTATTTATTTCAATTAAAGAAATCGACGGAAAAATTGTACTGTGAAGTGAATTGAGAAATTCATGTGATTTTTATAATTTTCTGTTAAAATACATAAAGTGTAAAGACAGTTCCATCTTGTCTTTTCACTACTTGAAATATTTTTAGAATAAATTATTCTCTCAGTGTCATTTTAAGCTCTTGCGTCACTTCATTCAAACATCACGACGTCATCGTTTACCCCTTTGTTCAATACTGCATAAGATCTTATTTTTGACCCACTCTAATTACACTCTTTCGACAACATAAGCCGATCTGAGAATTAAAATGACAAAGCAATCTGCTTCGCTTAATGATAAGAAAATTTATTATCACAGATTATTTATATAGATATTATTTTTTGGATATATGCCAATAAAAGGCTATAATCTGGAAAACACACGTTTTTTGCATGTATTAACATTGAAAATTATTCAATACTTTTAACTTATTATAAAAATTTTATTGGAAACACCAATTAAAAATTTGCATATAATCTGTTTAAATTAATACCCTTTTACATAGTAAGGCCAGATGTATTTTTGATTTCTGTTATAAGCTCACTGTGATTGACTTGTTTATATAAACCAAAAATGTGATGCTGTACTTTTAGATACTTTTTGACTAAAAACGGAATTTTAAATTTATACTGATTTATAAATTTAAAAATTCATTGAAATCTAGATATTGAGCTGGAAATTGGAACTTTTGTAGCGAGTTTATACGAATATTTAAAAACTAGAAAAGAAAGTGAATGTATTTTCATAGAATCTGCTAAAATTTATTTCATTATTCTCAGTGTTAATCATTTGTCTTACAAATTTTATTTCAAAATAATTTTAATAAATGTGGAATTAAAAATATCTTTTGTAGCATCGAATGTAATTACCCTGTATTTGACGAGGGAAACAAAATGCTCCTTATATAGAACTTTAGCTGGAGCAGGTTTCAGAGTGTAAAGAATTTAAAAAAAAATGATTATTTGTGTCAGAAGTGATTAAAGATTCCTTGTATAAAATACTAATTGTCTTAAAAACGTCTCATATAGAATTATTTTCGAGTTTATTCACAACTCGAAAATAATTCTATATGAGACGAATTTATGCTCACAATAACGGTAATTGACCAGTTTGGTCAATTACCGTTACTATGAACATAAGTATAAGGAAGCGGTAAGTATAAGGAAACACTATCCAAATTTACTGCAGTATTAGGAGCAACTGTCTCTCGCAACAAAATATTTTATAATATTCTTTAAAACATTACTTTCGTAGATAAAATATATTTGCCATAGAGATGAAAATATATTACTTGATATCGATGTATAGCTTTATATAGGTAAATAAATATTAATATATATATAGAGTTAATAGCATTTTCTATGTAAAATAGTTTTTCTTTTATTTTATACCCTTATTTTTTATGCAAAAGACTTTTATACTAGCATAAAAATCCCTATTTTATTTGAAAAAATCTTAATTACTAATAAGAAATGTTTCGAGCAATCTAAAAGTCAGTTCATAAAACCTGTAAAATAAATCGTAATTTAATGGTTTGGTGAGAATGAGTTTTTCTGCAGGCATTTTACAGCATTTCTGGAAAAATGGTGACAAAAACTGTAAAAGAATGGATAAAAACGCGCTATTTAAAAAAATGTGAAGGTTAAAAGGAATAAAATATTTCAGAATGAAAGTTTGATTTTTCTGTTAGAATTAGTATATTAAGAGTAGTTTGTGCAAACTCTGGCTTGATATAAAATTTTGATTTCTTTTTGTCTGCTGATGGAAAACTACTACGCTAAATTTGAATTTTCTATAATAAAAAATGGGATTTGTACTTGAGGGTATTGTCTTGGAGAAGTGATATAACAAAAAGCAAAATTAATGATTATACTAATTAAGTGACGACATGACTTCTAAACAGTATCATTTATGGATTCGTTTAATAAGACTTTGTGCTACGATTTGTAAGCGAAATATTAAGGTACCACATTAAAATGTTTTAATTAAATAATACGTTTATTAATTTTTTAATTTTGTTAGAAGAATAATTATGATTGCAGAGATGATGTATTTTTACTATAATTTAAAATAAATCATAATTTTAGCTATCGAGTTATATCGAAGCACACATAAATGAAAATATTAAGTAAATTATTACCGAAATATCAAGAACTTAGTTATATTGATATAAACATTTTAAAATAATGATTCATGATGTTAACAATATGAAAACATAATTCAGTAATTGATTATAGACCAGCACGTGAGCAGTGCAAACACATGAAAAGTTAGTATGAATTAAGAGCATGCTCCTTTTCTAAAGTAGCACCAACAAAAAAATCAAGTTTATATAAAGATAATACTACCATAGGGAACATAAAACGTTTGTAAGAGAATGTATATTTTATATCTATCGTAAAAGTATATTATGTACGTGTTTTATGTATGCCATGTACGTTTATATTGGTCGAACGTGTTTTATACAGGTCATTGTGTTGCCATCCTCCATTTAAAAAGGTTTGCTTCTATTTCTTAACTATTATAACTATATATAAGAGGATATTTTCATAAATGTAATTTTTTTATTCATATAAATTTCATTATTCATATAAATATTTTATTCATATAAATAAAAGTATAATTTGAAGATACTAAAAATTTCATTCACTCGATTGTATCATATATATATATATATATATATCCTCAATTTTGAGTCATTGGCCTCAAATTTTTTTTTATGGAAGGTAGTGCCCTAGTCCAATGTGTTATTGATTAGATATTATTTGCATGCATTGTTTGTATAAATAGGATTACAAAAATATTCAATAAAGTTAAGTTTATGGATTACTTTATGTATAATTATTAATTTCATAAATATTAAGTTTTGCGTCAAAACTGATTATCTGAAAGAAAATTTCATAATCACTTTTACTTTAAATTCAGTGCAGTTTCTTTATGTCTCTATTATTCATTACTATTTTAAACGAAAATATTTTTCATTAATATACAATTTATTAATTTTAAAGCTGCATTTCTGTTAAAATTGTGAATTTCATTCGAATTATTATAAACTTAATTGACGACGAGAATTTGAAAATTAACTCATACTATTTCTGTTAAGAATACTCAAGCGCGTTTACGTGGAAAAACACATTCGGGAAGCGAATATTAAAAAATAAACTTGCACCTAAAATACTTTGATGGTATTTTATAATTATATATATATATATATATATATATATATATATATATATATATATATATATATATATATATATATATATATATATATATATATATATATTCTGTGTGTTTTAAATACAAAAATGAAAAAATATAATAAAAACAACAATAATACGTTCACTATACTTTTAGAATATCTTTGGAAAAGTTAAGAAAATTTAAATATAAATTTGATTACTTACATCAGGAGGAATTAATGCTAAAGTATTGTAGTGTTGCACTGATACATGATTTTACATAAAGAAATGTACAAAATGTCAAGAAAATAGCTCTAATATATAATCGCTCTTTTTTAATTTTATTTCAGAAGTACCTCATTAATATTTTCAGTGATATAGATTCAGTTTACTAAGAGAGAGGAAAATAATTTATCTTCATTGATATATTTGTTTTAAATTTAAAATTTATTTTAATTTATATTATATTTCATTTTTTATTATTATTACTACATTTATTTTAAACAGGAGAAAGATACTTGCAAAAATGTTAAAAGACAAATTTATTACTTAAAAAAGACAACTAGCACAAGAGTTTTAAAGTGCCATTACAGATTGAAATTAAGCAAAAATTGAAGTAAACAGATTAAAATATGAAAATAATTGTCTTTACAAAATTGTTTACATATATATAGATCTAGAATAAGATTTTAAACTCTCAAATAGGTTACATGTATAAATTAAACTGTCTTAAACATATTTAGACAGTTTAATTTATGCATGTAACCTATATTACCTTAGTAAGGATCTGTTGTATTCTCTGGAGCAAATTTTCTTCAGAGATTTTTCATATTTTTTTCATCTATAATTAAAGAGAATAAGCATATTTTATTTATTTGAAGTTTATTTGGTTGCATCTATATTTATACAGGATTTTTAATTAAATTTTAAATCTACTCTTATTTCTGAAAATTGAGCTTTGCACACTACGCCATCTATGGAGACCTAAAATTTTCCAACTCCGATCTTGGCTGATTTTCGTCTTACAATATGGTAACCATTGCTTAGGAGGAGAAAATTTCTCTTGAAAATCGGTTCACCTTAGGAGTTTTCCTATTTTATGGAGAAGTAGGGGATAGGATATCATTGTCGAGGAAAGCAAAAGAGCTTTTCTCCCTCAAAGAGAAATATATGAAGCCGAAAATATTCCTGGAAATAATTAGTTTTATGTTCTTACGTAATATCGTTGGAAAAATCGCGGCTATGGTATTTTTACGCTACATTATTTTATTTTCATTTAAAATGTAGATTTTAAAATAAAAATAGTATGACTTGTTTTCTTAATTGTTGAATTTTATTTTTTACAGTGGTTTTGGAATTAGACAATCAATGTATTTAAATTTGGAGGAAATGATTAAAAAAAATTTCAAGAAATGTTAGCTTGAAGAATTTCATCATTTTGTTAAAGTGCATTTTTATTAAAAAAAATAATTTTACAAAATGTAACATCTTTTTATTTTGAAACTAAAACATTGATAGTGAGAAAGAAA
>CM057809.1:24564487-24589487 GCA_030067965.1 Latrodectus elegans | reverse complement strand
GATAAATTGATTCATTTGTGTTTCATGGAGTGAAGGCTCATCGTAAAAATACCATTATCTAGGAAGAAAATTTGGTTCTTTTTATAAGGGTGGTTGCCTGTAGAATCATTAAACTAATTGTTTATTTGAATATGCGATTGATACAATGGCTGACCTTTAGCAATGGCGCCTCTAAAAATGTTCACAAAGAAAAAAAGAAACGATGAAAAATTATGTTTGAAATAAAATTCAGTTTTTTTACTCGTCAAATTAATCTTTTATACTTGTTGTTTATTGAATATTGCTTTAAATATGTGGCTCAAAAATTGAGCAATAATTAAGTTTTAACTAACGTCTGAAATTATTTTAAACTTGAATTGAATGCAATAATCTATAAATGAATTTTTAAATGTGAACTATCTGTTATATCTATTCAAAATAATCCTTTTATTTAAAATGAACAATTCTGTTTTTAATTCCGAGCAATTATATGTCGAGCAATATGACCAATGTCTACTCTGATATTCAATTCATTAGTTCTTGTATTCAACTCTTATGTTGCATGGATGTTTGTGATGATTTGGAATTCATCTTAAACTGTAGATTCTGGTAAAATTAACCCTTATGTACAAAAGTATAGAATGGCAAAATGAAAGAAATCACAATTTTTAATATTTAAAATGATTTTAGTTTGGAAACTGAATTTCAAATTAAATATTTCATTAAAATCTAAAACTAATAAAAAAACAAAACAAAGAAAAATATTTGTCTGCAAACCAAATATAATTTTGTATAAGTAGAGGAAGTATAATACGCATTACATATTTATTTGGCAGATATCAAATATTAATGTAAAGAAATTAATTGCTAGTTTTTATTTTAAGCAAATAAGCAGAGTAAATCACTATCCATTTCTTGCAGCCAAAGTAAGAAGTTTTGGGCATTATATTTATTATCCGCTTTTAACATTTATGATTATTTAACTTTGACTGTGACATATTACACTGAACTGAACTGACTGTTTTGAGATCTTTTAAGGTCTCCGTTTATGACAAGTGGAGATAATTGACATGTCAAGAAACTTGAAAGTAATATTTGTTACAAGAATATTCAAGAAATATAGCATTTCGAAACACCACAAAATCAGAAAGACCAAAACTTTTTGTATTTGACCAGGCTTTTATGGAAATAATTATGGGTAAAATTTAATTTATTATATATAGGAGCAAATATTTAAAAATGTATTTAATTGTGCACCTTTATAATATCAATTAATTACGTGATTTTCTGAAATAAATGATGGTCTTATCTACAATGTAGTTTTTATATTTTACTCACATCGTAGTGCGTATACGTTTAATATATATTTTGAAATATATTATTGTGTTTCATAAATATTTAATCTCTATTCTAATCTTTGCTATGGTTATATATTTAAAAAAAAAGGAAACATATTACTTTTGATATGATAGATGTTGAAAATATAATGCATACTAAATAATAATAAGTATGTTATTGATTAAAAAATTTTAACGCAAATGTGTCAGTTTGCATGATGAATAAAGTACGCTTTGAAACAGTACAAACGCCCTAATAAAGAAATATTCTCCCACAAATTACATTTAATTTTATTCCCTATAATATTTTAGGAGAAATAAAATGATTTAAATTTATAAATCCCTTTTCTCTCTCTCTCTTGTGTCAAAAATAAAATGATATCGTTATGGAGAAATGTTTATGATTATTTGAAAGACTTAGCTTGCTCGTCAATGTGTAGTCACTTTTTGCATACAAGAATTCACTCTATGAGGAAGTGAAACTCAAATAAGATTCATATTGTTTGATGAGTGTTTAGCAGCGAACCATATCACATCCAATTCGAATACATTGTGTTTCATAACCAAAAAATTTTGGTCTAAGCATGTAACTTAACTCAGCAACTACTAAAATTTACTTCACAGATGTGGAACTGAAATCCACCTTGCTACTGAGGATTCATTTAGCAATTCGTTATAGCCATGTGTACGTACATGACATATAATATCTATAGAAACACGTGTAGCGTTAAGATATGACTGTTTCGGTGATTAGAAAACTCACTTTCATAGAAATTATAAGCGTTGATGAGCCACGAGATATACTTCCATTTGCTTGGTCACAGGAAACATTTATTTGCAGACTGAAAAACATGTTAATATTGTGTATACTGATACTAAGATCTTCGTATGTTTTACTTTTAATTCGTTTTGATCAAATGGTTTTACCCATTTTGTTTAATTTTAAATTATAAGAAGTGCATTTTAAACTTTTAATTATATTATATTTATACATATATACAAATTTATATAGTATTTTTAAATTTAATTATAGAAAATTATTGTTAATTAACTAATTTTTAACTGTGGCATAGGGTTTTTAATAAAATTAATCAGTTGTCTTTACATTTTCTTGTGGCGCAACTTGTCCTACTTTAGACCTTGTTCTATTTAGTCCAACAACCCAACCATGTATGTTGAAACTGTTAAAACAATACAATGTTATTCTTTATGATTTATGGGTAATTTTCCCAGTAATAGAAAAGTAAATAGAAAATAAAACATTTCTAGATCGTTTTAAGATTATACTTTTATGGTAAATGTCAAAAGCATTTTCAACGAGATATCATTTAACTTTTGTGAGCAATAATGTCACACATTTGTTTGCTTGCCTAAAATCTATCTTTTCCTCGAGTCATTTATTCATTTTCTCTATCTATTCATTCATTTTACTCAGATGGAATTTCTTTTAAAACTATAAACAGTATTTTCTTAAAAATTTTTACTAGAGTTGTAAAATAATAATGGTGATTAAAACGTTAGAATTGTAGAATATATTTTTAAAATGATATTTTGCTTTCTATGTTAAATAAGAGATGTTCTTAATACTTTGAAATCGAAAAAAGAAAGAGGAAAACATTTTCTACTTCTAAGAACAATTAATAGAGAGGAATTTAAAGGAAAATGCTTCTAACAGAGTGTGATTCTTTGGCATCAGATTCATGATGAAACAGACTGAAGCAGGTTATTTAAAGTAATGATTCTTTACTTTCTATAAATAAATTCTCATGGTACACGAAAGTTTTTGTTGAATTTTTGATAACATTTTTACGTTTTTCTTAAGTTATAAAGATATGAAATCATAAATTTAATTATGATTTCATTGTTCAAATCTAAACATCAAGCGCAAACATTTTTAGTTAACATTGCTTTGGTCATCAATTAATTTTTATGACAATACAAGCTATAGGTTCAAATTATTTTTAAAATATATCTGTAAACGTTTTGAAGATCTATAAATCTTTTTTAAAATAAATGGCATAATCTTCTATGCCATAAATATTTGGCATGAAAATCGATGCTGAAATTTCCTTTTAATTATACAGAGAAAACATGGTATGAAAATATACTTACAATATATATATATATTAGGAAATTCAATAACATTATCAGTCAGTTTTCAATTTATGAATAGACTGATATATAGTCATAAAAAACTTTTAAAAGAAGTACCAAAACTTTAGTCAGTCATGACAAGCACGAAAAATAGTTTTGACCAGAATGTTTTTTTTGTAAATCCCAAACCATACTATTTTTTTTACCGTATTACACGATATTCAGGGTTATGTTAAATTTCCTTGTTGTCATGAAAAAATGTTGGTTCAGCATATACATCCACTCGAAATTTCCTAAAAAGAATGGAAAAAAACGAGAAACGAGTTTCCGTTTCTTTTAGAAATATTTATGAAAACAAAATATTTTCAGTAATTTAAGCGTAATCAAAATAAATACCTTTATTAGATTTGTGTTATGTTAAATTTAGTTATATCTATTGAAAAAACACAAGGAAACTTATATATATATAACTTACAAAGAGTACTTGCTATCATAATATAAACATAAATAAATTGCACTGATTCTAATTTTAACACTACAACTTTGTGTTCGTACGTATTAGGCAGATGTTTTGCATTAAGTGGATAGAAAGGATATTTTAAAAAACGTTCTCATTAGACAAGGTCTAATATTTTAGAATTACATAATTTTAATTTTCATAAGATTTAACTAGCATACTAAATAAAATTGCTTCTTGAATTATGAACAGAGTTTTGATCAGCAAAAACAGACAGCGACAAATGTATCGTAATAACCTAATGTAACCGAAATAGTAATTAAAAATTCGTAAAATATTACGTCTAAAATTTACTACAGAATTAAATTGAATTTTACCTTACCTTTAATGAGATAATTTCTACTATATTAATTGTAAAATTTGAGCAATTTTTATGCATGTAAAATCTTATATTTCACAAAGTGTGTGATTTTAGTTACAGAATGCAATTTAGGAGACAGAAGAAAAAGTACATTATCTCTTAAATCATGGTGCACAAAAACAATTTGATTTAGGAAACCTATTATCACAGAGATCCTTGCACACTTAGCAGACCCGCTAGTTCTTAAATTATAGCCAGTTTTCATAGTAAAGTACTAAAATTTGATATTAAAAAAGAGAGCGAGAGATATTCTGCTGAGCTAAGAAGTGAGATTATGGGTAGCAAACTATGGTTTCCAAGCTTGGGGAAACCTAAGACCACTGTGTTATTAATGGTGGTTTAGGTCTCTAAAATATGGTAGTGAAAGTAATGTACTCCTAGTGAAATGATAATTTAGAATTGATTTGTAAATTCTGTGGATTTTCTGCTAGGCATCTGAAAAAGATTGCGAATCAGGATACTTAATCAAGCATAAATTAATCTAATTCAAAGAGTGCATATTCCAGATTTCAAACATTTTATTTCAGGCAATGGTATTTCAAAACAAATTCGCTTATAATTGCTGGTGATAGATAATATAGGCGATTACCATATAACATTGACTACTGTCGCTATCTACTGATAGTAAATTAAGACTATAATGCAAACACATATACTAATTTTTTTTCATATATATAAAATTACATACCTGCTTTTAAATTACAATTACTTATCTACTTTAAGAGCTATGCAATGTTACACCTATGCTTTAAGAGCTGCGTTTATAAAAAAGCTATTAGATCACTTATATTTTAATGAAGGATGAAAGAATATATAACAATGATCATAAAAATAAATAACAATGTAAAATAAAATTAAACGAATACACAATAATTTTACCAAGACAAAACTTTAGAATAGAATAAAATTGGAAATCAAATTGTGTATAGTTCTGTTTAGTATTTGAATTTCTGTATATTTTTGGAATCAAGAATAGTTATCTATAGGTAAGCAACAGAAGGCAATAAATGTCTTTAAAAAATTTTGTAAAAATATTTTAATATATAAAAATGTAGAAAGAATAATTTCTTTTGTTGGAAGTGCATGGGAATAAAGACTATTTTTCATTCTTTCTTTCGCCATGTTAAAGGCAGAATGAGGTGTTATTGTCAAATATAGATCTTTGTTTTATTTTCTAAGTGGAATGGACTTTAAACAATATTTGAGTATTTTAGAATGTTTTAGCACTTACGTGTCAAATAGTTTACCGATACAAGAACTAGAAAAATTTGTTATTAAATCATAAAATGACAGTGGAAAAGGTCTTAAAAAAGTTATACGTAAAATACTATGACTCTTTCAAACTATAGCTGATATTTTTTATGTAACAAACCAATGTATATAACGGTTAAACATCCGGAATATTAACCTGCATTTTTCTGAAAAGATAAGCTATAAATTGTTCAAATAGTATAATATTCTATGTAACCATTTGAAAGAAAGATATAGAATTACAGAACGCTGAGCGTTTTCTCAATAACTATCATATATTGTAGTCCAATTTTTACCTTGTGAAAAAAGTTTAAAGGAGGTAATATATTTGAAATCTGTCTACAAAGATAGAAAACTATTCGTGTATTTTTGTAAGTTAGTGTACAAAAAAATGAAGACACTCTTAAATAAAGTAAATTTATTAATTTAATCAACAGGCACATGATACTTTTTTATACTTTTAACTGTTTCCGCAATATTTTCATATTTAATTTGCGTTTAATCAGAAAAAAATATAAAAGTTGAAAAATTAGATAAAATTTGAAACATTATTGAAGTTTACTTTCACATAATATAACCGAATTTAGAATTAAAGTTAAAATGGCAATGTAAACTTATGCGACGTTTCTTTATTATTAAATAGTTGTTAATAAAATATAGCAAATAATTTATATATCAGATATTTCTGAACACAAAAGAGGTAATAATGTAATAAAAATTAATGTGCGTTTTGATTACATCATTTTAAATGTTACAGTTCAATGCATTTTTAATTAGTCAATGCTATCAGTATACGGATATATATCTATATGCAAAAACATGTAGTGATCATTGAATGAATGTGATATTTTTGAAATATCCTATACTAATTTAGAAGAATTATGATAATAATTAAAAAGTGAATACATTTATATATAAAGTGTAGAATCCTTCTAATACTTCTGAAAGAAAAAAATACTGAAAAATTAAATGAAGAACACAGAAGACACAGTATCGGGAGCTTATTTTCATAAGGGTTTTGGAGAGGTTTCTTTTAAATTTTTTTGGAACCACATTAAATTCTTCCCATTAGATTCGAGGAGATTCGATTCTCCCAAAACAATCGACTTTTGATAGCCGAGATGGCAGATGTTCTCAAAAGAAGATTCCCTAAGACTAATTTAAATGAATGGAATGAGGCAAATTCTCTAAATGAGAAATTATGCTTTATTTTCGGTACTAACCCAATCGATGATTAAAATTTCCGACTCTGCAGAGAAACAGGAATTATAGTATTAACAAGCAGAATTTTTTGGATAGCTAAAAGTCCATTGCATTTTCTCTTTCCATTGGAAAATTGATGGCATCTTGCCAAATGGATTAGTGCTGATGAATACAAGCTCGAAGAATCTGTTGCAGACTGGCAGAGGGGATGAACAAGGAAGTGTAGGAAGTGGATTAGAAAATGAAAAGTTATTGCTTCCGAAATTTGGGATCGCTTGATTAATTGATTCATTTGTGTTTCATTGAGAGTAGACTTATCGTAAAAAACACCATTTGGTAGGAAGGATATTTGGATCATTTCATTTAAGTGGTTGTTCGTTGCGTCATTAGCCTAACTGTTTAGCTGCAGACGCAATTGGTACGATAGATGAGTTAATGATAGAATCCCTTGGCTTGCTAGCAAAAGAAGAAAATGCTGCAGAAAATATGTGTCAAATTAAAAGATAGTTTCTTTTTAAGAGAACTTTTTTTCTGTTTCATTATTTGATTTCCAAAATATCATTTACATTCACTTCTTTGTCCGAAATTTATGATATCAGTAGTTTTAAATTAATTTGGTTTAAATTACGAATTTATTTTCATTCCATAGTGTCAGGCAGAAAATCAGATTAATTAAAAATATTTTTAAAATTTTTTATGTTGTTTTAAAATGAAAACACACATTTAATGCAATATATGATAAATTTAAATATTAATTACAATCTTAGTTTCAAATTACATTATACAGTGGAAAATTAATATTCACATTTGATTTAAGAGTCCGTTGCTATTATTTAAATATACTCCTTTCCGAAGAAGTAAAAGATCATTGAAACACTATTTAAATTTAAAAAATACGAAGTTTCAAGGATAAAGCCAAACATTACGAAGAATAATTATAAAAATTGCAGTTTAATATAAAATGAAAACTTCTAAATGTAATAGGATTACAAAAAGAAGCTTAATACATCGCAACAGTGAAAATTATAGACAGTAAATTGAAATAGTGGTATATATTCTGTAATTTATATATTCAATAAGATAATGAAATATATATATATTTATATAAACTATTTTATTTAAACATAAACTACTCTTTATATTAATTTATTTATATTTGTGTCTTACTTTTTGTCATTCTAATGATATTATTTAAAGATTAATTTATGTTATAGAAAAACAGAGAAAGAGCGGAAATGGACAGTTCCTATAAAAGAACTGTTTTGATAAATATAAGCAAAATAAAAAATGACAGTGAACCATGGACGGAGCTTAAAGAGAAATAGAATAGGAATTACATATTTTCATATAGTTCAGCTTTAAATGTAATACAATTCATGCACTTCACAAACTATAACAAAATAACAAGAGAACTTGAAAAAAATTAATTCTAATTTTTTTTCCAAGATAGAATTCGAATATCATGGAACTTTGATAGTTTTGAATTTTTATCAAGAATTTTGGTGGTATTCTAAAAAAATCATTTCATATATTTTCGTTTTCATATAAGAAATACGATGATAAATTGCTTGTATGTTAAAACGTTTTTAAGAAGATACATGAAAACGATAGAGAAAGTAGTTTTATGTTAGCTTGGTCGGGAGGAATAATCTCACAAAAATCTTCTCTCTCATGTTATATACTATTGTGTGAGCGTATGCTAAAGAAAGATGGCTTTCTCCTTGTGTAAACAGGTTCATTTCATTTGATAAATAAATAAATGTACAATTATAACGAAGCTTGGGATTTTCGGTTTCATAATGTATCTTTAAAAAAAGAAAAAAATAGACGAGAAAAAAATATTATTAAAAATTAGCTTAACTGGTTTTAGAAATGGGCTCATTTTATATTATTTAATTCAAACAATTAATAGGTGCGTTATTTAAATAAACAATTATTTTTATCAATAAATGAAAATATATAAATATATATCCTACACAATGTAAAAACAGTGCTTTTTTTAAATGTGCAAGTAAATTACTATTATAATTGGAAACACTCTTCTTATATCTCCTTATGTAAACAGTTTAAATCAATTATTGTCAAACTTTAGAACTTAAAATATCACTATACTTATATTTACAAGGACGACTACATATATAAAGATTTTTTTATGAATCACTGATAATCCAACAATAATCAACTTTTCACTTTTACAACTGATAATCAACGGACCAACATTTGGCAACTACTTTTACAGATTATATAAGATAAATCAATTTTTAATTTTTTTAAAAATGAATATAAGTTAATTTTAAATTATTATGCACAGAATTAATGCATTAATTTATTTTGTAAAAAATTACCTAGCTGCTGATTAGTTATATAAGAATTTATAAAGCACAATTTTGTATTTGTATTCAATATTTATTGCCAGGAATAATGTTTTATTTATGTTTTCTTCCCAAATATATAAAATATATTCTCCGAGAAAAATGATAGAACCAAAATAAACGAGAAATTTTCCATCCTTTATTACAAGATTTTAAAAGGCATTTGAAGTTCAGAATGGTTAAAAATCATGTTTCAATTGTTGCATGGTTTTGTACACAGTTGATCATTTTCTCACTTTCTAAAAATATGACAGCTGTGGATATGCAAATGTGATGTATATGTTTCTATAGAGAACTTGAAAACTTTGTGATTCTAGTAATTCTGCAAACATTTCGTGCAGTCTTAGCACTTAGGAATGTATTACTTAAAAGGTTTGTTTTATAAGTAATCATAATACATTTATATGATTGTTTTTCCTATCATGAAACTATATGCTAATTTCTTTCATAAAAGGCTTAGGCTTTAGTAATAGTTTAACAAACATTTTCGTTAATAGAAATGAAATTTTCATCAGAAAAATAGTACAGTGTAATGTTTTATGGCATTACACTGTACACTGTTCATCAGAAAAGCAGTACAGAAATCATTCATCACAAACTGTACATCAGAAAAACAGTTTCTGATGAACAGTGACATTATACTGTTCATCAGAAAAACAGTACAGAAATTATTCACCAGAAACTGTGCATTAGAAAAACAGTTTATAGTGAACAGTGGCATTACACTGTTCATCAGACAAACATTACAGTGTTATGTTTTATGGCATTACACTGTACTGTTAATTAAAATTTTAAAAATTACTATCAAACATGAAATTAGAAATGAATTAAAAATGAATTAGACGATTTATTGAACCAGATTTCACGGGACAGTGGAAAAAGTGCATCACACTGTTGAGGAAGAATTGGGATTAAAATAATACTTTTTAGATACTTAGTTTCATTCAAAACGCTGTTTGTAGTCACGTTGTCAGGCCTCATATATAGACCAGTTGAAAACAAATCTGATGAATTATAAAAAGCCTGGATATCACCTTTTGTTACGAAGCTATAAGCTCTTTTCATGAGCACTCCAAAATATTTCCGATTAGTGACATATTGGGAAAATCAAAAATATGTTTGATGCTATGAACAGTAAGATTACTTTGTGAATATCGAAAAAATAAGTATAATATTTTAAAAAATTTAATTTTAAAAATGTATATTGGAGAAGAATTTGATGACAATATAAAGTATATATATATAAAAAAAAAAAAAAAAAAAAAAAAAAACCCAGACACTCGTTCTTGAAGCGATCAAAATTCTGGAATGGTATGCACAGCCGTATAAATTATTTATGGTAAGTTCTAATCAACTCTAAATAAGGTTTAATTAATTATAAACTCTGTAATAAAAATGGGAATTAAAAGAGTTTATATTTTGAGTAAGCCAAACACTGATATAAATTTCAGCCACTCTGTTCAATTGTTCTCAATTCAAACTCGGTAGAAATTTTGGTGAGTACACTGAATTATTATTAAATTTATAGATTAACAATAATATTTAGAAAAAGAAGTAATTTTGTATAACTCATTGAAGTGATTACTAATGCTAAATATATCAATTATGAATAGTTTCAAATTTTGCTACACCAAAAGATTGTTGTTATGTATCCTCGAATTGTACATATTTTGAAATGTAAGCACTTTTCAGAGATTTTCAAAGTACTTAAACTTCTACACCAATTAATTATGAGACATAACTATTTAACAAAATGTCGGTGGTGATATTAGCAAATTTAATCCAGAAAGAAAAAGAATAAACATTACTATCAGAATATAGTTATAAAAAGTTATGGCTTAGGTATCGTAACATGAATTAAATACAGAATAATTTAATACGTAATAATTTTTTTTTATTTTCAAGAAACCAAAAATGTTTTTCCAAAGGCAGAACAGAAAACGCGAACAGTAATATCAATTTTGTATTTTCTGGTTGGTTTTGAAATTTTAATAAAAGAAAAAACATTTAAACTGTATAAGCAATTTAATTTTCCCTTTTTAACAAAAAACATTTTCTCTAGGAACAAAACCTGAAAATTAAAGATAATTGTATAAGGAAATATATTTTTAAAAAAGTTAAAAAATTATATATATATATATTATATTTTTGAATTATACATAATTATAAAAATTAAAAGTTTTATAGGTAAATAGTAAAGAGTATATAGACAAAAGAAGTTAAAAAGTACTCGTATAAAATCAGTTTCCACACTATCGATTAAATGCTTATTTATTTCTATTATTTCTATTAGGTATTGTATCGAAGTTGTTGCAAGTATAACAAAATACATTATGAACCAATGAGTATACATAAAGTAAAAATACCTAATACAAAACTGTTTATATATTTTTTAATGAAGTATCGTTTTTTACAATATAAGAATGAAATAAAATTAGTTTTCTCGAAAATATTTTGTAATTGACGTTCAGCAAAATTTCTTTAGATATAAATATCATCTTAGACAAATTAATAAGAAAATTAACAAAACTACTTCGTGGGGCACAGTGAATTTTACTTATTTTGTGTTTTGATGTCTGTTATAAGAAATTGAAGTATAATATAAAATGAATATGAAGAAAATTTATTTAACAGTCATATATTCTGAATATTTGGCAATAACTTGCGCCATGACGGAATTTCTTGTTTTTTTTTTGTAGTTTTCCTTTTCTGTGTAAGAAATTCACAAGATAATCCTTAAGGAATGATAAAACAATCCTTAAAAACACATAGCTATATACCTACATTTGCTTTGCTTCCTCATTTAGTAAACATATTACTCATAGATCATTTTTGGGACCACATGATTCTCCAAATTTATGAGTATTCGAATAACCTTTGAAATGAATCATAACTTAAGGATGTATTTATATTTGTAAAAAATATATATGTTTCAAAATTGATCTATTCTGACTTCTCATATACAATTTCACTCTCTCGTAGCTGTGCGTGCCTTAAAAATATTGTATTTTATATTAACTTTAAACTAATATCAATCTAAAAGGAAAAAGTCTACAAATTTTGACGAGTACTGAGTTCACACATTTGCGAGTACTGAGTTCCCACCATTAGTATACCGGTAATGCAAGAGAGTATTTTTTTTATCAACGTGAATGCTTTTAATAAAAATTATTTTTATAGCAATAATTTGAGGAGATCTTAAAAATACATAGTTTATATATATATATATATATATATATATATATATATATATATATATATATATATTATATATATATATATATATATATATATTATTTATATATATATATATATAACATATTTGGAAAAATGCTCTAAATTAAATTAGTGAAAAAAATGATCAGAGTATTAAAGAGGATCTTATCTGTTAAGCTTTGGTTGCTACATGACTGTTCATGCAAACCTAGATGAATTCATGCAGATACACTTGCTATGTTGCAAATGACTTCATTTTGGCTTAAAGCCACGTGGGATTATGAACTCTTTTGTCTATTCGTCCTGAACCTTTCGAATCAATATTTTACTTACTATTCTGGAATCCCGAACAAAGAGAGTAACAAAACTGTCATACGATGCTCAGAAAGCTACAATCGCACCACAATCAAAAACAGAAAAGCGCTGATAAGTATTTGTTTTTCTGCGTGAGATGACACTTCTCATCAGGCAACAACAACATTTAGAAGCTATTTGTGTTTGTGTTTGTTTGGCTGTAAATTTTTTTTTTAATTAAAGAAGTTGTAAGTTTTGCTATCACCTCCTATTTTTGTAAAATAGATGGCGGTAACAACACTTACAACGTGTTTAGATAAAAACATTACATAAATTTGTTAAAAAGCTTATCATTTGCCTCCTATAGCATCATCCTGTTGTGTCAATTCAAGTGTATAGTCATCTTTTTAAATCAAAGACAAAAGACATACATAACGTAATTCATATAATATTTAAAAAAATTATGTAAATTACGTTATGCATGTTACTACTCTAAGATTGTAGAATTAATCTGTCATGAAAAACAATCACACACACACACACACACACACACACACACACACACACACACACACACACACACACACACACACACACACACACACACACACACACACACACACACACACACACACACACACACACACACACACACACACACACACACACTCTTTTAAGTACTCATATTTTTAATTAAAACGAAGTATCTGTTTACAGTAAGGTAACTTTTACAAGAAAAATCACTTACAGATACATAGTTTTGAAAATTGCTCGAGTTGCAAGCCGAAATGAAACATATTTAGTAATAAACAAAATAGAAACACTTTTTGTGCACACTATGAATAAAACGCATATTTGTCTGATGAAATACTAAAAATTGTGTCTTTACGAAACAGAAAACCATGAGAAAATAATTTTTTGAATGAAATCAGCCAAATGTGTTATTTCAGAGATTAAACATAGCATTTGAAAAAATGCCAATTGCGATTAAAATGATTAGACGTCAACTTTAAGCCAAATGCGATTAAAATATTTTGAACGTTGACTTAGAACCAAATGCGATTAAAAACAATTTGACGTCGACTTAGAGCCAAATGCGATTAAAAACGATTGGACGTTGACTAAGAACCAAATGCGATTAAAAACGATTGGACGTCGACTTAGAACCAAATGCGGTGATATTAATTTGGAAATCACAAATATCAAAAGAAAATAAATGAGTTATGCATTGTGTGTGCATTAGCATTTGTGAGGAAAAAGAAAGTGATTTCGTACGCAAAATTTAATTCTCAACATTTCTTCATTTAAAAATGTTTGATATTTCAGTTTTCAAAATTGGTACGATAACCATAACCGTTTCTGTAAAAATCTTTGCTTCGAATCACATTGTTTTTACAACATGGATTGAGACAAATTTATGTGAAGAAGAAATTTTATAAGGAACACGCAAACATATTTATTATAAAGTTTTTTCTAGTCATTTCGTGGAATGTATTAGTGCAGAAAGATATATTATTTCATGAATATTGATTTGCTGTAAGTTTCACGGAGTCCATTTTAAATACATACATACATTCTTAGGGGTTAAGCAAAATTTAATGAAGGAAACCTACAGAGGACAGTAATTTCCAAGAGATTTTATTTTTAATTATAATTTTTAGATTTTGCCAGGATTCCAATAAATTTTAGAAAAACTGATAATATAAAATAAAACTCGAAAATAGAAAAGAATTGTCTTCCTTCTATTTTATTTCTAATCTCTTCTGTTTTTCCTTCTATTCTCTTCTATTTACCATTCTTGAAAATTTGAAAATAGAAGGAAATAAAATTTTTTCCCTCTTTAACTGAAGTTTGGATGTTCGAGGTGATGTTTTGCTTAGTTCTAGATTTCAATTTGCAAAGCTATTTCTTAAATCAGAAGCATGATGGAATATCTGCTTTATGACGCAATAATCTTTGTCGCATTTATCACGTAATTTAAGAAGGTAAAAATTAATAAAAATAGAGACGTTATATAAGTCTAAAAAATGTAAAAGCATGAAGCAACATGTTTTTAAATTCTAATTTCCGAAAGAGGAACTGATGCATTTTATTTTATGCTTACAACGTGTAGAAGAATTTCCCTTTAAATTTTTAGAGATCAAAACTCAATTGATATTCGAAAATCAATAAAACAGTTGCATTTAAAAGGAGATTGTTGATTCTCTAAGACCGATTTAAATGACTGAATTAAAAAATATTCTCTAGTAAAAAATCTTATTTTTTTTTAGTAAACTTAGCTGGACGATAAAAAAAGTTTCACACCAATATAAACAAATAGCTTTCATTGAAAATTCACTCACCCTTGCTTCACCCCTCTCTTTTCTTTTTTTGCTTAACTTAATGGCATATCTCCAAATGGATTAATTTTGTTAAATGATAGCAGAAATATCTGTTGTTGATTGGTAAGAGGGAATAAACGTAAAGAAGAAGGGGAACGGATTTGAAAATGAAAAGATATTGCATACAAAATTTGAGTTCACCCCGATAAATTGATTCATTTGTGTTTCATGGAGTGAAGGCTCATCGTAAAAATACCATTATCTAGGAAGAAAATTTGGTTCTTTTTATAAGGGTGGTTGCTTGTAGAATCATTAAACTAATTGTTTATTTGAATATGCGATTGATACAATGGCTGACCTTTAGCAATGACGCCTCTAAAATGTTTACAAAGAAAAAAAGAAACGATGAAAAATTATGTTTGAAATAAAATTCAGTTTTTTTACTCGTCAAATTAATCTTTTATACTTGTTGTTTATTGAATATTGCTTTAAATATGTGGCTCAAAGTTGAGCAATAATTAATTTTTAACTAACGTCTGAAATTATATTAAACTTGAATTGAATGCAATAATCTATAAATGAATTTTTAAATGTGAACTATCTGTTATATCTATTCAAAATAATCCTTTTATTTAAAATGAACAATTCTGTTTTTAATTCCGAGCAATTATATGTCGAGCAATATGACCAATGTCTACTCTGATATTCAATTCATTAGTTCTTGTATTCAACTCTTATGTTGCATGGATGTTTGTGATGATTTGGAATTCATCTTAAACTGTAGATTCTGGTAAAATTAACCCTTATGTACAAAAGTATAGAATGGCAAAATGAAAGAAATCACAATTTTTAATATTTCAAATGATTTTAGTTTGGAAACTGAATTTCAAATTAAATATTTCATTAAAATCTAAAACTAATAAAAAAACAAAACAAAGAAAAATATTTGTCTGAAACCAAATATAATTTTGTATAAGTAGATGAAGTATAATACGCATTACATATTTATTTGGCAGATATCAAATATTAATGTAAAGAAATTAATTGCTAGATTTTATTTTAAGCAAATAAGCAGAGTAAATCACTATCCATTTCTTGCAGCCAAAGTAAGAAGTTTTGGGCATTATATTTATTATCCGCTTTTAACATTTATGATTATTTAACTTTGACTGTGACATATTACACTGAACTGAACTGACTGTTTTGAGATCTTTTAAGGTCTCCGTTTATGACAAGTGGAGATAATTGACATGTCAAGAAACTTGAAAGTAATATTTGTTACAAGAATATTCAAGAAATATAGCATTTCGAAACACCACAAAATCAGAAAGACCAAAACTTTTTGTATTTGACCAGGCTTTTATGGAAATAATTATGGGTAAAATTTAATTTATTATATATAGGAGCAAATATTTAAAAATGTATTTAATTGTGCACCTTTATAATATCAATTAATTACGTGATTTTCTGAAATAAATGATGGTCTTATCTACAATGTAGTTTTTATATTTTACTCACATCGTAGTGCGTATACGTTTAATATATATTTTGAAATATATTATTGTGTTTCATAAATATTTAATCTCTATTCTAATCTTTGCTATGGTTATATATTTAAAAAAAAAGGAAACATATTACTTTTGATATGATAGATGTTGAAAATATAATGCATACTAAATAATAATAAGTATGTTATTGATTAAAAAATTTTAACGCAAATGTGTCAGTTTGCATGATGAATAAAGTACGCTTTGAAACAGTACAAACGCCCTAATAAAGAAATATTCTCCCACAAATTACATTTAATTTTATTCCCTATAATATTTTAGGAGAAATAAAATGATTTAAATTTATAAATCCCTTTTCTCTCTCTCTCTTGTGTCAAAAATAAAATGATATCGTTATGGAGAAATGTTTATGATTATTTGAAAGACTTAGCTTGCTCGTCAATGTGTAGTCACTTTTTGCATACAAGAATTCACTCTATGAGGAAGTGAAACTCAAATAAGATTCATATTGTTTGATGAGTGTTTAGCAGCGAACCATATCACATCCAATTCGAATACATTGTGTTTCATAACCAAAAAATTTTGGTCTAAGCATGTAACTTAACTCAGCAACTACTAAAATTTACTTCACAGATGTGGAACTGAAATCCACCTTGCTACTGAGGATTCATTTAGCAATTCGTTATAGCCATGTGTACGTACATGACATATAATATCTATAGAAACACGTGTAGCGTTAAGATATGACTGTTTCGGTGATTAGAAAACTCACTTTCATAGAAATTATAAGCGTTGATGAGCCACGAGATATACTTCCATTTGCTTGGTCACAGGAAACATTTATTTGCAGACTGAAAAACATGTTAATATTGTGTATACTGATACTAAGATCTTCGTATGTTTTTACTTTTAATTCGTTTTGATCAAATGGTTTTACCCATTTTGTTTAATTTTAAATTATAAGAAGTGCATTTTAAACTTTTAATTATATTATATTTATACATATATACAAATTTATATAGTATTTTTAAATTTAATTATAGAAAATTATTGTTAATTAACTAATTTTTAACTGTGGCATAGGGTTTTTAATAAAATTAATCAGTTGTCTTTACATTTTCTTGTGGCACAACTTGTCCTACTTTAGACCTTGTTCTATTTAGTCCAACAACCCAACCATGTATGTTGAAACTGTTAAAAACAATACAATGTTATTCTTTATGATTTATGGGTAATTTTCCCAGTAATAGAAAAGTAAATAGAAAATAAAACATTTCTAGATCGTTTTAAGATTATACTTTTATGGTAAATGTCAAAAGCATTTTCAACGAGATATCATTTAACTTTTGTGAGCAATAATGTCACACATTTGTTTGCTTGCCTAAAATCTATCTTTTCCTCGAGTCATTTATTCATTTTCTCTATCTATTCATTCATTTTACTCAGATGGAATTTCTTTTAAAACTATAAACAGTATTTTCTTAAAAATTTTTACTAGAGTTGTAAAATAATAATGGTGATTAAAACGTTAGAATTGTAGAATATATTTTTAAAATGATATTTTGCTTTCTATGTTAAATAAGAGATGTTCTTAATACTTTGAAATCGAAAAAAGAAAGAGGAAAACATTTTCTACTTCTAAGAACAATTAATAGAGAGGAATTTAAAGGAAAATGCTTCTAACAGAGTGTGATTCTTTGGCATCAGATTCATGATGAAACAGACTGAAGCAGGTTATTTAAAGTAATGATTCTTTACTTTCTATAAATAAATTCTCATGGTACACGAAAGTTTTTGTTGAATTTTTGATAACATTTTTTACGTTTTTCTTAAGTTATAAAGATATGAAATCATAAATTTAATTATGATTTCATTGTTCAAATCTAAACATCAAGCGCAAACATTTTTAGTTAACATTGCTTTGGTCATCAATTAATTTTTATGACAATACAAGCTATAGGTTCAAATTATTTTTAAAATATATCTGTAAACGTTTTGAAGATCTATAAATCTTTTTTAAAATAAATGGCATAATCTTCTATGCCATAAATATTTGGCATGAAAATCGATGCTGAAATTTCCTTTTAATTATACAGAGAAAACATGGTATGAAAATATACTTACAATATATATATATATTAGGAAATTCAATAACATTATCAGTCAGTTTTCAATTTATGAATAGACTGATATATAGTCATAAAAAACTTTTAAAAGAAGTACCAAAACTTTAGTCAGTCATGACAAGCACGAAAAATAGTTTTGACCAGAATGTTTTTTTTGTAAATCCCAAACCATACTATTTTTTTTACCGTATTACACGATATTCAGGGTTATGTTAAATTTCCTTGTTGTCATGAAAAAATGGTGGTTCAGCATATACATCCACTCGAAATTTCCTAAAAAGAATGGAAAAAAACGAGAAACGAGTTTCCGTTTCTTTTAGAAATATTTATGAAAACAAAATATTTTCAGTAATTTAAGCGTAATCAAAATAAATACCTTTATTAGATTTGTGTTATGTTAAATTTAGTTATATCTATTGAAAAAACACAAGGAAACTTATATATATATAACTTACAAAGAGTACTTGCTATCATAATATAAACATAAATAAATTGCACTGATTCTAATTTTAACACTACAACTTTGTGTTCGTACGTATTAGGCAGATGTTTTGCATTAAGTGGATAGAAAGGATATTTTAAAACGTTCTCATTAGACAAGGTCTAATATTTTAGAATTACATAATTTTAATTTTCATAAGATTTAACTAGCATACTAAATAAAATTGCTTCTTGAATTATGAACAGAGTTTTGATCAGCAAAAACAGACAGCGACAAATGTATCGTAATAACCTAATGTAACCGAAATAGTAATTAAAAATTCGTAAAATATTACGTCTAAAATTTACTACAGAATTAAATTGAATTTTACCTTACCTTTAATGAGATAATTTCTACTATATTAATTGTAAAATTTGAGCAATTTTTATGCATGTAAAATCTTATATTTCACAAAGTGTGTGATTTTAGTTACAGAATGCAATTTAGGAGACAGAAGAAAAAGTACATTATCTCTTAAATCATGGTGCACAAAAACAATTTGATTTAGGAAACCTATTATCACAGAGATCCTTGCACACTTAGCAGACCCGCTAGTTCTTAAATTATAGCCAGTTTTCATAGTAAAGTACTAAAATTTGATATTAAAAAAGAGAGCGAGAGATATTCTGCTGAGCTAAGAAGTGAGATTATGGGTAGCAAACTATGGTTTCCAAGCTTGGGGAAACCTAAGACCACTGTGTTATTAATGGTGGTTTAGGTCTCTAAAATATGGTAGTGAAAGTAATGTACTCCTAGTGAAATGATAATTTAGAATTGATTTGTAAATTCTGTGGATTTTCTGCTAGGCATCTGAAAAAGATTGCGAATCAGGATACTTAATCAAGCATAAATTAATCTAATTCAAAGAGTGCATATTCCAGATTTCAAACATTTTATTTCAGGCAATGGTATTTCAAAACAAATTCGCTTATAATTGCTGGTGATAGATAATATAGGCGATTACCATATAACATTGACTACTGTCGCTATCTACTGATAGTAAATTAAGACTATAATGCAAACACATATACTAATTTTTTTTCATATATATAAAATTACATACCTGCTTTTAAATTACAATTACTTATCTACTTTAAGAGCTATGCAATGTTACACCTATGCTTTAAGAGCTGCGTTTATAAAAAAGCTATTAGATCACTTATATTTTAATGAAGGATGAAAGAATATATAACAATGATCATAAAAATAAATAACAATGTAAAATAAAATTAAACGAATACACAATAATTTTACCAAGACAAAACTTTAGAATAGAATAAAATTGGAAATCAAATTGTGTATAGTTCTGTTTAGTATTTGAATTTCTGTATATTTTTGGAATCAAGAATAGTTATCTATAGGTAAGCAACGAAGGCAATAAATGTCTTTAAAAAATTTTGTAAAAATATTTTAATATATAAAAATGTAGAAAGAATAATTTCTTTTGTTGGAAGTGCATGGGAATAAAGACTATTTTTCATTCTTTCTTTCGCCATGTTAAAGGCAGAATGAGGTGTTATTGTCAAATATAGATCTTTGTTTTATTTTCTAAGTGGAATGGACTTTAAACAATATTTGAGTATTTTAGAATGTTTTAGCACTTACGTGTCAAATAGTTTACCGATACAAGAACTAGAAAAATTTGTTATTAAATCATAAAATGACAGTGGAAAAGGTCTTAAAAAAGTTATACGTAAAATACTATGACTCTTTCAAACTATAGCTGATATTTTTTATGTAACAAACCAATGTATATAACGGTTAAACATCCGGAATATTAACCTGCATTTTTCTGAAAAGATAAGCTATAAATTGTTCAAATAGTATAATATTCTATGTAACCATTTGAAAGAAAGATATAGAATTACAGAACGCTGAGCGTTTTCTCAATAACTATCATATATTGTAGTCCAATTTTTACCTTGTGAAAAAAGTTTAAAGGAGGTAATATATTTGAAATCTGTCTACAAAGATAGAAAACTATTCGTGTATTTTTGTAAGTTAGTGTACAAAAAAATGAAGACACTCTTAAATAAAGTAAATTTATTAATTTAATCAACAGGCACATGATACTTTTTTATACTTTTAACTGTTTCCGCAATATTTTCATATTTAATTTGCGTTTAATCAGAAAAAAATATAAAAGTTGAAAAATTAGATAAAATTTGAAACATTATTGAAGTTTACTTTCACATAATATAACCGAATTTAGAATTAAAGTTAAAATGGCAATGTAAACTTATGCGACGTTTCTTTATTATTAAATAGTTGTTAATAAAATATAGCAAATAATTTATATATCAGATATTTCTGAACACAAAAGAGGTAATAATGTAATAAAAATTAATGTGCGTTTTGATTACATCATTTTAAATGTTACAGTTCAATGCATTTTTAATTAGTCAATGCTATCAGTATACGGATATATATCTATATGCAAAAACATGTAGTGATCATTGAATGAATGTGATATTTTTGAAATATCCTATACTAATTTAGAAGAATTATGATAATAATTAAAAAGTGAATACATTTATATATAAAGTGTAGAATCCTTCTAATACTTCTGAAAGAAAAAAATACTGAAAAATTAAATGAAGAACACAGAAGACACAGTATCGGGAGCTTATTTTCATAAGGGTTTTGGAGGTTTCTTTTAAATTTTTGGAACCACAATAAATTCTTCCCATTAGATTCGAGGAGATTCGATTCTCCAAAAACAATCGACTTTTGATAGCCGAGATGGCAGATGTTCTCAAAAGAAGATTCCCTAAGACTAATTTAAATGAATGGAATGAGGCAAATTCTCTAAATGAGAAATTATGCTTTATTTTCGGTACTAACCCAATCGATGATTAAAATTTCCGACTCTGCAGAGAAACAGGAATTATAGTATTAACAAGCAGAATTTTTTGGATAGCTAAAAGTCCATTGCATTTTCTCTTTCCATTGGAAAATTGATGGCATCTTGCCAAATGGATTAGTGCTGATGAATACAAGCTCGAAGAATCTGTTGCAGACTGGCAGAGGGGATGAACAAGGAAGTGTAGGAAGTGGATTAGAAAATGAAAAGTTATTGCTTCCGAAATTTGGGATCGCTTGATTAATTGATTCATTTGTGTTTCATTGAGAGTAGACTTATCGTAAAAAACACCATTTGGTAGGAAGGATATTTGGATCATTTCATTTAAGTGGTTGTTCGTTGCGTCATTAGCCTAACTGTTTAGCTGCAGACGCAATTGGTACGATAGATGAGTTAATGATAGAATCCCTTGGCTTGCTAGCAAAAGAAGAAAATGCTGCAGAAAATATGTGTCAAATTAAAAGATAGTTTCTTTTTAAGAGAACTTTTTTTCTGTTTCATTATTTGATTTCCAAAATATCATTTACATTCACTTCTTTGTCCGAAATTTATGATATCAGTAGTTTTAAATTAATTTGGTTTAAATTACGAATTTATTTTCATTCCATAGTGTCAGGCAGAAAATCAGATTAATTAAAAATATTTTTAAAATTTTTTATGTTGTTTTAAAATGAAAACACACATTTAATGCAATATATGATAAATTTAAATATTAATTACAATCTTAGTTTCAAATTACATTATACAGTGGAAAATTAATATTCACATTTGATTTAAGAGTCCGTTGCTATTATTTAAATATACTCCTTTCCGAAGAAGTAAAAGATCATTGAAACACTATTTAAATTTAAAAAATACGAAGTTTCAAGGATAAAGCCAAACATTACGAAGAATAATTATAAAAATTGCAGTTTAATATAAAATGAAAACTTCTAAATGTAATAGGATTACAAAAAGAAGCAATACATCGCAACAGTGAAAATTATAGACAGTAAATTGAAATAGTGGTATATATTCTGTAATTTATATATTCAATAAGATAATGAAATATATATATATTTATATAAACTATTTTATTTAAACATAAACTACTCTTTATATTAATTTATTTATATTTGTGTCTTACTTTTTGTCATTCTAATGATATTATTTAAAGATTAATTTATGTTATAGAAAAACAGAGAAAGAGGGAAATGGACAGTTCCTATAAAAGAACTGTTTTGATAAATATAAGCAAAATAAAAAATGACAGTGAACCATGGACGGAGCTTAAAGAGAAATAGAATAGGAATTACATATTTTCATATAGTTCAGCTTTAAATGTAATACAATTCATGCACTTCACAAACTATAACAAAATAACAAGAGAACTTGAAAAAAATTAATTCTAATTTTTTTTTCCAAGATAGAATTCGAATATCATGGAACTTTGATAGTTTTGAATTTTTATCAAGAATTTTGGTGGTATTCTAAAAAAATCATTTCATATATTTTCGTTTTCATATAAGAAATACGATGATAAATTGCTTGTATGTTAAAACGTTTTTAAGAAGATACATGAAAACGATAGAGAAAGTAGTTTTATGTTAGCTTGGTCGGGAGGAATAATCTCACAAAAATCTTCTCTCTCATGTTATATACTATTGTGTGAGCGTATGCTAAAGAAAGATGGCTTTCTCCTTGTGTAAACAGGTTCATTTCATTTGATAAATAAATAAATGTACAATTATAACGAAGCTTGGGATTTTCGGTTTCATAATGTATCTTTAAAAAAAGAAAAAAATAGACGAGAAAAAAATATTATTAAAAATTAGCTTAACTGGTTTTAGAAATGGGCTCATTTTATATTATTTAATTCAAACAATTAATAGGTGCGTTATTTAAATAAACAATTATTTTTATCAATAAATGAAAATATATAAATATATATCCTACACAATGTAAAAACAGTGCTTTTTTTAAATGTGCAAGTAAATTACTATTATAATTGGAAACACTCTTCTTATATCTCCTTATGTAAACAGTTTAAATCAATTATTGTCAAACTTTAGAACTTAAAATATCACTATACTTATATTTACAAGGACGACTACATATATAAAGATTTTTTTATGAATCACTGATAATCCAACAATAATCAACTTTTCACTTTTACAACTGATAATCAACGGACCAACATTTGGCAACTACTTTTACAGATTATATAAGATAAATCAATTTTTAATTTTTTTAAAAATGAATATAAGTTAATTTTAAATTATTATGCACAGAATTAATGCATTAATTTATTTTGTAAAAAATTACCTAGCTGCTGATTAGTTATATAAGAATTTATAAAGCACAATTTTGTATTTGTATTCAATATTTATTGCCAGGAATAATGTTTTATTTATGTTTTCTTCCCAAATATATAAAATATATTCTCCGAGAAAAATGATAGAACCAAAATAAACGAGAAATTTTCCATCCTTTATTACAAGATTTTAAAAGGCATTTGAAGTTCAGAATGGTTAAAAATCATGTTTCAATTGTTGCATGGTTTTGTACACAGTTGATCATTTTCTCACTTTCTAAAAATATGACAGCTGTGGATATGCAAATGTGATGTATATGTTTCTATAGAGAACTTGAAAACTTTGTGATTCTAGTAATTCTGCAAACATTTCGTGCAGTCTTAGCACTTAGGAATGTATTACTTAAAAGGTTTGTTTTATAAGTAATCATAATACATTTATATGATTGTTTTTCCTATCATGAAACTATATGCTAATTTCTTTCATAAAAGGCTTAGGCTTTAGTAATAGTTTAACAAACATTTTCGTTAATAGAAATGAAATTTTCATCAGAAAAATAGTACAGTGTAATGTTTTATGGCATTACACTGTACACTGTTCATCAGAAAAGCAGTACAGAAATCATTCATCACAAACTGTACATCAGAAAACAGTTTCTGATGAACAGTGACATTATATACTGTTCATCAGAAAACAGTACAGAAATTATTCACCAGAAACTGTGCATTAGAAAAACAGTTTATAGTGAACAGTGGCATTACACTGTTCATCAGACAAACATTA